>CM059559.1:73187442-73630630 GCA_030386875.1 Morinoia aosen
TGAGACCATCAGAAGAAATCAAGGCAGAAATAGAAAACCAAAATAACTGGATTAAAGTCACAGACATCATCAAAATTAAAAACTACACTCACGTAATGAAAATAGTCACTACAGATACCGTAACAGCCCAACGAATTCTCAGAGATGGATTTTATATGTTCCATACTAAAATTACCCCATACCAGTGCGAACAAGAAGAATATACACACATTTTGATTTGTTATAAATGCTATAAGTTCGAAGACCACCCAACATTTCAGTGTACACAAAAATCTCAGTTTTGCTCCGAATGCTCAGCCCAAGATCATACATATCAAAATTGCGAAAATACTCTTAAACAATGCCTCAACTGCCAAGGACCCCACAGAACACTTGCAGCTAGCTGTCCATACAGGAAAAACATCATTAAACAAAAACGTGAGGAGGAACAACAAAAACAACAACAGCACACAAATAGCACCTATGCAGAAATAGCTAAACAAGCAATACAACAGACCAATCCCCCACAGCACACACTAACTCTGACCAACCAGACGCACATCAAACTCACTGCATTAATTCTAGAAGCACACATCGCCGCACTTGACAGAACAAAAAAATTCAGTGAAATACTTTCCAAATCTCTCAAGGACAACTTTGACATAGATACAATTTTTCCCGACCGAGACTCAACTGCCATTTTCAACTTTTACTACGGAAACAACGACATTGAAAACCCACAACCAACATCACCGGAACATCACTCAATAGAAGAAACAATGGACACGCAAGTAGAAGAATGTGAAGAAGCAGAAATACGACAAAAAAGAAGAATCAGTGACGAAATGGAAAATTCAACAATAACAATAGACAACAAACACAACATCCCTATCAAGATATACAGAAACTTTAATGATCGATCGCCAATTCCAGATGAACCTACTTCTGACTGGTATATACAAGAACTAAAAAAGGACAACGACAAAGGTCTCAAATTCGCAGTACAGGAAATAAAATCAGCTACACTACTGGAATACATCTTCTCTAAGCGGGTTCAATTTGTCAGAACAAAAATCAACATAATTCCAAATGAACAATTTATCGCATTTCCAAGGCACCAAACAATATTCACAACTATCAAAAAACCTAAGAAAATTACCTCCGCAACATGAACCTACGAAATCTGATAGTGATACAACATAACGTTCTGTCTTGGAATACCAATAGGATCTCCCTAGCAAACATTTACAATAAAATTGACCCGGATATTATTCTCATTAATGCCCACAGCTTGACAGGAAACAACCACCTAAAAATATTCAATTACAACACATTCTATGTAAATAAAAATAACGAACTACATGCAGGAGTAGGGATAGCAATTAAGAAAAACATTTCATTTCAACTCCATGACAATTTTCACTCAGACATGCTAGCAGTCACAGTCGAATCACTTCAAGGACCAATTACAATAGGAACTACATACACACCACCAAGAGTAGATTATCTTCATTTTGTTGATTTCCATACCTTATTCAATAGACCACATCCGGTATATTTCATAGGCGATATCAATGCTGCACACAGAACCTTAGGGCACTCACACAACAACAATAGAGGGAAGCATTTACACTACCTTATTGAAAGACATAAATGCATTTATGTAGGCCCGTACTTTCCCACGATGATCACGCATAGAAGTACCACAGCACCGGATATAGTACTACAGAACACTAATGCCTTTCATAACATCCATCTACGACCTGGGCCAATTACACCATCAGACCATATTCCGATTATCGCAAGTATTTCAGCAAATCCAATCCAAATCCCAATCAAACCGAGAAAACAATTTCATAAAGCCAACTGGGTCATATATAGAGACCAACTAGCAAGAGTAAACCCAATCATGAAAGACGAACCAACCTTAGAAGAAATAGATGAACATTTAAATAAATGGACCGAACACATTCAGGAAGCAACTAACATAGCAATTCCATCAATGAACCACAGAATAATACCCGGAATTAAACCTACTCCCGAAATACTAGGAATTCAAGTTAGATATCAGCATTTGAAAGGATACATTCAAAATAATGGGCCATCAATAGAACTATATAGACAACTAACCAGTCTCAGGAGACAACTACAAACCCTCTACCAACAAGAATATACGCAAACTTGGGAAACCCTAGTCCAAGCATTAGAACTTCAAGACGATCCAAAAATTTTCTGGTCTTCAATCAAACGCATGATAGGATCAAATAATAAACAAAAAGTTCCGTACCTGCAACACCAAAACAAGGAATTACATTCACCACAAGAGAAGGAACCGGTTTTTAGAGAACACTGGAGAAAAATTTTTACAGAGGAAGACAATGAAGAGGACTTTGACATAGACCGCATTAATGAAGTAAAAGAGCAGATGAATAATATAACAGATCAAATTATTCCTTTCCATACAGGCAACATTAATAGACTGGATCAGCTCCACTTCCCACCAATAACAATAGAGGAACTAAAACAAACTTTGAGATCTTTCAAACAGAAAGCGCCCGGCCCCACTGGAATAACCACCCTGCAAATAAAAAATTTACCGTTAAACATGATAACATATCTCTTATACATATTTAATAACTCAATTTCAGCTGGATACTTTCCGGACAGCCTCAAACATGCGCATATGATTTTTTTACCAAAACCCCATACATCACAAAAGCAGGTACAAAATTACAGGCCCATTTCACTGCTGGATATACAAAGTAAACTGCTAGACAAAATTTTGAATAACAGACTAACCAATCACCTAATCATCAATAACTTATACAATAGTAGACAGCATGGATTCAGAAGGGACAGGGGCACGCACACCGCACTAGCAACACTCATAGAAACTCTCTCGATCAACCTTGCCAATAATCAAACTACAGATATAGTTCTCCGCGATGTAACCAAAGCGTTTGACAAGGTATGGCACACAGGACTCATATTCAAACTCTCACAATCCGGTATTCACAACCTTTTTTTACGTACGCTAACCGACTATTTAACAGACAGAACAGCTTCAATCAGGATAGAGAACTACATTGGCCCCCCTTTCACACTTCATACTGGCGTCCCACAAGGAGCATGTCTTTCCCCCACATTATATAGCTACTTTACACATGACATTCCCCATCCACTACCCAACACAGATTACATATGTTTTGCAGACGATATTACTCAAATCACATCAGGCCGGTATAAACCAAATTACGCAGCCCAACAAACACAGCATGCAATAGAACAAATCAATAACTATGAAAGACAATGGAAAATTTCAACAAACATTAAAAAATTTAAGATTATCCCAATTAGCAGACGCACAACCTCAGACATCTTCATAGACAACCAACATTATCCATACTCCATTAATGGCAAAGTTCTAGGCCTCAATTTCTCGACCTATGGATTTTCAACACAAATAGCAACAAGAAGTGCAATAGGATTTAGTAACCTCAGCAAACTATACAGATTTATGCATTTATCACGAGAGAATAAAAGGAAATTATATCTAGCTTGCGTAAGATCAGCCCTACTATATCCAGTTATACCCTTGCACACAATGTCACCAACAGCCGTCTCCAAATTGCAAAGGGTGCAGAATAAAGCTTTGAGATTTATCACCAATACTAAACTTTCAGACCGTATAGCATCCAGATCGTTACACAATCAAGTCAACATACCACCTATCAATTCACTACTTCACAGCCATGCCCGGAAAATATGGCGCAACCTACAACTATTCGATCCCGACCTCTTTCAACAACTAACATTCTCACCGGAAAACGCTAACAAACAACATTCCAGGTTCAAAAGCTCAAAAATTTCCGCACTTGGCCCCCCTCCAGATCCGAAATACACATGAAAATATCTATCAGTTCAACATGGGGAAGACCGAAAAACAATACTTACTTATTTACTTTGTTTTTATCTTGGGGTTTTGACAAGCGGAAGGATCGGTCTTCCCCCCACGGGTGGGAAGTCAAAACCCCAAAACACAACAACTCCATCCATCACAATAAGACACAACATCAGCTACCAGGATCACACAAACACTCAGCAATCAAGTTTCAACTTACACTCTCTTTTCATATTCTCCACATCATCATCCACCATACTTCCATCGAAATAGTTTCATGTTACGCAAAGTAACATAATCTGACATCATTGAAGGGCTCCGTTTGATCGGCCGTTCTTTGACTTCTCGGGCTATTCCCTTGTCTATTGTGTAAATTTATAAAAAAAAAAAAAAAAAAAAAAAAAAAAAAAAAAAAAAAAAAAAATCCCTATGATATATGTAAATATGTACACTCTATGGTGTACAAAGAACACACAAGTGTGTACCGGTCTGAGCATTTTGGGATGTTGGACTAGATTAAGTAGGTGCGAAGGAGGAGTGAAGCTAGAGGGAGTGGAGTGCGTCGGGTGGTGAGCAGAGTCTAATGAATGTATAAATGTACTTAACAACTTAGTAACCTCTGTATATAGAAAAAAAAAAAAAAAAAAAAAAAAATTATATATATATGTGTGTATATATATATTACTTATAGTGTACATAATGTAGACATGTGTATTGGTAATAAAATAGGAACTCACTATTGACGAGTTCAGTTATACGTATTATATACCATAAAATACCTACCGCTGTACATAGTACCTTGTAGAAGGTATCAGCAAATATGCGGGTTTCTGGTCTAAGCAGGCTATCCAATTCAACTATTTACGATGATAAATAGGCAGCTTTCATTCAGTACCATGGGAGACTATGTATATATTTGTAAATACAAAGCCCTGACGGGTTTTCCCTTTCCAAACTCCGAAACACCTCAACTGCAACTAACAGTGATCACCAAATTATGCGTTTTTCGCCTGTTTTTCTCCTACTACCTTTTCCTTTTCCATCTATTATTACTCCGGCACGCCCTGTGCCAAATTCTTCTTTTTTCCTCTCTTTCCTTATGGCATCGACCCCCCCCCCCCCCCCCCCCCCCCGCTCTCACTCAAGCCCTCGTCCTCGTTCAAGTCACATCTCCAGCACCAGCCTCGTGTTCCTGCATCTAGCCTCCGAGGTCGACTTTGTCTCTCGCGTACCTGCACCAAGCTCCGGAGACCGGCCCTGCCTATCGACGCCCCAAGGTGTGGCAAGGTTTTAAACCTAGTAGTGTCTTGACGCTTCAAGGTGTTTCAAAGCCTTAAAAAAGTCACGTTGCAACGCCCCGCGCCGGCGTCGTCGGCCAAGCCGCTCTACGACATCTCTCGCCCGCTCCGGCCGGCTAGCCTCGCCGTAGCTACTTACCAGCTACAACGGTGAACCGCGTAGCGGCTGGGCCCGACCCAGCTGACTAGCCTCGTCTCGGCGCCCCGCTAGCAACAGCTGACCTGTTCGTAACAGTCGCACGACGTAGCACCAATCATCACGTCTCGCCGCTGCGTTCGTAAGTAGCGTCCTCGCGGACGTTACCCGCTATTGGTGCTTGTTTCATTCATTACGTAATTCTCGCATAGTATTGTATTTCAATCATCACGTATTAGTGCTATTCTCGCATAGGATTGTGTTCCAATCATTACGTAATTTATGTCATTTTCGAATAGGATTGTATTTCAATCATCACGTATTAGTACTATTCTCGCATAGGATTGTGTTTCAATCATTACGTCATTCCCGAATAGGATTGTGCTTCAATCATCACGTATTTGTGCCATTCTCGCATAGGATTGTGTTTCAATCATTACGTAATTTACGTCATTTTCGAATAGGATTGTATTTCGATCATCACGTATTAGTACTATTCTTGCATAGGATTGTGTTCCAATCATTACGTCATTCCCGAATAGGATTGTGCTTCAATCATCACGTATTTGTGCTATTCTCGCATAGGATTAAGTTTCAATTTATGTCATTCTCGAATAGGATTGTACTTCAATCACCACATATTTGTACTATTCTCACATAGGATTGTGTTTCAATCATTACGTACTTCTCGAATAGTATTGTATTTCAACCATCACGTATTAGTGCTGAGTTCCAATCATTACGTAATTTACGAGTAACGAACAGTGCTCATAGTAGTCACCGAGGGCCAAGTGTAATGGTCCGTGTTCCGTGTACCTAACAGTCACCAATATAATTACCGTGTTACCCCCGTGTTGTCCATATCCTGCCGAATACGGTTGTACCTCAGGCACTCGCTTCGGGCTATCCTATCACGAAAAAGATAGCTCAAAGCCTGCCCGAAGCGTGTTGCAGCCTGGGGAAGAACACTACACTACACTCTCCGAAGCTAAAGATGGCTTGTCAGTACATTTAAGCTTGCAAGGAACGATGGAATTAGTCGTGTCGTCGAAATCGATTTGTGCATACATGCACGATTTTAGTAGTGCCGACACTTTTTAGTTGTGCCGATGCACAAATTCCAAGTAAATCTGTTTCCAAGGGAACCTTAAACTCAACAGCGCAAATGTTGGTTTGAATATGTTTATTCGTGTCGTACAGTGTTTAGTTCACATCGTGTAACAATTTTTCGATCGTTTCTGACGCTCGGGAGTACCTCAGGGCAGCATTATTTAAGTATTCATTTTCACGAAATGCTCCATTCGTGTCGAAAAATATTTTTGTCAGCGTTGTGCAACAATCTTTTTCTTGTTTATGACTCCACTGGCATTATTTATACACAAAATATCATGAATGCTTGATGTGGTATAACATTTTCTCCGAGCTATTTACTAGTTGATACGTAGGCACTGGTTGATACGTAGGCACGTAAAGATAGTTCCAAATGTGCACCAAGAAGACCTTTTAGTTTTAGATGCAAAATTAATTATATCCACTCATTTTTATCTTTTAAAATGATTTCCTAATATTGCAATCAAAACCCTAAGCTAATTATTCTCACTAATCAATGTAATAGGGAACTAACCAAAAAAAAATTTTATCTCAAACGCTTGTTTAACTATTGATATGGCTATTTTAATACCAATGCATGTTTACAAATTAAAAATATTTATGTTAAAGGGACTTTGAAACCCAAAGTTATAAATTACATTTTTTCATTCTTGCCTTACTTTTTTTCCTTTTGGACTGGTATTTTTAATTTTAAGTTCAGGAATGGAGAACTTCCTTGGTACATAAAACGATTTTAATCCCAATTTTTAGTAGCGCACATAAAAGTGAGCAGAAGATCAAACGCGCATCATAATATTAAACCTTTTGCCCGCTCTGAAATGTGTCGCTTAATTAATCATAAGACAGGTATAATAATCAGATACTTGTTGACTTTGAGGTCCAGCAGGGAGCACTCACTGAATGGAAAGGGCAATTTTGCTTGCATTTTTTGATTTGAGCACGTCAGAGCGAAAAAAAATTTCAAATGTGAGTCGTTATGTTCTAACTTTTGCTCAGGACGATTCAAGCAAACGGAGATCCAAACTTGGAAAGATGTTTTGCCTCATAACCCTAATCCAGCCGATAATGCTTCGTCTGATTGTCACGTTCTCTAGTTTTTGTATCATCTTCAAAACAATAAAATTTATTAAAACAAGAACTTCTAAGCCCAGTCCTTTTTGACACAAGCATCGAAAATAGATTGTTGGAGAAAAGTCATTGAAAATAAATAGTAGTATTTTCAGATAAAGAGTAACTATTACGGGCTTTTTAACATATGATGAACATTTCATAGAAACTTTATTTTTTATTTCTAATTTTATGCTTTACGATCTCATAACATAACATTTTCGACACAATTCTGATAGAATACTGTTTTTATTTATGCAAGTTTGGATTTTAGTATTTTAAAATATTTATTTGCCCCAAGCGATACGTCGAAAAAAAACGAGTTCATAAGACCATCACAATTGGCGCATTCGCACGCAGTTGCTGGTGGACCCGAACAAGTTTAGTGACTTCTGGGATATGCTATCAGAGAACAAGTCTATCGTATAGTTATTTTTAACTTGTATACTTAACCGAATGGCACGTTGGACAGGTCAGATAACAGGCTAAAGTAGAATTCAATACTTTTATTAATGATATTACTTGGAAAGAGATAAATCAGAGCAGAACAGTCGAGAACATCTTACGATTTCAATCAATTCCTTAGTAAACTACATTGGTAAAATTGGATCATCCATCTTGTAGAGAGCATTTTATTTTACTATCTAGTGTCCTCAGTATTTCCATAGAAATCGATATTGATAAATTATTTTGAACGTTTTGTATGAACTCTTTTCACGGATTTCTGGAGGCATCGGGTTCCCAGTTTTAAATTTAATGAAGTTGAAACTGTTTTGAGAGCGTGTTTTTGAAAAGTGAAACACTATAAATAATATTGATTTCTATTTTTAGTTAGATTATCGTTATGTCTAATTTGCGGACATATAAATTATTTACAACTTCTTTTCACCTTCACAAGTTGAACTTTGATATTTGAAATTATGCACATATAGCTGGTAGAGGTAAAAATCTCAAGTATTCTCAGTTGAATGAATTATTTACTGTGATCCATATTGAAAAATTTTGTAATTTTTTTACTCTATTTGCAATTATTAAAGAGCTTTCATTAGATAGAATTGAAGAAAGCATGCTATCTTCAATATAGAGGATGAATTCGAAAAACGAAGTAGGTTTAAATCATATCTCCAAAGAAGATTAAAAATAGAAGAGGTCTTACGAAAGATCCTAGCGGCACTCCACGACTAAGCTCCAGCAGTTTCAATTTTATGTCTTCAACTGCAAAGTATTGCTCTAAATTAGTCAATTAAAATTTTAATCAGTAATAAATAACTTTGCCGTAATTATTTAGTTTATAGTGTAATACGCTGTTGTCGACGCAATCTAAAGCTTTTCAGAATTCGAGAAACACAGAAAAAACAATTTCCCTTCATCAACATTTGAGTGAACATATTGTACATAATTTGCAATAATTTGTTTCTAATTTCTTGCTACACAAACGATATTGTTTAGAATTGATGAGTAACTTTCGTTCAAAGTAAGAATAACCTTTTTATTTACAATTTTATTTTATATTTTGCTAACGATGGTGGGACAGAAACAGATCCATTATTTTTAATACAAGCTTTATCATTATTTACAAAGATTGGTGCTGTTCGGGCAATTTAAAGAGAATTTTGGGGAATACACTGAGAATAAACTGGGTTATTATGTTCGAAAAAGTGATAGCACAATTTTTTCATTACAAATAATCGACACAGCATCGTTAGATTCATACATGTAATTGCAACCCCACATGATTGCACATTGAACGATAAATTTTTTGTCATATTGAAGGCCATATTTCAACAGCAAACTCTCAAAGAAACCAACAAGCAGCGTGAGTGACTCTAGAGAATTCCTTATTAGTTAATACTCGAAAAAGATGATGAAGTTATAAAATGTAGAGTCCAGTTTAAAACAAAATGTTATTATTCAAATCTGAAATTGTGTATAGTGATTGAGTAGACACATTTCATGCCCTATTTTTGTACTTCATCGTAATTTTTAAATTGTGCACGCATGGAACAACTAACAAGAGCTCGAGGTTGAGTACAACAAAGTTGTATTAGTACGTCGTTGCAACGCAGTACATCTCAAGCTGGCAGTTGTACATAGCATCACATTATTCCAGAGGCAGAATAACCAACTAGTGCTAGTAAGGAACACACAGAAAGGATTCATTCTGCTGGCCGCATTGTTGGAGCAATGAAAGCAACAAATGCGTCAGGACACTCAAGCTTATTGGGCAGCCTCGGCACGGAGGCTGAGCGCTGCAGTGGTGCCATCTGAGTGGGGCCCGGTGGTGCCATCTGAGTGGGGCCCAGTGGTGCCATCTGAGCGTGGCATAGTGGTGCCATCTGAGTGTGGCCCAGTGATGCCATCTTAGTGTTGCCCAGTGATGTCATCCGAGTGTGGCCCGGTGATGCCGACGAGCGCAACAGTGATGCCGTCTGAGCGCCGCAGTGCTGCCGTCTGAGCACAGCAGTTATGCCGTCTAAGCGCAGCAGTGATGCCGTCTGAAAGCAGCAGTGATGCCGTCTAAGCGCAGCAGTGATGCCGTCTGAGCACAACAGTGATGCCGTCTGAGCGCAGCAGTGATGCCGTCAGCTGTCGAGGCGCTGCAGAGAAGCAGCCAATTTAGCCCAACAGCCCGGCACGGCAGGTGTGGGGAATGCCTGAGTGATCGCACGTGGCGCTCTACGAAATCTTCATTTCAATGGAAGGGACGAACTTCAGGAACGCCTTATGGACACATCCACTGTGTATTGCGAGGCAAAGGCCTCACGGACTTGCAAAGCTGCGAGTCTGATTCAAGTTGCCGGAATACCAACCAGAAGATGACATCTGGAGCAGGCGCTACATTTAGCCATTCATTCAATGAGGCGAGCTCTGAATGGAATACTCTGCTTTGTTCAAACTACAAAATTTGCAAAAGCAATTAAATTAAACATGACTTGTAATTCTGCCAAAACTCTCTACGAGTGAACGTCACTTTCAAAAATGAAAGATTTTTTCTTCTTTTTAAGTGTAATGGTCATCATGAGAGCTAGAATTAACTTCTAAATCATACCTGAACTCTAAATTTGGGGCTACTGCCGATAGGACTTCCCTCTTTCTGCGTATCATATAAGTCGGGAAGCAGCGTCAGTATAAAAAATAGGCATCAAACCACGTAACACAATATTGAGCGGAAAACGCAGTAAATTATGCGTTTTCTAAAAAGTATTGCTCGTTTTTCACTTTGTGCATTCTAATACTTTATTAAAGAGAATTTGGGTTATCGTTAACACAAGAAATTATAGCATCATCAAGCTGAATAAATACAGAAAGTATCCCATAAAGTTGCCCACAAAAACATCAAAAGGCACTGCGCAATGTGCTACGAGAAGGTTTTCATTCTCAGGAACTTCAAGCACTGCCTGAAATGGTGCATTAAATTCTGGCCAGAATCAAATTTCAGCTTCTTGTCGCCCATTCTAGTTGATCTGCGGCTCTAAATGAGCTGAGATTGAGTTTGAGCATTTAAGGGATCCCATTCTCTCGACTGGAGCCATTCGTCGCTTTAATTGCTCGTTATCTGCCCTCGAGCTCCCGGGCAACCTGCCGGTGTGGTCGGTGCTCCCGTGTGAGCAGCACTCCCCCAACAGCACACGCTGCTTTCCCACGGTAGCTTCCATAGCTTGAGACGCTCACATCTTCCTTAGGAGGCACCCACAGCTGGAGGCACCCACAGCTCCCACAGGTGGAGGCACCCACAGCTCTCACAGGTGGAGGCACCCACAGCTCCCACAGGTGGAGGCACCCACAGCTCCCACAGGTGGAGGCACCCACAGCTCTTACAGGTGGAGGCACCCACAGCTCCCACAGGTGGAGGCACCCACAGACCTTACAGGTGGAGGCACCCACCGCTCCCACAGCAGGAAGCACCTCCAGCTCCCAGCCAAACCGGCCACTACTGAACAAAGCTACATCTCTCAGTTCGACAGTGTTCCGCAACTCTGCAGCGTTAGGGAGTAACTTTTTTTATCGAAAACACCCATTAGTACTCTCCTAATTAAGATAGTGGTATAAGATTCGGAAATTTGCTGGAGTAACAGCAAGAAAGTATTTCATGTGAACTAATTGAACTAAAGGTTCGATTCCCGCACTGTAAATTAAGATTCCAGTTTCGATTTTTAAACACTTTATAAACACATAAAAAACAGTTCGGCGACGCCTTCATTAAAACAGTGTGAGTAGGAAGACTACCGTTTTTGAATATGTTATAGGAACACTCCGCTCGAAAATTAGGTGACATTTTTAACCTATATCAAGCATGGTTAGTGAAAAGCTTAAATATAGCAAATTGCATGAAAAGCTTGTATTCTATTTTTTGCGTACTAGGTAGGGACGAAGTTCTCATTGTAACAAAAGAAGAACTGCTCTCTTTATTTTGAAAAATAACAGTAATAACATCATTAAGAGTACATTGTATACATTACAACCAATCGTTACTCAATACGAGTATGTCCCCCTCAAGTCCGAATCACATACTCGAGTCTAGCTCGAAAACTCTCTGCCTCATTACGCTGTATGTCGTGAGGGCTTTTGTCCATGTTTTTTTAGAAAGCTCTGAGTCTCAGTCGTGTGGGAAGAAGTACTGACTTCGGAATCCACAATAGACCAACGAGAAAAATTCACTGAGTTTAAACTAGGCAACGAAGAAGAGGAGCTTGGGACACATTTCCTCTCTCCTAAACCTTGAAATAAATACGTGAGACCGACATAGCATCCTTTTCGACGAGATAGAGGGTGGGCTGCCCAACTGGGAAATGAACAACTCCATATTGAGTTTCTTTTTAGCTTCCGGATGCACAGCAGCAAAAATTTGTACAAATTTCAGTCCACTTTCTTCCTTCGCTCAACAAAAGTGAAAAAAATTCTCTTTGGAATCGGCAGCTCGTGTTACGGACGAAGCGGTTTTTTAAAGTCCGAAAGCTGTTCTTCGGGCAACAGTGATGTTTGCTGAGCGCTTTTCCAGCACTGTTTGTATGAGAGTTAAATTTAGCCACAGTCGTGGAAAGTCTCTTCTGAATACGCGATGTCATCGATGAGCAATTTCCTTCTCGAACTTGTTGAGAGCAACAATTGTCATGGCCAGTCGTTTTCCTCTCGGAAGTTCGGGTGTCACCGACGCTTTTGCATCTGAAATGGTGGCAAGCTTATTTTTTCTCGATATACGTTCCTCAATGGCATTATTTCATCCTCAATGAATTTTTTGGTTTACTGCTTGGCAACTTCTCGTTAATAAGCTTCGTCAAATCGTAGCGCTGACGGCCTTCATAATCATGCGCGTGCGAAAAATCCGGGAGCAACCGCTTTGAGGACGATCTTTGAGGTTTCTAATTTTACCGAACCGGTACAGAGTGTTATCAACCAGATATTCCAGCACCTTCAGTTACATGGCTATCATTAGTTTTTTTTACCCTCGCAATATAAGTTCCAACAGCTGTACGTTTATCACATATTTTACTCAATGTTATAAGCTACAGTAAATTTTAAGAATTTCCTAGACATTCGTCAGCTTTTACTTTACTAAGCAGATGATCTTATCAACATTTTGATTTGCATCGGATGTTAGTTGAAGAGTCATCCGCTCCTAGTAAAAGTATAGATTCACCGAATAACACTAACATGCTTTTATTTTCGAAATTCTTAACATAGTGTCACTTCAAACACTTTAAATGAACACGTAATTCTCATTCGTAGGGCATGCATAAGCTAAGAAGCTTGAAGAATTCCAGTCCAATAGTTGTCATAACAGAACGATGTACTGTAAGCTAAACTTGTACTACGCAATCTACAGGTAGCAGTCCGTCTTAGTAATTATGATGGTAGTCTATGTTTCTCTGATTTCCTCTTAATTCCCGTCTCTGCAAAGGCTTTCCGTTTGTAGCGAACTTTTCTTCATGATTAGGCTCTCTCTGAGTCAGAGAAGTTATCCCAGAGTTAGGAATTTGTTTTGACTGAGTCCAACTATAGCTGCGTGAAGTTATTATCAAGGATGGAAATGCGTTATGGTGACCTTTAATTTTTACAGCCACAGTGTGCGTGAGTTAATTTGTGCAGTTCTTCTAAGACGTGCACAAAAAATAAAATCCCTTTAAGGTACCATGGTAAAGGTTGTATGAAACAGATGATAAAATACTTGAAACAGAACTGTCCTACAACAGCAGACAGCCCGGCCACTGCACTTAACAACTACTCTTGGTGTTCTCACGGAATTTGAATTCACATTACGATTCGAACTTGGAAATCAAAAACTTCTACACACATAAAAGTTCGATACTACATATTTCTAATTTTTATATTCAGTATTAATAGTATAAAAAGACAGTATAATAGTTCGATTAACTAAAATTTATTGTATCTTCAGTATAGTATACAGTAGTTTCATATCTAATAGTATCAGCAGTATAGTACAGTAATTTTATATTTAATAGGATCAGCAGTATCGTACAGTAATTAAATATGACACAGTTTAATTGGAATAGTGTCGTAGTTTAATAAGACACAATATAGTAGGAAACTTTAACTTGTCTTATCATGTGCAGCATCCAACGTTTGTAGTTAGCAATGCACAATTCCTACTCATTTGAAAATATATAGAGATTACTCTTCACTGAAATTTTGCCCATGAACAAATATTTTCTCTTCTCTGATACATGCACAAAAATGCATATCAAACAATTTTAATAATTTTAAACAATTTATGTACCACAAATGTTCCTCAAGTAGGTAGTTCCTCAAGGCTTTTTCAAAGGACACATTTGAGTATAGCTACTTATGGCCCGCCGAAGTTCAGCGACTTCTAGAGCATACTATTCACAGTGCAATTACAAAGTGTACATTTATGTTTAGCCTTGTACACTTAGTCTCCCACTTGTCTGATTAATGGATGCATACTGACACAAATTTTACGCATTATTTTCTCTTATAATCTTAAATTTACAACAATCGTTAGAATGAGTCAAATGAGAACAGGATATTTTAGAAGAGACATAGGATTCATTTGATTAAACATAATGAATAGCCTTTATCAAGTTGAATCCTACAACATTTAAGATTTGACTAGATTATCTAGTGTCGTTAATTCTTGGATTTAAATGGAGAGTCGAAATTCGTTTTGAAAGCTTTGTAAGACCTTTTTTCAAGGATTTTAGCAGGAATCGAACTCCAAGTTTTAGTTTAATGACGTAGATATAGTATTGAAGCCTTGTTTTTTATACTAAGGAAGTATTAATTTATTTCAATTTGGGATGTATGATTATTTTTGAGAGGGCTACACATCACTTCAAAGTGCACTCTCCTACAATTCGTCTGAAAATCGTTGTATTTGTACCTGAATTAATTTATTTACGAGCATTTCCTAATTTTGCAGTATGACTGACCAGGATTGCCAATGCTGAGGTTTTAACTCCAGATCTTGTGTTTTCAGCTGCTGCCTAGGATTTTAGGGTTTCCTCAAGAAATTGACTGATATCTGGGGTTTCCAATGCATCCACATATAATTAAATATTCTTGTCTTTTATTCAATTTTTTAGTAATGAATGCAATGTTTAAAAACCATATCTTTGTTTAATCGGACGTAGGTTGCATTAGTTGTTGATACACTGAAGTCGCGTCAGCTGCTGACACTTTCGGTTCTGCTCGATGCTGGTAACGAACGAGTTTTAAACGCAAGTTTTTGATTGTAATTGTGATCGGATGGCTGCTGAAAAGCTCAGGTTGCCAACTTGGATTATTCTATTCCAGATCTGGATTATTCTGAGCTCATCTGGATTATGAAAAGAAGCATTTAGATATTGGAGAATTGTCTACTTATTTTTTCAGTCCATCTAGATATTTCTAAATAACTTCATGCACAAGCGCAAAGTAGGCATGGTACCTGAAAGAGAGGAAATTTGCACGAGAGGTTATGAGTCAGTTTACTGTGCGAAGTTTTCTCGAGGATATTACTCAGTGACGACTCCAAACTAGTGCCACCGCTTCCCGAACTTTTGCTGGCGCACAGTCATATCGACTAACTGCATGGCAGCATGAGACGCTGTTGCGCAATTAGTTTTATACCTGCCATTGAAACGGAAAGTAGTGACTCCTTTGTGTCGCTTATAACGAACTAGAGCTTATAAAAAGGATGTCTCTTGCCTGTCCATAATGAGTGAAGAAAACAATTCAAGCAACAAAAGAAAGTGGTACGCTCAAAGTTTCAGAGCCGAATGGTTAAACGTTCCAGAGTTAAAATATTGGTTAAAAGTCGATGCTAAAGAAGATAATTCAAGTTTTTGTGTATGTTTCTAAGGCCACTCTCAAGAATGCCAACAAATCTATGCTGCTGAGAGCCTGAGACACAGAAATACAGAGAAACATCTAAAATGCCTGGAAACAGCAAGAGCAGGTACTAGTATTTCTCAGTTTTTTGATAAGAACAAACCAACGACAATCAAACAGGTGTCAAAAAGTGAGCTTCGACTAGCAACATATTTTACCGACCACAATATTCCTTTTCCTAGCATTGATCATCTTCTTCCGGCTCGTGAATAAATATTTTCAGACAGCAGAATCGCTCAACAATTACCAATGAAACGAACAAAGCTCGCATATGTAATTCATGAGGGTCTAGCTTATGATGAAAAAAGCACGATAATTGAAATAGGCAGAACCCAAAAGTTTTCTCTCCTTATAGACCAGTGGTTCTTAACATTTTTTCTCCAATTCATCACTTTTTAGTGAGCCAACTCTTCATTTCCCACTACAGATACGGTCTCTGACAAATTCCATTTTAACCTATGCAGTGTTCAGAACGTAGATATACGTATTGATTTTTGGCATCATTTCATGGCCTTTGATTTTTGTTTTTATATATTTAATATATTATTAACAATAAGAGAAAATCTTTCATCAAACCAGGAATGAATGTTTTCTAATGTATCTGTTTTATGAATATATATTTGAAATGTACAAAATATTTCTGTTGAAATTAAAATTTATTAGGGTACTATTTCATGGGTAGTAATAAAAAGTGTTTATAAATTTTGCTAGATAATTTTTGTATCATATTTATCAAGAAACAGCAACATCTAAATAAAAATTTAACCTTATTAACACATAATAATGGGAGCCTGTTACACACCTGTTACACCAAGGAGAGACGGCCCAAAACTGAGTTTGCTGCATGCGATAATTCACCTTCCTTTGTCATTGTGACATTCCTAGCCCAGCAGTGTTGTCACTTTTACCCAAAAATGAAATACATTACCTCATTAAGGTGGTTTTTGTCATTAAAACAGTCTGTAAATGATTCTGATTTGTAAAGTAAGTCAATATTTGAATGTAATGGATTTCGAGATACTACCGATTATTTGCGGGGTGAAAACAAATGCACGAAATTCCCCACCTTTCAACTCCACCATTCCCCACCAGTGGGGAAATCCCCACAGCTTAAGAATCGTTGTTATATATAAAGTACTGATATTTCCGTGACGCAATTGTTGGCGAAAGGTGTCAGGCATTTTACAAGCAGAAAGAGGATGTTGTGGATGCACTCTTAGATACTGTTGTTGTAGAAAATGAAACTGCTCAAGGATAATATAAATCTGTGAAATCGTTATTAATTGAAAACAATATTCCATTAGAGAACACAATCGGGTTCGGCAGTGGTAATTGTAGTTCGATGATGAACTCAAAAAGCGGTTTCCAAAAATTGTTGGGAAACGATGTTCCTTTTGTTTTTCTAATGGAATGTACATGTCATTTATTTTCTCTGTGTGCAAGCCACGCTGCTAAAGTACTGTCCTCATTTATAAAAATGTTTATGAAAACCGTAACTTCGCACTTCTCACGCAGTAGTAAGACTAGGCAGCGGGGTTTCACTCTTATACAAGAAGCCGCCAATTGCAAACTTCATAGAAGTCCTAAGTTTTCATAAAACAGATGGCTGCATAGAGAAAATGCAATCTCTGCATTATTTGGCCAATACTTGGCTTAGTTTCTTTATTTTGAGACAACAGCAAAAACTGACAAAGTTGACGGAGCAACCGATATTTACAATATACGAGTACTTAGAAACCGTGGTACTAAATATTTGCTGCTTTTTCTTCAATATATTTTGCAGAAAGTAAATAAACTCAATTTTGAATTCTAATCTGAGCATTTCAGAATGCATGTTTTGCATTCAAGTGTTTCAGCAGAATATCGAGAATTCTTGAGTTGCTTCATTAAGGATTCTGTATTCCAAACGATTAAGTTGTCAGACATTGATCCGAACAAGGGAAGTAACTACAAAGAATTAAGTGAAATGTACTTAGGAGGGAGTACGACAGCTCATTTGATCAATGAACCATTCGATGAAGTTACAGAAAAAAGATTCAAAGTGATTGCGTGAAGTTTGTAGTCGGACTCTGTAATCAAATGATAAAAAGATTTTCCTTTCAACTAAAACGATCTAGTCGCAAAATTAAACATCTTGGAATCAAAGTTAGCCCAAAACATCAACGTCTCACCATCATTAATACCTCTCGCTGTTCATTTCCCTAATCCAGTACCAGAATATAAATCGAACGATCTTGGTGATCAATGGCAAAGTTACTGTTCAGCGAAAGATAACACAACATAACATAACAAATAACACACTCCCAGACGACAGCGCTCTCAGATATTGGGACAAATTGAAAGAAATGAAGGGCGGTTTTCAAAACTCTGAGTTTGGCCTCTTGTCTGCATGCTTTTATGACAAATTGAACTATTCTGTCTCATTCATCTGTTTCGGTTGAAAGAATTTTTTTCAGTAATAAATCGCGTTAAAACTAAACAAACAAATTCTCTAAAAGCCGAAACAGTAAGAGACAGAATTTAATTGCAAGAGGAAACAATGATTGTACGGCTTAGCAGCCGCGGGAACAACCGTACACGCGACATGGAAAGCGAAGCGATCAGTCAGAGATATTTGGAGAGACAGAACAAGAAATTGAAAGAAGGTGCTATATGTTTGACAGCAGCAATTGAAGAAGAGGGAGAAAAGTCAGACTAAGGCAAGAACAAAGGTAATTAAATATTTTAATAATATAAGTATTTTGAGGATGATTTCCTGAAATGCCCCGACACCAATACAACACATATGTTCGCCCTCTTGTAACTTTCGAAATAATGCACCCATCGACTTCAAATTACTCTCAAACGAAAAAATGTTCTAATATTTTGTTTAAGAATAATTTGAAGTCGATAGGTGCATTATTTCGAAAGTTACAAGTGAATGAACTTATGTGTTGGATTAGTGTTGGGGCTTATCTGGAAATGATCATATTATGATATTTGAAGTTTTCTAGGGTTTTTCTAGGGCTTTGTTAAAATTCTCATTGGCAGCCTTGTGACAGACAAAAAAAGCTTCACACGAGTTTTCGGACACGTTATGATAAAATTCACGAAAAAATGTTACCTTAACGCCTCCCTGTCACAGTAACATACAATAAAAGTTCATGCAAACCGCGCCTACGCTTCACTCAGCGGGTAGGCCTCAATCGTTCGATAGCCCACATCTGCATTGCTGCAGATCTAACTTACGAAGCCTGAGCGTTTGGCGCGGCAATCTGGGGCCGTTATTCTACCCGAGGACGCCAATGGAGCACCTGTAGCCTCCACTGCATTCGTGCCATCTCGAGCGTTCGATTGGCCGCAATGCTGGCGCCCCTCAACGCGCGGCCATAGCCCTGAAGCAGCCGACACATAACGCTGATCTTATGGGGCAAATATCCATTAGCAATAACACTGAAGTCAATGGCAGCCAAAGTTCAGGTCCGAGCTGTCGTCAGGCTGAGCACGAGAGCGTGAGAACGACCCTCCCAAATGCGCCCGGAATATCAACGGCTCTCGAGCGCCGCTTAATGAACATTATTGCCCAGTTGATTTGAAGCCGCTCGTTAGAGAGCTGTGCAGACCCTTTGTGCCAGGAAATTTTTAAAAGCTCCTTGTTTTCGACCGAGAAAGTATGAGGTGGGAATTACTCGATGAGACCATGTCTGAAAAAGTTCAAGTGCGAATTTGTTTTTGCAAAAATTGAGCGGAGAATCGCCAGATTTAAATTTGAAAGGTTTCAAGTCAGACCAATTCTATTTTAGCTTTGAAAAAACGTGATCACCTTAAAGTAATAAAAATATTAAACTCTTTCCCTTAATGACGTTATCCATACTTATTTCTGTTTACGATACGTTCAAGGGAATATTTTTTGACACGAGAGAATGTTCGATAATCAAATTGCACACCTTACGCAACACCTTCTATATACTGTGTGCAACACACGTATCAAAACGAGCAGTAGCAATACGTAGGGCAAAATCCTGAAGCTTCAAAGTTGAACATATATAGGTAGTTCACAGGAATGTCGGGTGAATAATTCTACGTGAATATAATTTACGTAGACACCCAAGATAGCATCCTCACTGAGTATGGTATAATTAAAAGATGCACGCATACTTATACCAGCGTTTTACAACTTCACTGATTGGATACTGAATGTGAAACTCTGAAATGCTTGACACTTTGACTAGGCCAGCTGCAACCAGCGCTGCTCTCTAATAACGCAAGCTGTATCTTCAGCAGCTCAGGACAGTTTTTGGTCCAGTATCGTAACTGTACACGCATTGAATATGTTAACATAAGAACTGACCTCTAGGAAATTCTGTGTTTTATTGATAAGTGAAACTTTACATAGTATGGCTGTCTACCTCATTGAAGTAAAGAGGCGGGGAATAACACAGTCATCAAGCAGTAATTCTTTTACCAGTTAAAAACGTTAAAGTTCACTCGAGCTCATGCATCACATCAAGTTATGAAGCAAGCCATGTTAGATTTCAAATTGCAGTGTACTAGAACAGGAATTATTCGATGTTTTATTCTATGCGATACTTTCACTTTCAGAGATCTCAAACATCATTTCTTGTAGCTGAAAAATTATTTTAGCGATTGCAAATGATTCAATTCATTTTAGCACTTTAAGGCTCTCAGTTTACGTTAGTCGTGATATGTGTAATCCAGAAAATGCGCGTTCACATGCAGCACACAACTCAAGTGATCAGCAGGTGCGTAGAAAAAAAAACACTTCATTCCCAATAGAGATTGTACAAGAGTACTATCGTTGGCTTTTAAAATATCTTAAAGTTAACTCACTTAGATGATACACACACATGAGTATTGTAATACTCATGTCACTAGTCGAAAATAAATGATTGAGGGCAATGTACTCCTAATCTTGCTTAATCTACATTTGATAATACATATAATGATAATTGTAATTTCATTTACAAAACATTAATAAATGATGGCGACAATAGCCTAAGACAATTATTAACTGCGCAAACTGGTCATCACGACCATTCAACCCGAAATAGGAGTAAATTCATGCTTCCTTATTATTCAAAGGCCCGGTCGCAACACAGTATCCTCTTCGTTGGAACCAAAACTTGGAACTCTATACCTGCAGAGATCCGTGAATGTAATTCGTACAAAGTATTCAAAAGACATCTTGAGTCTCTCTTCCTATCAGAATACTAGTCGTGTAAGATCACCGTGTCAAAATCTTGCCTCCTACATGTAACTAATGATAATGTCATAATGTAACTTGCCTTGGGTACCATAACCGATTTTCTGTCTGCTCTTGAATCGTTTTATCGAACATACTGTTAAATATAGCCGATTTGACCTATATTGTAAAATACAGCATAAAATATCGAGTTAATTATCTCAATGATCAGTCTAATGAGAAACTAGGTTAAGTGAACTAGGTTAAACATTTTTGTACACTCTAGAATAACGTGATGGTAGGTTGCCCTAGAAGTCGCTGAACTTGTTCGGGCCCACAGGTAGCTATACTCAAATTTGACCATTGTACTAGACTTAAGAAACATTCTACCTCTGTATCACCTGTGGTAAATATATTTTTTAAATTGTTTAAATTGTTTAAATAACTCTATGTGCTCCCTAGTTAATCTACATTTGATGATACATGTAATGATAATTATAAGAGACAACGCAATTTCACGGACGATGCATTTTCATTCTGGGTTGAGAACACCTTTGACAGTTCACATATACATGATATAAAACTTCGCAATTCTTGATGCCAGGAAATAATATTAGAATTGTTTGTTTCGGAAGATGTTGAAAAATGTCATTTTAAGGAAGCACGAAAAAAATTATTTACATATATATAAGCATGAGGACCACGAATATTACAAGATTTGTATTTCTAATTAAACAATATTAACATAACGCCCATTAGTTGAAAAGCATTTTATTTAAATATAAATGGATGATCACACAACAAATGTATAGATTTTTTACGTGAAATGCTTTACAAAAATAAAGAGATGACGAGTTAGGTAATGTTACAAGTTGAGAGTGAACAGAAAAAAAATTATCTCTAGTTAAAATGCCAGTTGTCAGTTTAGTACACTCATATGTGCATATATACATGTAAATTTATACACAGATACATGCACATACATACCTACGCACATACATACACCTAACACGTAAACATACACAAATACATTTCTATACATCGAGGCAATCACAATATATGCGCGTTCTATAAAAATGATGTGCGATGTTCTGAAATATAGGATAATGAGCAAAGGAAATTCGTGACAACTCTTTCAGTATGTGCTTCTGATTACAATTTCTAATGAAATATTGTAACGATGTTTTATTGAATATTGTATTGAAAAGATCATTGGTTGATAAGAGTCAGCCATACAGGTTATGGAATACTGCCACATCTGCTACACTCACCGGTTTCATCAGATTGTCATTTTTATTTTCATTTCATTTCTTTTTTTACAGTTCATGCAAACGTACACAAAAATGTATTTTCATAAGTACATATCGTAATTACTGTTATTTCGTTTTTGTTATTAATTTTTTGAAAGCCTACAAACATAAAACACTTATAATCACATAAGGCTAACACAGACACGCACACACATGAGCAACCACGAGTGCACCAGACTGCCACTTCAAACACGCATTTATACGCTCTGGCCACGACGCTGCATAGCCTGTAACCACAATTGAGCAAGTGAATCAGTATTAACCCCTGGCCGGTGAAGACGGAGAGTCAGATTAGATTTATCCGTAAGGTAAATGAAGATGATAATGTGCAAACGATTTTCATTGTAGAGTTCGTGAAGAGTGTTCAGTGAGAAGGTAGAATGTAATGGAAAATTAAACAGAAAGAAAAGGGGGGGTGGGGAGTCTGCCACTCAGTTCAATTTGTGAAGCCTAGTTACAGTAGAGCTGTAACTCTTTAATTAATACTCGTAATATGGAGCATTTTATAATTTTGGCGCCCCACCCATAAGAAAATAGGAAAAGGTCCACAGTTGACCACTGCTGGCATCCAAATAGCGGAAAAAAGTGAATAGGAAAGTGTTTAAATGAGGGAGCGTCAAATGATCAAAAACAAAATACAAGGAAATTATTAACACGTTCACTGCGTTTCTGCCGTTGTTAACGGTTGGTTTGGTTAGGTAATTGTATGTATACAGAATTGAGTAATCAACTTTATTGCTCGAATGCATTTTTATCTTTCCTAAGAAATATGTAAGTACAATTGCCCGATAACATTTCACCTCGTATGATAACGGTGAATTTTTAAAAAAACTGCGAAACAGGTATAATGTCATTCATTTATGCCTGTACGTGAATGAGCAATTTGCCGAATGGCACACGTATGGCTCAATAAGCGGGGTACATGTTTAAAGGGTGGGCGCGGATAGTTCAGAGACATATTTCGTCAAGAATTCTGCATCAAAAGTAAGATAAATAACTGAAGTTCGAGATTCCTATCTAGGAAGAAGACCGTTCCAACCGTTCGTCCAAAATTCTAAAATAAAAATAAAGTAGTAATGTGATTTGAGTTCCTTCCATTCCCAAAAAAGAGGACGGCTGGCTGCTCCGTTTTAGTAGATGTCCAACACCAACCTTAGTGCAGCGACCATCTTTAGGTGGGTAACTACATTTTAATGATATTGACATTTTATTGTTAGTGATCGCTTTCTAGTACCGTTATGGGAGAGATTGGCGATTCTGTGGTTCATGAGAAATTCGTTCGTCGTGAGGGGTTCTGTGCATGCAGTTTAGAGTTCCTAAATTTAGAGTTTTACTGCGAAATGTACTCTCGAGGAAAAGTTAAACTTGAACTTGAACTTTAACTTGAGGGCCGACAGCGTCGGAGCCATTGAAACGGCCTACAATTCCCTCTGCAATACTCACAATATTCACACAAAGGAGTTTGTGTGCCAGACTTGTCCAGTTAAATTAGAGTATAGATCAGGGTCGATGAATAATTATTATTGTTAGTCCAAATTTGGTAAGCATGTTCAAGCAGAAGTGTGTTCAAGGGAGGAAGGGTTAAACGTTTGTTAAGCGTTTTAGATGATATTTGGTCTATTAGGCGCGTGGCCTTCTCTGAATTTTTTTTGCAATTTTGTTGATGCTGATGTTGGTCCTGAGAGGAGAGGTATGACCCGGTAGATCAACACAGTTCAACCCGGTCATAAACGAAGTAGTTTATCGAGGCTTTTGTATTCTTTTTCCTGGTCTGACAAAGGACTGTGAAGGAAAACCGTGTGTTAAAAATGTTAAGCCCCGCAACTTTGCCTTTACTAGTGTAGGGTATATGTATTACTATTGACTATCGTGCGCGTATGTGGTGCGTCGGCTGAAAAGGATGTTAGAAAGTTGGTTTTCGGCTGAGCATTGTCTATTTATTTTCGAATAGATTGATATGTTCTATTGCATGTTTGTCCTGAGTGCTGTAAATATTGATGAACATGTTTCTGCTGCTTTGTTAGTAATAACGCGCGCAAAACATATTTTATCGGTCTTGGGAAGTGGTAGTGGTAAGTCATTTGTATAAAACTGAATAGTGTGACGATAAGCCTGCCGTTTGGAGCAAGCCTACGTGTAGCGTGAATGGAGTGTCGACGTACGAGAGGGAAAAAAACATCCGTAAACATCAAAGTTTTTTTCTTCGTATTTGAGAGGACTGAAAAAAATTTACCCGTTCATTGCATAAGAATGTAAATTTCTAGTGAATGCGAAGGAACTTTAATTGTTAAGTTTTTCGGAAATTAATACCATTGATTCATTTTATTGGGTAAAAAATTATTCGTAAAGTACAGAAATAACTTATTATCTTCATTTAATGCTTATTAGAATAGCCTATTTTAACATCAACAGCGATCTAACCCATTATGTAGATCTCAATGATTTGCAAGCGCGTGTTGGTATTTTGTTTTATTATCCTGGCATATTACTTCTAGATTCTTCATATATGTTAGTACTCTTTTTCTGATTTGAATTTTCAAACTCTGAAATAAGTTCTCGATTGCACACAAGCTGGGGACTGACATGACATGGCATTGCAAGATTTCAACACCGTTTTTAGAAATGTCTTTCGTAGCATTTGCAGTATGTTTAGAATCATTATTCGGTTGGAGAATACAATAAGGGGTGATCAGGCGATTCGCAACAGATTACTGCCCTTTTTTCAAGGGCTTTATATATTTTTCGATGATCATTTTACCGTTTATGACTGATATATTAAAAAAACCTTCGGCAGAACTCCCTCCTCCCTCTCCTTTTCAAATCATGGTACCACATTCTAAACTTGACAGTTGGTACGGTGTTCTCTTGTGAGTGGGCATCGCCATCTTTCTTCAACGCACGATCCCGATTATTATGATTGAACAATTTAATTCCAATTTCGTTTGTCCATAACACTCTTTCCCAATACTGATGTTCCTTATGTTCCCTAATAAATTTTAGCCATGAATCACCTTGCCGTTTGAATAGTAGTGAAGTTTTACTCCAGATCCGTGACTTGACGCTGTTCCTGTGAATTTTATTACTTTCTGTTTGTAACAGGATCTGATCTTGTTTAAATCCCCCTTCACCCCCATCAGTCTCCCAGGGTTAGAAGATTGTCGACAAAAACTAATTTACCTAACATTAGGTTTTTAATAAAAATGAATGCCACAGTATTCCATCCCGTACTCTTATAAACTTGGAAAAGAACTCGCGAGAGGGAAAAGAACATCGGCAACTGTCCCCTCACGTAACCTACAACAAAGAGAAAGAACACAAGTAATACCGCACCAACTCAATAAATGCAAATTATGCAAAATATGAATAAACGAAGCGTCCGGACATGACACGTTCCATGAGTATGACATACACGTGCTCAAGTCAGCAGCACCACAAGCAACTCAGGAGGGCGCTCCGACGTAGCACGAGATTATAAGACAACAGGTATTGCTACCGTGGGATTGAAGTTAGACTCGGAGGCTCACTTATTCTACTTAGTCCGGCCCAAGAACACGGCACACCACACTGTTCTTTATACTAATTCCTGGTAAGTACAAATCTTCCTAATGCTCCTAACGAATAGCACTTGGATTTAATTAAATCTAGTGTAATAATACTCTCGATAATTCTGAAAAAATCTTCCAAGCAGCACTTTTCTTCCTTCCTTCTTTAGTTTTCAGGTGTTATACATCTCTTAGATCTTACAATGAATGAACTAATTGCAGTAAAAGAAATATTCAGGTTACTTGAAATCTTATAATTTTTTTCATCTTTCCAGCGCGTAACTACCAGTTCTTTGCGCGTATGAGTAAATTCCTTACTCCTTGCCATGATTGGCACCTTCTCGTCTGACCAGCAGTTATGGTATGTTCACTTTTAATTTCAAAGTTGACCGTGGGTACTGATAACATTATTAAAATTTCCTACACTATTCTGCTTTAAGAATGTGCAGCAATCTAAAGGTTTAAAACTCAAAAAAAAATTCTAAGAATTCTTTTTTAATTCTTTGAAATGAACCTATGGTATTTATTTGACTGAAATCAAATATGATTCAATATTACTTGCATGTATTAAAAGCATGCATTATAATTTGTTTAATGAATAAAATTTTATTTCAGGTTATACTCTCAAATATGGAAATAACATTTTCATATGTACGAATATTTCTTTTCCCCCATTGTAGCTGGAGCTGACAACTCTCACTGAGCTACTTCTACGTCCTCTGCATCACTACGTAACCACGTACGACTGTTGTACCACCTCACGTGTGCTACAGCACGCCATATTTGACTCACTCTGCAGCCAACGTTCACTGACTGTATCCTGAGTCGTCAATGAAGCCGGCGTTGTCACCACATAAAATTCCCTGAATGCGACAGCAGGTCGACAACCGAGGTTCTCGCTGCAGACTTTGTCGGACCTTCCGTGCCACAGTGCGAAACACCAGAATCACAACACGGCAGACGTCACCTCCGGGTTTTCGTGACTCGGGAAGCTGCGACGTGCAATCGTTGGGCTTGACTGTTGCACTACCGATAACACAACCTACAACCTTGTTCCGAAATAATGTGGGGAAAATTCCCCACAGATTCGCTCGGAGTGTACTTCGATTTCTGTACTATTAACGTAAACGGCTGGTGCTGCGTGGCAGGTGAGGTCGCGCAGCAGCAGCGCATATCAAGTATAGGTCGTCGGTGGTAAAGATAGGTCGTCGGTGGTAAAGATAGGTCGTCGGTGGTAAATCAGGTGTGTCGGGTGTGTCAGGTGTGTCAGGTATACAAGAGGCCAGGCTGAGTCTCGGTCGAAGGCCTCTGTTACGTCGGCACGTCGGGAGTACGCTCGGCTCCTGACGTGGAGTTGTGACGGTCGCCAGCCTATCTCTTCCATCCCTTCTTCCTGCATGTTCAATAAGTTTATGGTTTGATTGTGTGTGTGAAAGCGTTGAATTTAGGTTCTTTTTCATTAATTAATTGCATGATTAAGGCGGGTTACGAACCGCAATTAACTTTCCTCTAAATAGGCGTGTTCGCTGCCCTAAAAGGGGGTCAACCTTATCCTGTCGCAGTGAACCGCCGTCTTTATTAACTATTACTATTAACTTAACTATTACCTATTATCTTTAACTACTATTGGGCTTCTGCCTCCATTACTATTGACACTCTACTGCGACTTCTATATCGCCATTACTGCTATCGTCTAACAGTCGCTATGCGCACTGGAGGATAAATTCTTCAGGTTGGTAGTCGTGTGTCTAATATTTGCCGATTATTGAAACTTAATCTCTGTTTACCTTTATCAAGAAGATTGACTTTGGTCTTACCTGGTACCTATTTTTTCAGTATCTAGCGGGCACTTCGTCGCACTGCGCACTTCGTGCTTCACAACGTTGATAGCCAATTAAGCCATCTTGTTGGACAGCAGTAGCCGCAACTAGGTAATTACGTTGACCGTTAAATACTATATTCGTTCTAAATTCTTTGTATAAGCGCTGTTTCATAATATTTTCTTATGTAATTATTTTCTTGAGTACATTTCTTCATCTTTATGCACAGCTGTGAAGGGACTGGAGGCGTTGGTCACGGTTTAGCTGCTCTGGCCCTGGTTGTACCGCGATCGCCGTGCCTGTTTCCTTCGGTTAGCGTCAGTTTGGCGCTAACTTTCGTCTTCCTGAAGTGCTTGTAGCAACCGCGCACGTTGAAGCTCGGTCAAGATCCCGTGACGTCCGTGTAAGCTGGCGCTGTTAGCCCTGAAACGGAGAGCCTCTCCAGACTCCTCGTTCCTGCGCCTGAAGACTGGCATTACCTGACACCCTAACTTTGAACCTTAAAAATTACATGCGTATTTTAACCTGAATAATACATAAATAAATATATCAATAAATAAAGGAATAAACAAACGCGATACTTGAGGGCGAATTGTCCTTTAGGTTTTAAAAATTTAATACTTTGTAAATCGGCTACTTGCCGTATTGTGTTTGGTCAAGTACTTGTTGCCTTGTAACTATTACGAATCTTCCTTGGCGTTCAGGCGACTGATTGAAAATTAAATTTGGAAACTTTGTGTCCTTGTCTTTATTAATCTTTACAGCTTCGAAACGGCTGTTGAGTCAAATGTGTCGAGGTAGTTCCTCACAATAAATTGTAATTCGAAAATTTCTCTTCCTGTCGCTAGTATCCAGCCGGGTGTTCCCAATCGTCGTATCATCAAGATACGCCCTCACGTTGGCTTTCGCAGAAAAAATTAGTTCTGTAACGTAGCCCTAGCTAATGAGGAGCAGTTCTCAGTTCTACAACCTCATTAATACAACAGACATGGGTGTATTTTGTTCTCACATAATTGAAATTACTCTTGCTTCTCAACCGAGCCTATCTTTTTAGGGCAAATAGGATAGTCATTAACATGCGCAGCAATTGGATGAAACCTGAGGCTTGTTCCCTGATCCAATGTTTTACTCTTCATCAATAATGTTCAACGAGAGTTAATGAAAAACTATTTTTAACGAAAGGCTGTTCTCTTCCTCACAAGAAAACCATGATACAAACTCATTTCTTTGCTAGTAACTGAAACTGAATGTCTGAATAATCAATACGAACGTCACAAAAAGAATTTCCGATCCAAAAATGTCACACAATAATAGCGTGACTGTTTCTATAAGTACATCAAGACGCAAATTTTTATTATCAACACCGTTTAATACATGTGAAATTTTGTCAACTGAACCAGCGACTCTCCTTTTTCTCCGCAGAGTGTGGTTCGACTCAATTAGTTTGGCGTTTTGAAAAAGAATGCATAAGTTTTGTAAATCATTTTGCTGAGTAAAATCCACATACTTCTCAAAATGAGTTACGTTAAAAATTTTCATCGGGATTAGATCCCATAGAAAAGATGTTATTGCTAAGACAGGATACAATCGCTGGGTTTAATGCCCCAAAAAATATTACCGTGTTGCCTTCTCAGACAGTAGCCGGGAGGATTTGAGGGGAATAAAATCCAAGTGACCAACACACCGTGTCTTTTGAGCTCCTTTCCATGTACATTGCATCCTGGTGCCAGTCGTAAGGCATTTGGAAAACCAATGTACAAAATGATAGGTATCAGGCTTAATTGGAATAAAACATCTTTTTTAATACTATTTGTTAACGGGAACTTTGAAGTTTGGAGTTTATGTTCCTAAAGTTCACGAGCAAGATCGATTGCCCTGAAAATGCTTCACAACAGCTAATCATTCTAAAAAATAAGGGAAATAAAAATCATCATTGTTCACTGTTGAATAAAAACAAATTCTCTTAGAATCAAGGTTCAGAGGCAGATTTCAGAGTTGAATAGAATTAGCTGACTTGGCCCTAAAGTGCGCGACTGCAGCAGGCGAGTGCGAGGGTGTCGGTGTTGCAGGGCACCAGCAGCAGCCACCTGGCCACGCCCCCCACCACCGCCGACACAAGGCTCGTATTGCTGTCCCGCGCACCAGAGGCCTGAGGCAGGAGCGCACCGTCCTGCGGAAGACAGAGCCGAGCCACAACCCGGCCGCCCCCACGCTGCAGCGCCGCACAGCTCGTCGACACCGCCAGGCGGTACGAGACGAAGCCTACAGGTTTCTTCACAGGAAAATACTTCTTCGTTGAGCCCGACATTCTTATCAAACTCTTCCTATTTGTTCTGAGGTAAATTTTCACTTTGACTGGGTACGTGGTGCTAACCTCAGCCTAGTCTGCATACCAAACCGAGAAGTCAAAAGTGGTCGAGGCGTTGAAGGCCACCGAATGATCGTCGTCGGTGCTGATGATGGTGGCGTCGTCCAGGCTCGACTAGTCAAGGCTTGGTACAATCACTTCTCTGAAATTGTCGAACTGCTTGGCCAGAAGTTGCTCTATTGCGCCGTAGCTCAGAGCAGCTGGCTGCTGTTTGCTGCTCCTGTCAACTTCTTGAACGTGGTAGGGTGTCATTACTTTTTGAAAGTCAGCCGGCTAATTTAGCTCTACGTTAACCTTTATGTTACTAGCTTCAGAAGCATGAAAATATTTCAGAATATAAACCAGCAATAATAAAACTATCATTCTCTTTAAATTTCATTTAACACAACTGAGCTTGAAAAGTTTGCGATCAGAATGCTCCGAATGAAAATCGTGTAATGGGAGGTAAGAATATCCTCAAATTACAACTGACATGAGTATCATGGATACAGAGGGTGTCTAATTTGCTTAAAACTGATTTCATATTTTGGGCTAAGCTGAATATGATTTTACCTCTTACAGTGGATAGTTGGCAAAAAAACTTCGATGGTCTTTTAATTAAGGCTTTGTAGCGAGCTGTCAGCGCGGGTCGGCAAAAGAAAGTTGTTGACACTGGGATCAGTTGTCGTTCGGAGTTAACGCGATCCTAGATTTCTTAGAATAATCGGCGTAAAGGTTACTGCCAAAGTAAAAGATTTCCGTATATTTGGCTTCTCACTACTGTTCCATGTCTTTAAGTCTAGGATAAAACGAAAATGCATCCAAGACTATTCACGGGAAAACTATTTTTTGATGTCCATGATGTCGAGCTGCTATCGCGCTCTGTGATCTGGGAATGGAGGAAATGTTAAACGTGGGTTCATAGAATTAAGATGTTACTCCAAAGGAGTTTTTCGACATTACCCTTTTTCATTACTCTTTACATTACCCAATAGCTAACGCAATTTCCCATTTCTATTAAATTTCCGAAGTTATTTTGAAGCTCCTCAACATGTCCCGAATCAAACTACTTTCAGTGGAATTAGAAACTATATCACATGGGTAAAGGAGCACCAATAGGATCTTCTATCTCAATGGAATTGGCGGGAATACAGTCAATACAGTCAAGTACGCTATTTTGAATAATATTTAACTAAATGAAAAAATTATCAGTGGAACTACAGTCAATGGAAAATAATTCCTCATAGAACCTCATTGTCAGCCCATATTTTGGAAGCGTGAAGTTGATGATGTTCTAACAGCCCTCCCTGAAGATATGCCTCTTGCGTTCCCGTACGTCTAAAGTATTTAACAGCTTTAATAATGGCATACAATTCACAGTGGAATTAAAAAGTAATGCGTACATCACGTTCTTAGTTATTGTGGTCGATCGTTGAATTACTGACAGTACGTCGTTTCAATTTTAAAGCAGTTCTACAAACACTGGCAGATACCAAGATTTTTCCAGTTACCATCCTTTCTCCCAACTAGGTAGCACATAAAAATTACTTAATTGAAGGAGAGAGATTATTTGTAGTTAGGGTTATTTAGAAGGAAAAGCACTGAATTGATTACTTAAGTAGAACACTCAATCTAATTTCGAAAACCCTGTAATTCAAACTCTTCTTGTCACCCATTAAGCAAACAAAGCTCCGTAAAATTCACCTTCGCTCAAATATTTCAGTATCCCTTATATAAAAGGTTGTTTGAACAAGTGAACAATAGCTCATTGAATGCTAAATTAGCTAATAAATCAACCAGTACAATGAAAAATAACTATGCTAACTTAAAAGTAAAAAGACTTCCTTACGAAAAAAGGAAAATTATTTACAAGTTTAATGGCAAAGAATGCGCTGCCTGTGATATTGGTAAACAGCCAAAAACTCGCAAAAATATTTGACAAGCACGTAGAAAATATGTAAAGGATGAATAGTCTACGTGTTTATTAGCCCTCGCAAATTCAAGAGCATTCTCTCGACTTTAACCATTTTTCTATTTTATAATGCGTTAGGTATTAATAGTTAAGAATGCTGGTCGAAGCATTTACATCATCTAAGAACCTTACATAATTAATCCCCCTCTTGATATAGCGCTCAAGATGTAACGTGTAAGTAACAATCGTTATAAAAAAAATTTATACTTGCTTGTACCGCAAGACAAATTTAAAACATGCATCCGTCTATGACGACGGCCATAAGGCAAATTCTGCTGAAAGCTCGGGCTATTGCCGCATCCTTCGAACAACAATCAGCGAATGAATTCCATCAAGACCACTTTAATTTTCATTACTGAGGGCAACATACGAATCAGAAATAACAGCTGGAAATTAGTAAGAAAAATTTTTGAGAGAGCCGAGGACCCAAATTTTTTCTGTATAAAATTGTCAAAGTCTGGAACCAGCCTTAAAAAATGCTGTATCTGCTAGCGCGACAAATACGTTCAAAAATCACCTTGGCCATTTCTGGGTTGGCAACCCCACAGTCTTTTAAAATACGAGGGTTAATCGGAATTCCTGGTTGATATGAAAAGAAAAACTTTATTCATAAATAAGTAAGCATATTAGAAACCGCGTTTTTTATGTGATACAATTACGATTTCATTGTAATGGCTCGTCGGATAGTGATATGCCGTGAAAAAGGGATGATCCTGGCTCCAATGTGCGAAAAAAACTCTTGAATCATACGACCACACATAACGTGAAAGCCGCGTTTAGAGAAACTTTGCAAAACATGAATGCATTGGCGCACGTGCGTGAAAATTGATGATTGTACAATAAATATATTTCTATTGTGCCTGTCATCATTGCTGTCTGACGGCACGGGACTCGTGGATAACCCGGAGATTGACCTCTTGACTGATTTCTGTTGACATATTTTATTATGACTTAAAAAAATGAAAAACAACTGGACAACTTTGATTAGCAAGATCTGATGAAATCAAAAACGTTCAATAATGCTTCATGACTTTAGAAGAAAAACTATCACTGCTACTGGACACCATTAGTCTACCCGTCAGTATTTCTATCCGCCTTTGAAATATTTTTTCAGGAGGTTAGACACCTCACAAATAACAGGTAACAATTGTGTAAAAAACTACAAGCACCAAACAGAAGCTCATCGTCTGGAGAACACTCGCGCGTGTAGGACCGTGAGTGAATGATCAAACGCACAAAGAGAAATAAATAAGTCATCAATGCAATACATGCAAAAAACTAACCTAAATCCCATGCGAAAGGCGAATTGAAAGAGGCAAACGTTGATGGTACAGCAGACACATAAGAAAACCCATAATTTTAAGATTTTGAACTTGTATTTTGCACGTTTTTTACAAGGGAAGAATTGAGTACAATTTCTCAATCTCAAAATTCGAATATTCACTCACCTCTTGCCGACTACTTATTCGCAGTAATAGATGTAGAAAAATACCACAGCCTCTCATGTCTATATATATACATCCACAAAACATGACTGTTTCGCTATAAGTATGTACACTAATGGAACGTCCGAAGTCGTCAGTGAACCCCTAGTGAACGCTTCTTTTACTGCTTGCAAATGTTAGTCCAAGAAGAATTCAAAACTATCGACCAATCAACTAGACAACACTCGTCATCAAAACAACGGAAAAATAGTTCAAAGTTCGAACAGCAACCTATTTGCAAGCCCAAAATGTGATCCTAGACACCCACCACGGATTCCGGCATTCCGAATAAAATGTAGCAGCCTCACCAGCGTTTACAGGCTAACTTTTTCGCCGGAGCATCTGTGATTTTAGCCGCCCAGTGCAGAGGCGATACTTGGGTTGCTAAAGCCATAAATGTTATGACGAAAACTCCTATCGAGAAGTTAACCGAATTTACGACAGCATAAAAGCTGTAGACCTCATATACATTGAATTTAGAAAACCTTCAATGAAGTTCCCCAAGAAAGGCTAAAGGCCAACTGGAAGCCCACGGTGCACAGGGAATTACTCTCGGGCGATCTATAGCCATGAAACTCGATCACTGGTCGCACACAAAGTAACGATTCATGAGCGATTTAGCGTCTGACAAAAGTAACGTCATGAGCCTTGAAGTGGGCGTTCGAAGCCTGGCTTTTTCATAGTCCACAGGTGCAAGAACGACCGTGACCGTAGAATCATCAGTAAAATCAACAAATTTACAATTGACACTAAACTCGGGTACAATGCGTTCAAAGAAGGAGTTCCCAATCTAACAGACTTCAACCGACTTTTCTAATAGATCGAAATCTGGTGGAGTTTCAACATCGGCAAGTGCTCGATGACGCACATTGGAACTAAAAATTTGCCCCTCCAGTTTACAATAAATGGTATTCCCATTGAAGTTGTACAAAGCAGCAGAAATATTGGTGTTACAATCTCCAAAAACCTCAAGCACAACGAGCAAATAGCGAAAAACATTAGGAATACGAACAGATTTCTCGGTTTCATAGCAATAAACTTTTACTACAAGTCAAAGGCGCTATAGCCCCTTGTCCGACCACATTCAGAATACGCAGAACAACTCTGAGCCCCTTACCTGCTGTGAAATATCATCAGATTAGAGAGAATTTTGAGCATAATAACGACAATTATTCCAGGACTTTGTAACCTCAAATACGAAAAACGTATCCAGTGACGTAAACTCACTTCTCTCGGACGAAGAAGACTGTAAGGTCAACAAACATGTATCTTCATGGCTTTAACGATGCGAGCCCAAGAGAATTTTTCGCCACTTTTTATAACGTCCGCAAAAAAGTAACAGGAAAGCAAAAACTTTAGCACGCCGGAATGCTTGAACTTTTCAGCTGAAAATTTGAAGAGCTGGAACCAGTTGCTGGATGACATCGTCAATGCTGGAAAAATAAAAAAATAGTTTAAAAATAATTTCGGTAAAACTGGGTGTAAAATTTCCTAATTTTCTTGAGAACAATTTGACCTAATATCCAGATAGCAATAAAAAACGTACCTCTGGCATAAAATGTCAGAATTCACATGCTTACAAAACACTTGATAATGTCGCTCAGTAAAATAGTAAACATACAAAAACAAAGACCACATAATGGACTGAATATTTCAAATTCAATGAAAAAACTACCAAATTATAATCAAAAGGCTTCTGGCCTGGAAAACGCAGCTGTCTTGTGTTTTAACAAGCGTACTTGTTCTTGTGAGTGAATTTTGATGACTGTGAACGTGGCTGGTATTTTTCTTCTTTTAAAGTGGTGCCTGTGCGTTGACATCTGACGACGTCGGGACTTAAGTAACAACCTGAGAACGGACCCCTCGGTTTATTTCTTCACGATGTCCAATCCTACTCTGTGCATCTGAGACTGAAAGTTGCCAATGGCACCCATTCATTGGTCATTTGTACCTGCTCTCTCAGCCAATTAATGAATAATTGCTGAAAGTGCCCATACATGAAAGTGTGCTCGTGGTAACCGAGATGTTGAACACCCCGCCCTTCCGTGAAGGTGTCGAGGGTTAGAATCCCGGCGCTGTGTGGTGACTTTCTCGGTTGGGTTTAGGGGAAAAACTCAAAGCACAATACCCCACTCTACCCAGGCGTCTGAAATGGGTACCTGTCTTGACCGGGAAAACCGTCGTGACGTCCTGGCGTTAGTTATAAGGCATTTCGAAAACAATATACAAGGTGATATAAATCGGGCTTGATTGGAAATAAAGCTCCCTTATAGATGCCGATGCCTATTACACTCGCACTAGGGCTGCTGGTGCCGACTTGAAAAAGCTGTGGTGCATTCCTGTTTCGATGTTTACTTCGAATTTGCGATGTACAGTACTGCATTTGAATTTATCCGCAATAGGAGTAGACCTATAAGCAAGAAATGTTTTAAATTTATTTGTTTTAATAACGATGTTGCCAAAGGTAATTGAAAAAATTTACTCATAAAGTCAGTGAAGGACGTATTAGGTTGACTTATACCGAGTGGGAAATGTTAGATTTTCTATTTAGCCAGTATTCCCTACTCTGTTTATTTTTTCTGTCTGCATTTTGCCGGTAAAACTGACACATTCCCGTTTTTCTGTTAGTCCATGAAGTTTGAACAGCAGCAGCTACATCAAAAATTGTCAGTCTGGAAATTCGAGTCCTACCTTTGAAACACCAGGCCCGTAGAGTTCAAAGCGCCTGAGTTAACTGTTATTTGATATCTTTTCTAACTTTTCAGCCTTACGAAATAGTCCAATTTCTTGACATGTAAACTGTTTCAAGAATGCTCCTAGCATTTTTGTGCTAAAACACAGAAATTCATTAAAATCTATATTTCTGTCTACTTATAAAATGCAACGTTACGAGCAAATCACATTCAAAAAGATCATATTCATATGATTGAAGCATTACACATTCATGAACTTAAACCTTCCATTAATTAATGAAAACACTAATGATTTTTTCGCTCTCAAACTGTTTAGCAGAACTTCAGCTTGCTAGGTCTGACGAAGCAGCTCGACCATTTTGCTCTTGCTCGCGATAGCCATGTGCTAGAGGTTCTGCCGCCGTGCGGCAGCGACCCGGGTTCGAAACTCGGCGCTGGCGATTTTCTCTGTTGGGTATAGGAGAGAAATTCCAAGCACAATACCCCACTCTACCCAGGTGTCTGAAATGGGTGCCGGTCTTGACCGGGGGAAAGCGTCATGGCGTCCTGGCGTTAGTTATAAGGCATTTGAAAATCCAATGTACAAGCATCCGTAGATGCCTTCAATATTTATTACTTATTCTTGCCTCTCGTGTGCTGAACATCGAGGTTTTTGCACAAGATATCCAGTCGTGCTTACTATTTCTGTGATAAAAATTTGATCCTTTGTCTAGTCGCATTCGTTTTTTGTGATCCACATGTCGAGAATCTGTTAAGAATAACCAATTTTGTGAATTAAAAAATGAGGATTTAAGAAAAAAAATTTAATTGTGTGTAATAAATTTTGTGATTACTTATAAATATCTCAGTAAATCCCAGCAGCACAGGAGGGTCGCTTCAACATGTATGTTTTTATGCCTGTATGTTTTTTTTTTTGACTCAGCAATGTTAGATGGAGCGATAAGATGAAAGGGCTCGGACGATGGCTGTTTACATTGTGTGTTGTTTCTGGAGAGGTCTATTTTGTGGTGTTAGCAAATTTTTCATTCGGGCGAGCCCTTGGAAACTTTAGATGTTCGGAAAAATGCCTACCCATGCGCAAAACAAAGTCGCCTTATGGTCAAACATAAATCGAGACACTTAAGACGAGAGAGGCGGCAAACCAACGATCGGTTTCGAAGGAGCTGAGCGTGAGAAAAATGAGGCTAAGAAAGAAATAAAGGCGAGCTGCGGTACTACCAATTAGAAAAGATGTAGGCGGACGCTTCGAGGTTCCTAAGATTCTTATAGGTCGAATGTGAGAGAGGGGACAACCCTCGAGAAAATACGCGGGGCGTCTGAGGAACAAGAGGTAGTTCTGCAGTCAACGCCGGAGCGCGAAGTAGAAGAAATAAAACGCGGGTGTGTTCGCTGTAACAAACGTGCTCAAAGATATAATGAAAAGTGGTTATTGGATATGTTGAAAATTTATACTAAAGGCGACGTTATAATGTAATCCAAAGTTCATACATTTTCTTGTTTTTACTTTCAGAGAAGTAGAGTAAAATCCAACCAGCGTGGAAATAATTTAATGTAACAGTTAGCTGCAACGTCTCGGGGCGGGTAAGAGAAACACAGGTTCTTGAGAAAAAAAATATATATTTTGTTAAAATGAATATTAGTGAAATTTATTGGGATTCAGTTCTGTGAAAATTGAGATATTTTGAGGGAACGTAACTAGGGCAATCAGGGATTAACGAGGCATAAATTGTTCTTGCAGGAGGGAGGCTTGTGCATAAGAAGTCCTGTGGATAAGGAGCACACCAGAAAGGGGAATGCCCGGGAGCTACGAATCTGGCAATTAGCAACAAATTTCCTTGAACTGTGTCCAGGACAGTGATTTGAACTGAAGTTGTGTCGGCTCATGAACGTGAAGGTCGAGTTAATGATCACATCCCGTGCTGCTGGGAGCGCTGAGATATTGTAGGCATTACTTGTGTTATGTTTGGGAGTGTAAGTAATATGCGGGAAAAGGCTGGCCAGCCGCGGGAAAATACAGTATAGTTATGTGATGTAAGTGATTAGGCGTATGCTGTTTGATTCCATTACTTAATTTGCATCACTCCTAATACCATTCATTGTGTGCACGCTCATTGATGTTTGTAAGACGTATAGCTGGAAATCATAAATGGTAGCATATTTTCCCTGTGTATCATGTCCCACAATATTAGAAGCGATCGATCGGAACACCACGGAGGGCGCTCAGAAAATGCGCAGCGTAAGTGGGTCATCCACCATCGGTGAGTACCGCTCTAAATTTAGTATACAATAATTGTGTGTCTTTTCTTAATGCCTGTGTTCTTCATGCATTCTCGCATTTTGTGTGTATTGTGTAATGTCATGGAGTTGTGCCATTCCTCAATTCCGAGAACCTGATCTTCCTGTTAATGAAATGTTAACAAGAGGAGACGGCCCCGTTTTCTCGTGACATCAGAATTTGGCAGGATCCAAGTGATCAAAAATTTTATTCACATCTGTGAGTTAACAGCAGTATTGTGTGTTTTAATATTTTTTTGTTGTGTTTTACATGCGCGTGTTGAAGTGAAATTTAGTGCGTACCCAAGCTTATGAAGTGCTACAACGATTGGATAGTGTATCATTTCGAGAGCGATAAATTGTCATTGTTACAGAACGAGAAGCTAACAAGTGTGTAATGATATACAGCTGAAAATTTCGAAGAGATCAAAGGGTGATAAAAATTTATATAAATAAATTTCTCAGGAGCTTAAATAATTAAGGTAACGTGAAGTTGAAAATTCACAGTGAGTAATTTCCTTGTGAATTGAACTGCGTGAGCGTGAGTGATTATTAGTGGAGTCGTGAAGTTCGTATTCAAAGAAGATTAGCATCATGCCTGGGAGAGGACGAAGGAACAACGCCCGCAGAAATGAGCCAGCAACGCCACCACAGCCCGAAGAGGAAGAAGTTAATATGCCCGTGGTAACCAGTTGCGTGGGGGCCATTGGGGCTAAATTCAGGAGGGGCGATGACGTGGGGGAACATATGGCAAGGTTGGAGTTTCTGACTGGAAATCTGAATAACAGCGAGCAGGTGCATGCCTTCTTCCTATGCCTAGGTCCACAAGAGGCAAAGGAATGCAATCAAATAATTGGTACACTAACGAACCTACGAGAAGCAGAAACCTGGCTGCGCTCTTACGCCGACCAAGTCGAACATCCGACTCAAGCGCTGTTTGAAATAGTAACCAAGAAGCAAACAAGCCGAGAGGGAGTTTCAGAGTACCTGACGCGCCTGGAAAGGCTGTACAACGAGAATTATCTAGAACATCCGGAACGAGTCATTATAGATTTGATGTGGCTCGGATTAAGGCAGACATCACGAGACCCTTTCGAAGTGTTGCGACAGTACAAGAATTGAGGGACATGGCAATAGAAGTGGAAAATCGACGGATAGTACCAGTACCAAGGGAAACGACAGCTAGAGAGGAGGGAACCGGAGAGAGAGCGCAGCGAAGCGAGAGGAGGCCACAGCATGAGACTGCACGTGTCGGCCACACGATGCGGTATTCACCACAACGGCAAAGAGGCTACCACCATGAAGTGCCACCCTGGAAGGAAAGGAACAGTCAGACACGACACTCTCCGTATCATCGAAGAGGAAATTATGAAGCGCCACACTGGATCGAAAGAGGCTGACTTAGGAGTCATCAGCACCAAATTTACCATGCAAGAGAATCACAGCCGCATCAGGAAGTACCACCTGCACCTGCAGTGGACTTAGCGCAGTATAGAGCAGTGCCACCGCCGTGCGTCAACTGCGGAAAATTTGGGCACCTAAGAGCTGATTGCAGAGTGCAACATTTTGCCGGACAGCCAAAAAACGGAATAGGAGACCGTTAGCTCCGATAATAAATACCAGCGTTATACTCCAAGTGAATGGTGCACCTGTAACCGCACTTCTTGATACCGGAGCAAATATATGCTTGGTAAAGGGGATTAAAAATGCTAGTGGTTGCGGGGATTAAAAATGCTAGTGTGAAAGGAACATCGACTGCATTAAAAACAATTGGAGAGGAACCCGTACCGGTGCTGGGAAAGATTAATGTGCCAATTAAAGTTAACGGTCAGAAAATTGTTCAGAGATGTTTTGTTGTGCGGGAAAATGCATTCCCAGGAGACCTGCTAATAGGAGTGGAAGTAATGAACAAAGTCAACGCAAAGCTAGACTTCGGAAAACGTAGGGCATCATTCTTTGGTACTCACGTGAACATGTTTTCAGCGCCAGGACCCGCTTCTCCGAAAATTCTGTGGGTAACACGGGAAGAAGCATCGGTTACTCTCGCTGAGGACATTACAGTGAAGCCTCGCGCGCAAACTATGGTGAAGTGCCGAGCAGATGTCATGTTTAATGGAAAGGAGGTAATTTTAGAGCCTAGAATTAAGTGGGCGCCTTACGTGGGAGCCACCGCAGCAAAGGTACAAAACGGGTATGTTTTGATGCCTGTACTTAACCCTTTTGCCGAAGAAATCGCTCTGACTGAAGGAGCAATAATTGCAACATGCCACGAAATCTCGAATGAAAATGCAACTGCAGAAGAGGATAATGATGAAAACAGTGAAGCAGAAGATCTCCGCAGAGAAAAGCGCTTTCAGCAAATTGATGAGCTTGACCTCAGTTACTTGGATGCTGAAAAACAAGAACAAGTCAGAAACCTGCTGAAGGAATATCACAAGACAATTAGTGCAGACGAGATGGATATTGGCGACGTTAAAGGAGTAAAATACAAAATTTTGCTGAGTGATTACAGGCCAATTCAAACAAAAGGATGGCGTATTCCGTACACCAGCCAAGAAATTATTGATGAAAAGGTCTCGGAGATGATTGAAAGTGGAGTTGTGCAAGAGAGTACAAGTGCTTGGGAAAACCCACTCGTACTAGTAAGGAAGCCTGGGGGGGGGACACAGAATTTGCTTTGATTTGCGAGCTGTAAACATGCGGGTAGTTAACGAACATTAACCGATTCTTAACATTGTAGGAACGCTGGAAGAAGTTGCTGGCAAAGAGTCCTACTCTATTGTCGATGCAAAATCAGCCTTCCATCAAATTGAGCTAGATGAAGAAAGTAAGCAGTACACGGCGTTTCAAACTCGACAGGGAAACTTCGAATTCTCTAGGCTCCCTATGGGACTCAAGTGTTCAACATCAGTGTACCAGAGAGTAATTTGTCATGTTCTGAAAAGGCAGCTTGGAAAATTCGCCGCCATTTATTTGGACGATGTGTGCGTCAGCTCTATGACTTTTGAGAGTCACCTAGAAAATCTAAGGGAAGTGTTGCACGAGTTTCAATGTGCCGGAGTAAAAATAGGCTTAGACAAGTGCAAATTTGCGCAAAAACAAGTGAAGTACCTAGGATGTTACATCAGTCGTGAGGGACTTATTCCAGATCCCAAGAACGTGGATGCGATGCAGAATTACCCTAGGCCGACGACCGCACGCAAAGTCCACTCCTTCGTCGCTGCACTCAACTTCTACCGGCGGTTCATTCCGCATTTCGCTACAACCGCTGCACCCCTTAATGCTCTGACTAAGAAGGGGCAAAAATTCAAGTGGAAGGAAGAACACGAACAAGCCTTCTGTAAACTTAAGCAGCTCATGATAGAAGCGCCAGTTCTGAAGAAGCCTTCTCTAAATGAGACGTATTACTTGAGCTGTGATGCCTCAAATGAGGGCTCTGGCGCGGTCCTGGCACAAAAATGTAATGGCAAGGAGCAACCGATTGGATACTTCAGCAAAAGATTCAATGATGCTGAAAAACTTTATTCAATCACTGAACGTGAAGGATTAGCAGTAGTGGCGGCTGTAAAACACTTTTCACCTTACTTGTATGGTAATAAATTTGTTGTAATTACTGATCACACGGCGCTCAAATATTTGTTCAAAGGGAAAAACACCAGGAACAACAGAATTATGAGGTGGGCCTTAACACTCTCTCAACATGATTTTGAGGTGATTTATCGCCCAGGAGCTCAGAACGTGGTACCCGACGCGTTGTCGAGAAACATTGCGAGCAACAACGAAGAGGAAAATCAAGACGACGGAGTCCCTAAAACAGTGTTCGTCACGACGATGATAGACGAAGCACCCAATGTACAAGAGGCGAAAATCAGCTTGCAGAAAGAAAATATGAGGGCAGAACAATTGAAAGATCCCGTTTGGGGGCCTGTGCTGAGGTATCTTGAAGGTGACAAATTAGGGGACGCTCCAAGCCTCGCTCTGAAATCTGAAATCTCCACCGACGGAGGCATATTTCAGAAAAACGCAACGAAAGCCTAATAGAACAAGGCACTTGATCGTTGTGCCAGACGCTCTGAGAGAAGCAGCAATAACGTTAGCGCATGATAGCACAATTGGTGCACACCAAGGTCGTGCTAAAACGTGGAAAAAGCTAATGGAATTCGGGTACTGGATTAACATGGCGCGTGACGTTAACAAATACGTCGATTCGTGCATTCAGTGTCAGAAACGTAAAATCAACAATCGCATTTGTGTTAGCATGGGTTCATTCCCTGAAATTGACAAGCCTCTGGACAGAGTAGGCGTTGATTTAATTGAAATGCCAGTGTCGAATGAGGGCCACAAGTACATCCTGACCGTGGTCGATCACTTCAGTAGATATGTTGCAGCTTTCCCACTCAGAAGTAAAACAACTGAGGAAGTGACTCGAGCGTTAACCAAATTTGTGACTACGTATGGCCCAGCCAAGACGCTCATCTCAGACAGGGGCACCGAGTTCACGTCAGCTTTATTCAGAAATGTGTGTGAAAAATTGAAAATAAAATACTACAACACGTCAGCATATCATCCACAATCAAACGGGATGACCGAACGGCAAAATCAGAATATCAAGACTATTTTATCACACCTTGCCGCCAGCGATCAATCCTCGTGGCCTGATGCACTTCCTTGGACGTGCTTGGCACTGAACACCAGCTACCAGAGCGTCATTGAAGAAATTTCATTCTATTTGTTCTTTGGTAGAGATGCTGACATTCCAATCATTGAATGGCTAAAAACCCCGCGAATAGATTACTCGCTAGGAGAAAACTACGCGGCAGAAGTAACTGAACGTCTTCACAATGCCTTCAAGGTTGTTAAAACAAAATCAAAAGCGTCACACGACAAGTCGGTACAATTAAAAGAGCGAGGAGTCAAGAACAACAAAGTCCAGGTGGGCGATATTGTGCTGCTCCATAATCCGACCGGAAGGCCTGAAGCTGACAGCGCATGGCCGACGGATTGGATTGGCCCGTATAGAATAATTGGAAAAAGCGAGTTCAATGCAACTATTAAAGCACTTTATAATGAACGTGTAGAGAGAGTGCATCTAGATAGATTGAGGGTGGCGTTTCTCAGAGGAGAGGCTTACCCTTGCCATGAGGGTGACGCGGCTGTGCCAGTAGGGGCTGGCAATACAGGCGAGAGCGGAGAGCAAGACATGAGGACAAGAGGCGCGGGAAACGCACGTCGAGCTGCGTCCAGGACGCAGCGGAGCTACAATCTGCGTTCTCGGTGTAGGTGAATCGCCAATTAGAAACGAACTGCAGAGGACTGAAATCATGCGTCAACTTGACTTTGCGGGATGTGTTCTTGTGTGTTTAATTTAGAAAAACTCTTGCGTAGGAGTGAGTTTTTTTTAGCGCTGTATTGCTTTAATCTAAATGTGTTCTTTAGTAGAATTGTGTTATTCTAGCTGTGAATTAAATCTAATCTCACTCACTAGAGTGTGAGGCTTCGTTCAGTAGGAATATGGTCTAAGTTATGTAACTCCAACTTTCTTTGCTCACAAGAAATTTCGCCTGGACGAAAATCTTGTTCGAGTGATCTAATCTTATACTATGCTTAATTCTCATTTTTCTTTCTTGCTAAGTAAAGGGAAATTGAGCGTTTCATTAGTTAACTTCGTATGTTTCTCAAGAGGAGTACTTTGTTTCCTTTGTAGTATGCTTGTATATTTCCTCGCCAGCATCTCGTAAAGCGTACGCGCTTAATACGAAATAACGCTAGCGAATTAATTAGTTTAATCTGAAAGTGCTTAGGCTGAGGTTATCTCAGGCTTGCTGATTTTATCAATACCGTTGAAACCGTTCGCTTACTCGCAACGGGGAGAATATGTTTAGCATTATATTAAGAGTAGCGAGTTTGTAAAGTTCTCCCAAAGTGGGGAACTACTGGATTTGATTGTGAAGGTTGAATATTGAGGATATTATCAAGTGGCAGGTAAGATGTTTTATTTTTTATAAAAGGGTCACCAGGGTTAATTTTCAAACCCACTTAATTTACTAATTGAATGATTGTGGCCTCAGACTCTGAAGGAGTTTCAGGTTATTCGGACGCTGTATTTCTAGCGTCTTTAATCATGACACAAAATACTCTATTTTATTTGTTTTGTACCTCGGACTGGGACCATCGAAAAGGATAAGAAGGAAGATATGTTACGAATTGGCTGGCCTTTATTCGTGGGATGCCAGGCAGCTTGGTATCTTCACGGCGCTGATGTTGAGGTCCGATCTTGAGTAGGGCCCGCCTCGGGAACGCAGCTGTGTCGGCAATGTGGAAAATGTAATTGTGGAAATGCCGTGTGCAATGGTAGAGAATGGTTCGAGACGGGAATGGTGTCTCTGATCATAGAGGTGGTTAAGTGCGATTCCTTCCCGATTTGAGTTGCACCTAGACTGTAGGTGAAGCAGCAAGTGGTTTAGCTGCACTACAAGGGTCTAAGTTTGGAGTGAGGTGGATGAGGAATGAGTATTTGCACTTGCCGTCAGTAATTGAGTGAATATTGAATGATAAAAGGACTAAGGTAAGGAGGTAGTCTTTTTGCCCTTTGCCAAGTTTGGCAAGGTGGTGATGTTGGCAATGGAGTGTAAGGTGTCTCGTAGCATCCTGTACGGGACGAGAGAGCTGGGTGAAAATGCACACGGTCTATTGGAAAAACCACATATCAACACATGCTATGCTGCAACAATTCTGGCATTAACATGCCGCCTCAAAGCGAGAAATCTCTTCGAAAACGACCCCCACCAGCACTCTGGCGCCTGAGTGCAAGCGGGGATCAACTTCGGAGCACTGGCAATTTGCTCGGAGCCAATATTAATTTTAGTATTTCTAAAGGCATGAAGCTAAAAATTCTGCACTAGTAACTCACACAGGCAAAACTTTTGCCTGGCGAAACTAAGATGGCATAATCACTTAATTTAATAGCTAATGGTAAAAATCTACAGCATCTGCTAAATGCCATTGAACTAGCTAACACATGTTCCCAGTTCTTCCTAACTGAAATCATCAATATACAATGACTAAGAATTATACAATTACCATCTAACTAAACCTAAAAAAAAACATCACTAATTTTTAATATAAAAATTAGGAAAAATCAGCGGTAAAATGTGCTTGAGTCAAGGCCAAACTACACTCAGCACTCAGCATGGAACTTGGAGATCTAAACCTCCTGTACAGGGAACTAATTTCTAGAGGCAAAAATGTTTAAATATGAACTAACAATTAGAAGGAAATTAAGACACACAAAAATAACACGAGAAAGGTGAAACCTCTATTCTGAAGGGTGTTCCTACGAGAGGAGAGAGGAAGGCACCAATTAGAAAAGGGTAGGGAACACGGAATCCATGCACAAAGTGCACAGAATCGGTTGCTAAGAAAGAAGTTCAGAACACAAGAAGGATTCAGCAAACATTGGTCATGATGCATATGAAAATAGTGTTAGGGCATCCTAGGAGTTAGAATGAACAACAACTCTGGAAGTAGGTTTACTGGATTAGAATTTCCAGGAGTTGGAAATTTAGGATATTCAGATATTTCACCAGAGATAAGCAATATCACCCTAATTTAGTTGAGTAGGTAGCGACTAATCATTAGCATTATAAACAAAAATTGAACTAACAATAATCAATAGTGAGGGTTGTCACTACAGGGATTAAAAAGAATTCTTGAAAAATTGCTAAGGAATTCCAGACAGTTATTTAACTCTGATTTCCTTAAAATACAATTGCAGGGAACAAAATTAAACTGGTGAACACAAAAGATAAGCAACCACTAATGAACAATCACAATATGAAATTAAACATTTACTAAAGAATTGCAGGGAGGTTCCTAGTTACAATACAAAAATTGGTTAAGAATGATTTTTAATGTTGACTGTATCAACACTCTACTTAATTGAGACTACAGTTTGTGAAAACAATACAGCTGTAAATATCCTAACAACAATATTTACTAAAAATTGGTTAAGGATGGTTTTTAATGTTGACTGTATCAACACTCTACTTAATTGAGAATACAGCTGTGAAAACAATACAGCTGTAAAATAATGAGCAAGTTGAGTTGATTGAATATTGACTAAAAAATTGGTTAAGAATGTTATGTCTGATACAACAGGGAGAATCCTAAACTTGATAAATATATAATACAGTGAGTACTGGCTTAGATGCAATTAAGAAGAATATAGTTGTGACTAAAAAGATAATTGGGGCCAGCTTGACTTGCTCAAAAATACATCCTATTGAATTTTGGCATAATAAATCCTTTTTGATAGAAAAAAAAGGAATTTTAGGCACATGAACACTTCTTAATGCATAATATAATATTCTTGACACTTTACATGAATTGCATAAATATAGTTACCCGTAAATTCTCACACAAAAACACAGTGTTAAAATCTCACCAGCCAAACACCTAGCTATGCACGCTCTGTATGATTTGGAACAATGAGCGCTAGATCGCATACGATGTTGCTGTCGCGCGTGCGTGAGAGGTTTCGTTTACGAAGCAAATGTGAATTTTTAGAGATTGAATTTGTTTGTTACACAATTTTAATAGAATTGAGGATAGAGATTAGTGAATTTCGTAATGTGATTTTATGCTAATGGTCGAACTAATTTTACTGGATTTTTAGATGATCATTCTGAGAATTTCGAAATTTCGACTGGTTTGCGGAATAGAGATTCACTACAAGTTCATTCTTGCTGTAGACAATAGTGTGTTCATTTCTTCAGATTTAAGTAATTGATTTTCTTGGTAGATTAGCGTAGTATGTACTTCAGCACAAAACAGGCCAGAACAATTGCATAACACGAATGCGTCTCGTATAAGCAGCAAATTAAGAAAGAATCACGTGGAATACAAGTAATTATTCACAAGAACGAAGAAGAGATAGCAACTATACAACATAGGGGATTCATCGCACTTGTATTGGAAGTATTTGACTCTAGAACAAAGCGTTGCATTGGAAGACAAAGAAGATGTATGTGCAGCTGGAATTTCGCATCATGTTTCGGAAGAATGCCGAAGGCACAAGTAATTAGCTCAGAACCGTTGGCGGTTGAGCTGTGGCTGAATACATCGTCCAGACATATCGTTCGCTAACAAGCTCGTACCGGGAAGGGCTGCTCAAGTAATTGGCAGTTAATACTTCGAAGTGAACAGCACCACAGAGGAACGAAGCATCAACATGAGGAAGAAAGGAGAAGCGAAAATAATGAAGATAATAGTCTAGGGGGCCTAGATGTACTAGCGTTCAAAATGCTTTTATAAAATGGGCACTCATATGAAACAGTAACAATGCTTTTATATTATGGAGTATTGAAACGAAATTAAGTCATTTGGAACTTGCATTGTGACATGAACGCTTAGAAAGGCATTCCTGAAACTCGCATGCAAGTGTCCTGTGAAATTTAACTAGGCAAATAATCACTTGGAATACTGAAGCCACATTTTAGGCATTTCTATCTATACGTAAAAAAAATTTAAAAGAGATTACGTCGGATAGCCTTTGAACGAGACGTACGCTCTTCAAAGATTATTAACCCACGAATTCTCGCACAAATAAGAGTGTTTACTCGGAAAAAATAAAATATCATCTCGTGTCTACCAGATTCTACGTCGATATCAAGGAATACTGAGAGGAATTCTACAGGATACCACCGCTCATACAGGATACCACCGCCGGATATACCTCGGATTCTTCAGGATTACCTCGTAGGATTCAGGACCTTATTGCGAATGGTGACTGTATTGAATGAAATTCGTCGACGCTTCAACTCGTATTTATCGACAGACCAATATAACTTCCTGACTTGCCGATTCGCCTGATCAACGAATCGGTGTTCATGAGTAATCTGCTGATTAAAAATTGAGTTTGAATAAACGTCATAAAATGTAAGTGCAACATTACGTTTGACACGATTAAGTGGTAATTTGAATCGTGATAATGATCCATCTTATAGAACGAAATCGTGCAGTTAATGTGGTGTATAGAAATTTGTCATGAGTCTGGATATTGGACTCGCAATACTTCCTCCTGAAGATGAGTTACCTAACATCGACGCGTGTGTGATGCTATTGAAATGCCAAAGGAAAAACATGGAGGAAAGCAAATTCCGTCAGCGATACCAAAGGAGTCAACATCGAATCGTCAACAGCAGCAAGGAGTTGGACAACAGAACACAAAAGCGTTAATTGAACTCTACGAGATATAAAATCATCAATACTGTAGGATGTTAGAGAGGGTAGGGAATGTGCCCGTAAAAAATTTTTGTGAAGGTCATTAGGGGTGTGTACTCAAGTATTTAGGACGCATTTCACGTCGGAGGAACACAGATATATCGAGCAAATGAACACGATACAATATATCACGCCGTGCTAATTGTAATGAATAATATTCTTAATTGTAATGTACCCTGTTTGTTGCGGAATTAATTTTAGAACATAATGTGCTTAAGTAGAATTTACCATGTGTGTCTTATATTGGCTCCATACTGTAGTACTTATTATTCAATAAATAGCTGAAAGCCAATTAAAAAAAATTGTCAGGCAAATTTTTTCAACTCTAGAGGGGCGGTTCTGTCGAGAATCTGTTAAGAATAACCAATTTTGTGAATTAAAAAATGAGGATTTAAGAAAAAAATTTTGATTGTGTGTAATAAATTTTGTGCTTACTTATAAATATCTCAGTAAATCCCAGCAGCACAGGAGGGTCGCTTCAACATGTATGTTTTTATGCCTGTATATTTTTTTTTGGACTCAGCAATGTTAGATGGAGCGATAAGATGCAAGGGCTCGGACGATGGCTGTTTACATTGTGTGTTGTTTCTGGAGGGGTCTATTTTGTGGTGTTAGCAAATTTTTCATTCGGGCGAGCCCTTGGAAACTTTAGACGTTCGGAAAAATGCCTACCCATGCGCAAAACAAAGTCGCCTTGTGGTCAAACATAAATCGAGACACTTAAGACGAAAGAGGCGGCAAACCAACGGTCGGTTTCGAAGGAGCTGAGCGTGAGAAAAATGAGGCTAAGAAAGAAATAAAGGCGAACTGCGGTACTACCAATTAGAAAAGATGTAGGCGGACGCTTCGAGGTTCCTAAGATTCTTATAGGTCGAATGTGAGAGAGGGGTGTAGCATCAGCTACAAAAGTGTAAAATTATAAAATTCCTCATTCGCACTTAAATAGCATAATTATTGACACTAAAAATCTTACTCTAAATTATTATTAATAATTTTCTAATTATAATTAGTAATCCTTGAAGTTTTTGTGTAAATGCATGAGAGATAAAATAACGATCGACATTCTCGAGTCTAAAGCCTCTCTGAGTTGGCAATACTGCGCGGGACGCTTGGTTTGCCGCGCCACTCTCTCGTGCCTCTCTAGCGTGTGCGTACACCATCTTGTAAGTGAAAGAAATTAAGTGTTGAAATAGAGCAAATCTGGTAAAGTATATTGTATTATCTCTCATTGTGCATTGTGTTTAAGTTTTAAGGATTTGGTCAGTGTTATATATATAAATAAACATGTAAATGATCGTAGAAGTCGTAACATAGCATAGTTTATTCCAAGTGCTATCTCAACATGACGTAGCGTAAATTTTGCGTGTCATGTGCATTTCTTGTGTCAAGATTTTATATTAGATATTCAACTACGTCCTTCCTTACTACAAAAATTATATACTTGCAGCTGTCATTTTGATATTGAAATTCGCTCATCAAATACTTCGTGAGAACGCACGGCAGATTTGCCGGCGCTTATTGTGAAAAATGGCGGAGCGTAAAACTGCTGTGTTATGTCATTTTTATTTTCACTGTATTATGTTTTGAATATTTTTCCTTTGCTGCAAGAGATACGTTTAGTGTTTCTTTTTCAGTATGATTGCCATATGATGAATTTAGGACTTTCCTTTTAATTCTCGTACGGATATAGATATAGTATAGAGTACGAAGTTTATTCATGTATGTTCTTGCATCTTTTAGCTGTTTCGTATTTCAGTTAGATTTCACGAATCATGGTGTTTAAATCACATGTATTTTCCATAATTCCACAAAATGGAATGACCAATTATTACTGCTCTAAAAATTACAAGTCTTGTACTGTCATGCATATTCTTGCAAAAGTTTTAGCTGTGTGATATTTCATTATATTCCATAAATTGTGTGCTTAATCGCGTGTAGTTTTCAATATGAATAAAAATTATGTCATTACCGAAAATTCTTGTAAATATCATGCTCTTATTTTTAAAGCAAGGGCAGTAGTGAAAGAGCTTGCCAGCTGCTAAAAGTCTATCCTATTTCATGAGCTTGACAAAAGGAGAACAGCCATTGCCAGCTTGTAATCTTTCTATCTTCTTCCTGAGCCTGTAAAGAAATTAATAGCTTGAGTTAAAATCTATGGAAGAAGTTCAGGGTTTTTCTCCGTGATGGGAAAATTATCCATTGCAGTGTAGGGATTGTCAGTTGTGGAATTTTTACTTGATGCCTCTTCGAGAACCTTCTCATTCAGCGTCGTCGACTATTGCAGATCCTCGACGGCACCAAACGCCACAACACACATTCCTTGGGTCTTAACTGTACAAGTTGTAAATACAACGTGGCATATTATCTCACTAAGCCATCGAGTCATACAACGTCATTGCCTACTTGTGACGTGAGACGTTCTGACCTTTTGTCATCTATCCACGTTGCAATCACTTGTCGGAGCTAGTAGAGCCTAGTATATTACTACTAATGGCAAACTAATCTGCCCGCTCAAACCACGACAATTTGCCTTTCTTACTATATTCTGTCAGTCGCAAAAATTTAACATATTGCGAACCTCCACAAACACACTCACTTACGCCTGGCCAACGTCATCGCTCGCCGGACCTCGCCTGCACGGAGTTTCCCATCTAAGAGAAAACCGTCCGAAATCAAGCACGCCATCGCTCATCACGGCTTCCTTCAATAACGAAATCTAAGCTGAGTTCCCATGCTTTCTTATCCCTCTCTTACAATTTCGAAAAACACTATTGAGCAAAACGATTAAGGTTGGAAGTTAATAACTAGCATACCCACCAATCTTAACAGGGGACAACCCTCGAGAAAATACGCGGGGCGTCTGAGGAACAAGAGGTAGTTCTGCAGTCAACGCCGGAGCGCGAAGTAGAAGAAATAAAACGCGGGTGTGTTCGCTGTAACAAACGTGCTCAAAGATATAATGAAAAGTGGTTATTGGATATATTGAAAATTTATACTAAGGCGACGTTATAATGTAATCCAAAGTTCATACATTTTCTCGTTTTTACTTTCAGAGAAGTAAAGTAAAATCCAACCAGCGTGGAAATAATTTATTGTAACAGTTAGCTGCAACGTCTCGGGGCGGGTAAGAGAAACACAGGTTCTTGAGAAAAAAATATATATTTTGTTAAAATGAATATTAGTGAAATTTATTGGGATTCAGTGCTGTGAAAATTGAGATATTTTGAGGGAACGTAACTAGGGCAATCAGGGATTAACGAGGCATAAATTGTTCTTGCAGGAGGGAGGCTTGTGCATAAGAAGTCCTGTGGATAAGGAGCACACCAGAAAGGGGAATGCCCGGGAGCTACGAATCTGGCAATTAGCAACAAATTTCCTTGAACTGTGTCCAGGACAGTGATTTGAACTGAAGTTGTGTCGGCTCATGAACGTGAAGGTCGAATTAATGATCACACCCCGTGCTGCTGGGAGCGCTGAGATATTGTAGGCATTACTTGTGTTATGTTTGGGAGTGTAAGTAATATGCGGGAAAAGGCTGGCCAGCCGCGGGAAAATACAGTATAGTTATGTGATGTAAGTGATTAGGCGTATGCTGTTTGATTCCATTACTTAATTTGCATCACTCCTAATACCATTCATTGTGTGCACGCTCATTGATGTTTGTAAGACGCATAGCTGGAAATCATAAATGTTAGCATATTTTCCCTGTGTATCATGTCCCACAATATTAGAAGCGATCGATCGTAACACCACGAAGGGCGCTCAGAAAATGCGCTGCGTAAGTGGGTCATCTACCATCGGTGAGTACCGCTCTAAATTTAGTATACAATAATTGTGTGTCTTTTCTTAATGCCTGTGTTCTTCATGCATTCTCGCATTTTGTGTGTATTGTGTAATGTCATGGAGGTGTGCCATTCCTCAATTCCGAGAACCTGATCTTCCTGTTAATGAAATGTTAACAAGAGGAGACGGCCCCGTTTTCTCGTGACACACATATCTATTCTATATTACTTAAGTTTTAGTTTTCGCGTTTTTCCAATGTGACTGAAAATTATTCTGTATTTTTTCCAGCCTGAGGATAATATGAGAGACGTCGAAACGTTGCATTTTATAAGTAGACAGAAATAAAGATTTCAATGAATATCTGTGTTTTAGTACAAAAATACTAAGAGCATTCTTGAACCAGCTTACACGTCAAGAAATTAGACTGTTATTTGATAATTAATTCATAACTGTCCCACAAATTGCAGCTCAGAAGCCAAAGAGAGCAGTTTACATTCATTTAGCACATTTTTGACGCTATATTTGGATCTTTTAAGCCGCCATAACTTCGAGGACGTATTGGGGACCCGTCAGAGAGATCGATTATGCGAGGAGACACAACTTGAAGCCAGACACAACTCTCGTCCCGCCAGCATCGCCCCTGGGCTTCTGTGTGAGATGTGCCGGCCACTGGCAGGGTTGCCCTCAATGTAACACACGCGTCGCGCTGTTCTCAACTTCCTCGACTTTACACTACTCACCTACAGCTCCTAAATTTAATAATTAAAAAAATAATATTCCTAAATAATACGATTCTCTGAGGTTTTCTCGCCCCAGATAGCAGGAGGAGATCGACTAGGCTGTCATCCTACGTCGCTAACGCAGTAACATTAAAAAAGAAAATGATTTGACTGCTAAACATTATCGTCGGATATGGCTTCCATCTTACGCTTGTATTCAAGAGCAAAACATACGATAGTTTTTTATTCACTTCCAACTCAGAAGGCCTGCAAGTAATATTACTTTGCTTATCCTAAATTACGATAATTCCTGGAGTGCAACATAGACGATTTATGAGAATTGTTTATTCATCGAGTCTCTAAATCGTAAATGATCGCCGCCACCCACAGCTTGATAGCTGCTATCACATCGAGGCTTATCATTATAATTAGCATATCGTCGAACTGAATGGTTTGTCGAATCGCGGACACATCTGGAAGGACACTATGTACGTCTCGGCTCAATACGAAAGCAAAATCAATTCATGTACATTCATGAATCTCCAGGGTTAAATTGTCACATCTCCAGCGTCATAAATCCACGAACAAACCTGACGAGGAAAGATAAAATATACAAATTGACTTGGGCTGAATTCTCAGACAATTCAAGTGGTCATGATGGTCGAGCTGGTAGTATTTTAGACAACTAAAACCACATACGCTCTAAGCTGTACCACTTAATCCTCTTCCACCGCAGCATATCCTCTTCAGCATTCTTCAAGGGTAGGCTTCAAAGTACTGTGTGTGAATGAGAGAATGAGAAATAAAAATAGAAAGGAGTAAAAATAAACCATACATCATAAAACATTGAATTTATTTATAACGTATTCTAACAAAATTGTTTTCACAACTGATAAGTAGAAAATTTATATTCATTCATTTGCACCATCACAATCAATTTCATTTGAATCAGTTTTACGGAACCCGTCACCCAGTTTCGTTGGCCTCCGATTGAAATAACAAAGTTCTAATTGCACGAAGGTTGCGCATCGTGTCTTGGTTCCTGCAAAACCATGAACATGTCACCAAAAATAAGCATGATAAACTTGAGGTAGCCATATTGTAGGTCATCTTTTCTCTTACACTCCCAGATGGAGTCACTCGTTCATATTAACGCACTACTGTAGTGTACATGGGCCGTCAAAATTGACGGGATTCAACTTTTTCCTAAAATAAAAGTTGCAGATGTGGATGACAAACAAATGCAGTATATCCATCTTAATAGTACCCGTGATTAAAATATTCTTGTACTTGTGCACTAGTGGAACTCGTATCACAGATACGGTCATTAAGCATCCTTAAAGGCCCCCTCACACGTACAAATATGTTGGCAGACAATCTGAACTGAATTTGGTTTGTCGGTCTCAAGGCCCCTCACACGATGCAAACGACACACTGCAAACTTGACAAAGACTAGCACACGCTTCAGTATGCCAGTAGCAGCTAGGTGGAGAGTACGCACTAGAGGAGCGACTCCAGACGGCGAGTTCGTACAATTGATACGATTCGCTATAGTTGCAATGAATAAGAAATAAAAGAGCTGTAAAACCTCGCTCAAAATGGGCTAAAGAATAGTTCCTAAAAAGTAGTGAACATACAAATAAGAAGTTGCTTATTGAAGTGCATAAGGAGGGAGAGAGGCAGAGTACAGTCGCGCACCACCCACGAACTCTGGAGTGACACTGACGTGGTGTCAAGGTTTGCAGCCGGTCGCTCCAAAATTATCAAGCATGGCTCATCTGCCTCATACAGTCTGTGCCAACCTGAAATGAGCGTACAAACGCACGAATTCAGCACCAGTTCAGATATGTTTGCAGATATATTTGCGCGTATGAGGGGGCCTTAAGAGCGTGACAGAGAGACGGACCAACCAAGCAACCAAGCAAGCAACAATAATGAATTATTACACAGTGGACTTTTGAGTGTTGAACACATGGCAGTCCCGTGCTTCAATTTCATAAAACTGAATAGATTAGATTAAATTATAAGTTTGTTTAAGCCTCCCTAACCACAGCAAAGATGTTCCCAAGAGAGGAAGGAATGAAGTACCATTTAGTTTGAAGTTGAAGGAATGCAGAATCTATGCACAAGTTGTATTCCCTGCGCATACAAACGGAAAGTTCAGAAGGAAGTTTATGTAACAAGATAAAAGTTGAAGGAGAAAGTAATAGGTGCTGAAAAACAGGACAGCTGTGAACCAAAGAACTATAAAAAAAATTCTATAAGAACAAAAAGAAGGCCTGCCTAATTCCCAGATCGGGACCTCACGTTTGCCCCGTGGGAAAGCTAATTCTCTTAGATAGAATAATTGGTATGTATTGGGAAGTGTGTCAGCTGTTGTTTGCAGATGATACAGCGCTTGTGGCTGATTCAGAGGAAAAACTGAGGAGACTGGTTGCAGAGTTTGGTAGAGTGTGCGAAAGGCGGAAATTGAGGGTAAATGTGAATAAAAGTAAGGTGATGAGATGTTCAAGAGGTGGAGTGTTTGGAACTTTGGATGTGAGGTTGAATGGGGAAGTTTTAGAGGAGGTAGAGCATTTTAGGTACCTTGGGTCGGATGTGACTGTTAAGGATAGTATGGAAGTAGAAGTGAAGCATCGAGTGAGTGAAGGTTGTAAGACATTAGGTGCAATGAGGAAAGTTTTTGAATGCAGGAGTTTGAGTATGAATGCTAAGAGGGGACTGTATGAAAGTTTGATTGTGCCAGTTTTGTTGTATGGAGCAGAGTCCTGGGGGTTGAGAGCAGCTGAGAGGAGGAAGTTGGATGTGTTTGAGATGAAGTGTTTGAGGAGCATGTATGGAGTAACTAGAAGAGATAGGATCAGGAATGAGTTGGTTAGGGGGCAGACGGGTGTTATCAAAAAGTTGAGCAGGCGAGTGGATGAAAGAGTGCTTGGATGGTTTGGGCATGTTGAAAGAATGAATGTTGAGCGGCTGGTGAAAAAGATATATATGTCGGAAGTGAGTGGTCTTCGAGCGCGAGGTAGACCACGGATGAGTTGGATGGATGGGGTGAGACGTGCTTTGTATGAGAGGGGTCTGACTGTGGACGTGGCGAGAGGGATGGCTGCGGACAGAAGTGAGTGGGGGCAGTGCATAAAAAGATAATTTTATTTTTGACGCGTTACTGGAAGCTGCCCGCGTGTGATGGGGTTGACCTGTCATGTGCGGGGGGAGGGGCTGCACTCAATGAAGCGGTCGGGGTAAACCAGCTATGGCTGTCGGGCCTGACTGTGGAAGGTGGTTGTGCTGGGCTGCTGCTGATCCTGGCAGTTCAGGTGCGGCCAGTGCTGTTTCTCTCGCCTCCTAATGACTAAGTGTGGTGATTGTGGCCTGCTGTCGGCTACCCTCCCATAGGGAGGATAAGCCCGGTATATGTATGTATGTATGTAGAATAATTGTATCCCCTTAGGGGTAATAATACTGAATAATTATCTGTACACCAACACACAATATTTGTGGTATTAAGCAAATGTGTCAACTTTAACACGTGCGCTTCAGAATATAAAATAGCAAAACAATATGTGAGGAAACAAATACTTAATTTTGAGTAAGAAAACAATCAATAGATAATTATCAAATGATAGTAAGTTGTCAGTGCCCTACACGCACACATTAACAGAACAACTCTATCGTAACTGACATTCCAGCTAACTTCGTAGTTAGATCGTAACTGAAGCTTCCACTTGAAGAGCCCCGTACTTACTAAACGTTGGGAGGCTACAGTGTAAAATATTAAAAGAAGAATTACTAATTTGCTACAGAGCAAATGCTGTTTTTGGAGCCGTTTGTAAGAAACCAAAAAAAAATCAAATCCTGAGTCTGCTCTTAACTTGAAGGCTGAAGCTGTCTACAATTTTGTTCTTTTTCTAACAATCACAACAGCGACAGCTGCGCTCGTCACGCTGATGGGTGTGGAGGTGTTCTAATTCTGCTCAAGAAAGCACACGGAAATTATCTTAAGAAAAATAGTATGATTACACCCACGTCAGTAGTTACGAAAGAGCTCAACCAAAGCAAGCAACATCTACCTTCAAAATAAACATTCCTAACAAACAGTCGCTCGACCAATTTAGTTTAACTATAACTAGAACATTACACTTTACAAAACATGAGATCGTTAACAAAAATCCATTGATGATGACGCACAATCGCTGCAAAAGCAAGCCGTAGTTAATACTAGGGTAACTTCGCACACACATTAGCAAAGACAACCTTCAATCAAAACAACAACAGACCATTTCAGATCATTGAGTGAAAGCAAACTGTTATCGCTCTGCAAAGTATGGAAGAAAATTTAAATCCCAAAGTGGCAAACACCGGCAACAAGCAAGCTTTTAAAAATATAAATTACTATTTAAAATATTGTTACTACAACAACAAAAATTGCAAGAACGTTCACGGTTCAAAAGCAACGCTAGCACAAACAAATATTAGATTAGATGTTAGTTTAAGCCTCCTTAGCCGGAACCAAAACAATCCAAAGAGACGACGGCTGAAAATACTATTCAGTACAGACTTAAGGCCGGTTGACACGATCATTGAATGCGAGTGAGCAGTGAGCGGCTGTAATGACACTGACAAGCTCTGGCCAGCGCCATGAAGACGAGCATAGTCAGCACTGTCATTGAGCAAGTAAATGCACTTGAAACGAGAGCAGGGGAGCGGGGCTTGCGCCTATCTTCGCTGCTCACGCGCGCACTCACTCAATGATCGTGTCAACAGGCCTTTATGGAAACGCGGAATTTGTGCGCAAGGTGAATAAAAGCAGGAAGTTGAGAAAGAAGTTCAAGAAACAAGATAAACGTTGAAGAAGGTATAGTGGGTTCTGAAACACAAACAGGAGTGAACCAAAAAAAAAAGACCTGTATCAAAAAAATATTCAATATTCTATTTCAACAACCTGACCTTAAGCTCGGGACCTTGTATATTCCCCCAGGGAGAACTAATTTCCATAGATATAATTGGTTCATTACAATGTGCTAAATAAATAGCTGTATCCTTCTGGGCAAAACAAATGAAGATCAATACGCACCAACATAATGAAAAGTGACAAGCTTAATGGGAAAAGAAAAGATGACTGGCTGACAAATTCACCCAACTCTGAGAAACAGAAAGTACTGATAAAAATGCAAATACAGGTAATAAAAAGACTGAAACCCGTAACGGAGTACAGCATCCCGAACTGTTATAATATTGACTAATAGTTACTTTAGGCCTCCCTAACCACAATGATGGCGTTCCTAAGAGAAAGAGTAGAGAGGCATTATTTAGAATGAAATTAAGGGAACTATGCACAAGGAATGTCCCCCCTACCAGCAAATAGATACGGCAAGACGGAAAGAAGTCCATGAAACAGGATGAATGTTGGTGATAAAATAATAGATGCTATTATAAATCAGCAGTGCATTGAAGAAATGGTCTAAAACAAAACAAAAAAATTTGTTCTACTTCAATAAAAAGAAAACCTACTTAACTTTAAGCTCGAAACGTCACGTCTTCCCTCTGTGAGCGCTAATTCCCATAGATACACACAAGTTGTATTCCCTCAAGAGGAAACTAATGTTTTCACCTAACGCAAGAAGCTCATATTAACTCTGCGGGACTCCTCGTTGCTATGAGACAGTTACAGAGCAGCATTATTAGCACATCCATCTTGAGAGACACTTGAGACTTCTAACAATCACTAAAAGAACCTCAAGTCTATGCAGTACGCTGGGAGGCCTGACAAGCTAAACTTTGCAATCAAGGAGTGATAAATTACGCTGCTAAACAAATATAATTGGTCAACAGATAATTGCATATCATCATGGACAAATCAGAAACACAAAATTTGTACATGAATTCCAGTAGAAAAGCAAAAGATACACATAAAACACCAATCATTCAACAGTTAGATCACTAGGTAGAGTAACCGAGTCCATAAAAGTAGTCGTTTTGTGACACTGCTATCATTATTTAAGTGTTCGGTATAGTTTTCTTAATCAGCGTCACACGTGAGCAATAACGCAGAGATCCACACTATGTTAAGTTTGACACTTGAGCTAACCGCAGTGTGGGTAAAACCAGTGGGCGGGCACAGCAACGCCTGCACGAGCAAGTCATCTGGCGATGGTTCTGCGTCTCTTGATGTCAGGCGCACACCCTGCCTGCGTACACGAGCTCTTGCGCTTTTTTAGACCAAGTTCACCATCTCTCTGATCAAGAATTCCTGAAAAATCTGCAGAGAAGGAACTTGTTTTGAACACTTTGCCATGATGATTTTGAGCGCCGATGAAAGCACCTGACGTAGACAAACAGGATTCAACAGCCCCTGTTTTCTGTAAGAGGAAGCAGTGTTCCGAGCTAGGACCAGGCATATCAGTGACGTGACGCGAGCCCACATCACTGGGAATGTGACGGAGCTCCACTCCCTCAGCTGGGTTTGTAATGGTGTTGAGAGTGACAGCTGGTCTGGCCCGCCTCCTCAGCACTTTCTGACAGCTCTGGTACACCAGCTTCAGACACGCCAGCCGCGGCCACCAGGTCTGGCAACAAAGCACATTAATTAATAACTCCAGTTGCAGAAAAACAAACTAAACAAGTATAATGCGATCTTGAAACACTGGAGCGGAAATTGCTTAATCGTGTTCACACCTGGAAATCTCCCTTTATTTGTCACTCCAAAAATGAAGGTGTGGTCTAAAAAAGAAATAACACAGTGTGCGACAACGTAGCCCAGCTACTTCTGGTAAGCATCGTACTTTTCAGCACCTCGCGGCATCGCCGCTCGTGGTTTCCTCCGCCCCTATAACCAACGCTGCCTAACCTCAAGCCCAACCCACGGACCACTTCCGCACAAGGCTCCAACTATTACTCAGTCACTGACTCTGCGGCAGTCTAACTGCCGATAAAGGACACTGTACCAAACGCACAAGCACATGAATCCCACATGAGCGCGGCCACTCATCAACCATAACTGCAAGCGAATCATAGAAAAATCTGCCGTATTAAAGGACACTTCATCAGACGCTGACCTTCAATTGTAATGATAATCTGTCAAAAGTAAATGTGTAAAATGAACCTTGTATGCGCTTCGTGGATGTCAATAACCAAAATTTGCATATTACTCACCATTTCACAGGTTCATTACCCCTCCCATAGAACCTCAATTACCTGCATCATTTGCTTTCTCCTACATTTGCATTTTCTGTAACATAAAAACTGCTCTTTCCAGCACTGAATACTTTTCACGCCTAAGTCCAGAGTGGAAACAAGTAATATTTACAAGACAACAGCCAATTAATGAACATCAGTTACGTTCACTGCACGTCAAAACCGTTTTCTGTATTTACAAAGAAACTTCCAATTGAGGTGTGGCAAAAGGGCTGTTCAAAACGTCTGTACACAGCAGCAAATCAGAGCATGGTACTTTTTGACATAATTTGCAGTAACATCATGATATTTAAGACCATGACACAATTTGGAAAAATGAACATAAAATGGTGAATAATAATAATAATGATACCATCAGGGAAGTAAAGAATATATTTCAATTGTCTTTTCATGAAACATCAGCAGATGAATGAAATTTCTTCAAGGTGATCACCAGTATAGCAATAAATAGAGATTGTTGCCAGATGCACATTTTTGGAAGCTCTTGGCTAACAATTTGCAAAATAAGGATGCCACCATCCTTATGAGAGAAAATAACTCATTTTTCTAGACGAGAGATTTAATAGCCATCTCCACAATCACTACAAAGGAACTCCCAAAGGAGGGAGGACCACACCAATAAATAGGAGTTGAGAGAACAAGGAATCCATACACATGATGAGACCCCCCACAACTTGGACATAGAAACAACAAGATTAGAAGAAATTTATGAAACCAAGGCGTAGTTTGAAGAAAAAAATAATAGGTACTGAAAAAAGAACAGCAGTGATCCGAAAAAAATAAGGTATTAACAAAAAGGTAACAAGGTATTAAGGTAAGGTATTAAGGTAACACAAAAAACTATTCTTTGTCAATAAACCCAGCCTTTAGCTCGGGAATTCACATCTCCCTTAGAGATCTAATTTCTGTAAATGTATGGTTGTATCCACCTGAGGGGAAACCCATTCTTCTTGCTCTAGACAATTTGTAAAAGCATCAATGTCATACCAAATCCTGAAACTATTTTTTCCAACTCTTACACTTACTCAAACATCTTTGGCAATAATCAAGTTAAAACAAAGCTAAGGAATTACATAGGAAAAAATTAATCACAACTGAATTATACATATAATTTTAAAACACAAAACACTAAATTTAAGTTAGACTAAAATAAAGCTATTACCCCTAGCATAACCAAATGAAACTTACGCCTCTCTAATGAATGGTAACATTAATCACAAGAGCCAGTATTCCCATAGCTGATAATGACTCACTAACAAATGTTTATGTGGAGGTCACCAACAAATGCAACAGAAATAGCAGTGAGAATGACGACAGTCCTTCATTGAGTCATTTATTCCATTTTTCAGCTCCAACTGATCGCCGTTTATGGACCGCCTTCAAATAGCGTTTAAAATATTGGGAAAATCGCGGTCCAAAACGTACTGATTGAAGCATGTAACATGGCCATATCGAGCTAAATAGCCAGCTGCTTTATACATCAACGAGAAATGTTTCAAAAACTCGGCCCCTGATATGCAAAGATAAAAAATTTCCAGAAGTTGCACTGCACCTATTAAATCTTACTTTGCATGGCTTTTACTGATTTAAGCATTAACGCTAAACTCAACTCATTACAAACTACGCAGCACACCTTAGAGCATCAAGGTTTAACATGAAGTTGTAAAACCTTTTCATTTTTATTGCTAACTAAACTGACAATTTGCAACTCTTTACATAAAAATTTAAATAAAAAAGTTATTCCTGATACCACAGAGCTCGCGTATAATACAAGCCCTCACATCTCATCAGCACCACTTCAGCACACCATGAGGCACCTCAACACAATACTGGTGCAAGAGTCCAGAATAACTACAGCAGCCAAGGTCTGGGATCAGCACCCACCAGGAAGAGAGGCAAGAGCCTGAGGTGGCCCTGGTGTGGCCGGACCAGCAGCGCAGTGTAGTGCAGCACCCGCTGCTGCTCACACATGTTGGCACGGTAATCAAACTGCAGTTTACTTTATAGAGTCCTTGTATGCCTACTTCAAAAAGGCATTCATGCTATTTTATGGAATATCATGATGAAAAGAGAAAAAGGAACACATGAAATCAATTTTATGAATACAAAATATTATGCTAGGAGGTATCTTCTATCTCACATAAAAAGAAATGTATGCGAAATAAAATGAAGTAAATCATTGAATTTCCAAGTATTCATGTGATACATAAACCATACTTTAAGGTCAAAAAACCATCAATTACAAAAAAAACATAACAACGAATGGATCTAGAAGTCAAGGGTCCTGAAATGACATCATGGTAACATAACTTCATACTAATGACCTCAGGAGTACACGTGTACCTACAAAAAGTATTTTCAAGAATACATCGGTATCATTAGTCAAAGTTGTGAATAACCTCCAACAGAATATGTTATGCATCATCATCATCATTATGAATTCATAAAAGGCAGAAACTGAGGATTTCAAGATAATTACACACAATTTTAACACAACGACCACTACAGCACTTGCATAAACAGTGCAGAAATAACTCAGCCTAGAGAAACCAATTTGAAACACAACAGATCTAGGCCACTTGAGCTAACAGAGCTATACCACTGACCATGGAAATGGTCTCAGCAATGATGACATCAACAAGCGCAGCCCAGGGCACGAAGCTGACATGTCTGCGTCCACTGATGAACTGCGTTGTGACCTGCGCCCCCAGGCCTGCCACTAGCAGCAGCCGCTCTGTGGCGTACACACTCATCATGTTGGGCAGTCCCTTGCAACCATACATACTTCACTCTAAAGTTGCTTAAACTATGACAAATTTCATATCTAGCAATATGTTTAAGCACGCCTATGCTGTACTACACAATATAAAATATGCTGCTTGTTGAAGTCATAAGTGGGTGCCCGCAACTGTCCCCTGCAGTTGATATCAACCAAACTCAGACAAATCCATTAAGCATTTGATGGTAAGCAAGATATTCTTAATAATCTGAGTATTTAAATTTATTACATGGAAAATCTATGATCATTGAATTGCAAAGTCATATTCTATAAACATTTTTCTGTGAACAAGCTGAAGTGATGCAAGGGCAGGGATGAGAAGCAATAACTATATTCAAACATTGCCCCCAATCAGCTTTTCTCTAATATGCTGTAAATAAATATCATTCACTAGATAGTAAAATTATGGCATGTCAGAAACCATAACCAGAAGTAAAGAAAATGAGAATGGATAAAATTAATGCAACAGTCTCTCAAAAAAAAAGTGGTTGTGAAAATCAAATACAAATCAAGGAAGGCTTCGCCTGAGCAGCACATCAATCAATGTAGATGAAGTAGTGAATCCAAAATATTGTGGTGCAAAAATAAAAAACTGATAAGGAGCCAAGTGAATTACTCTACTACTTTCCAACAATATTTAAAGAGAACAAATTTAAATTTGCAAAAAAATCAGGTTTTATTACACACATATTCAAGAAAACGTACCAGAAACGACTCTATGGTGACACCGGTAGAGCAGGACGCAGAGCTGCAGCACAATGATGAGCAGCAGCAAGAGCGGCTGCAGGCGCAGGTGCAGCTGCAGCCAGCTCACCAGCACCGCGCTCACCACCGTCGTCAGCAGCAGCCAGCGCCTCACACAAACTCCTTGTGCAGCACAGATACGCACCTGCCTCAACAAATTCCTTCATGAATCATAATTATTGAATCTACAGGAATTTCAGTATGAGCAAGTAGCATACCTTTCAAATATGTATTAAATTATACAAGACATTTATACATAAACATCCCACCAGCAAATATGTGTCAATGGCAATCATTTACGGAGTTAAATTATATTTTAAGCATCTTAAAATTTTCAAGAAAACATCCATGTTTCAGTTTAGATGACATGAAAGATAGTTCACTATTAACAAAATTCATTGCCATTGTTGCTACCTCAGTTCAATGCTTTCTTTGTTTAGATGTGGAATCTATGCATAAGGTACGTAAAAACAAGTTGAGAGAGAATTTCATGAAACAAGATAAAATTTGATGATGAAACTAGTAGGTGCTGAAAAATAGGCCAGCAGTAAACTGAAAAAAAATGGTCTATAATAAAATAAAATTCTGATCAGCTTCAAAATATTTTAAAAACCAATGATGGTACTTTTGTAACATCTCTATTGGAAATAAAATGTTTTTTTTTTTCTAGACTGGCTAACAGAAGCAATCTAATAAAAATTCTAATCTAATGCCGAGTTTTTCTCAAATAATTTACCAGTAATATAAAATAAAAGAATCATCCCACAAAAAGTTAAAGAGTTTGTTGTGAATTATTTCATTATAATAAACACAACACTATGAAAAAAGAATCCATTCAAACAACAAACATGAGATTTGTCCATTGCTGCCAGCAAGAATGATCAGGAAGAAATTATTCCACAAACAAAAATGCTAAACCATAGCTACTAAGAAACAAAAATCTTTACCTCAGTGGCCATGCCCTCATCAGTTTCATCCTGCCGTAGTTGCTGATAAATTAAAGTTTTTCCAGAAATATTGAAGAATGATGCAGTTGTAGAATTCATTTTGAAGCATCAAGAATAACTCAAATGAAAATATAGAATCACATATTAAAACCATTACTTGTTCTCATAAAGTAATATTCTAGTATTAGAATACTACTCTAAAGCTTCTAATTACCAGAATTTTGACATCACGTACATCCATTGGCAAATTTTGTCATGTTATGGGTGTAAAACATGGTCTTCAAAAGGTTGAAAATATCCACATGGCTTAGTGTGAGCTACATCATATAGATGAAAACTTTCATGTAACATTTCTGTAAAAAAAATTGCATATTAAGAAATGAGCTTAAATTTTGTAAAGCCCTCTTATAGCATCAATAGGTAAATTGAAATTACACTGCAAGCAATACTTAGGATAAACTGAATGTTTGATTAAAATTGAACAAAATCAAAGCTCAACAAAAAAACACAATACACACAAAAATAAATAGAGAAATTTACTTTTGACAAATAAAATTTCCTCCATGATATTCAAGGTATTAGAAAATAGATTAAATTAGATATTACAACCTTATTAATGACAATAAAGGCACTCCAACAGAAGCAAAATGATAGCACTAATTAGTATGGAGTTAGGGAAATGTGGAATCTGTGCATAAGGTGCGTAGAAACAAGTTGAGAAAGAATTTCATGAAACAAGATAAAAGTTGATGATGAAAGTAGTAGGTGCTGAAAAATAGGACAGCAGTAAACTGAGAAAAGATGGTCTATAATAAAATAAAATCCTATTCTCCATTCAACAATATGAAAGACTACTTAGCCTTATATATTCCTCCTCAGAATGCTAATGCTAATCTATACTATAATAAGAGCCACGTCCGTCCGTCCGTCGGTCTGTCCGAAGCCAGCCTGCAGTGTGTGATGAACGTATCTGTGATACAAGCTCTAGCCCTATATATTTCGACGGGCCGTGTTTACGCGGCCTTATCAACTCTCGAGAGATTGTATTTTCTAATCTCTTACGGCCTTTCTCTCATTTTGTCCTCTTTCTCATTTCAAATAAAGGGGGGTGGACTTGTAAATATAATAGCTGTCCCCCTCGAGGGAAAGATGCATAGCAAACAAGCCCTGCAGCAGGCAAGCAGAACCTTAAGCTTTAGTTGCTGTCATTTGTTTGGCTTAAGCATAGGAAGGATTTATTATGCTAGGCATCTTATTCTCATTGCCAAGGATAAGTTCATTGATGGAGATAATAGTAGTGTTAGATAGAATACTAATTAACTAGAGTAAAACATGAATAAGAAGTTTACACCATTCAGCATAATCATTGAAAAAAATAATATTTATGGAACTAAAACAATAGGTCCATAGGCAAACCCTCAAAGGAATTTTTAGAGTACCAAAAAAATGGGTACATTAAAATAAATCCTATTGATATTTTATAGACAAAAGCTTTTATAGGCAGGACCTTGGTTAAAAAAGGAAATATGAATAATTTTGCCATCACTAATACAAGCAACAGAAATTCTCTTCCTAAATATCAGTCATACGTACTCATATCAAAATACTACAGCAAACCAAACTAACACTGCATAAAGCACTTCTTCCCTCATCATCAAAATGTTCAAAATTGCTTTGGAGAACTACATAAGTTGATAATTATAGGTACTGCTCATGAGTGATAGTAGCATGCTAGTCCAGTTGATTTATAATATGTCATCATCCAAAAAATTACACAGATAAAAAGAAATATCCCTTTCTTTGAAATGAGCAAAAACTAAGCAGAGATCCAAAAATCTTAATTGAACTGGTAGTGAGGTTCTTATAGGTATTCAAAATAAATTAATTTAGCCCTTTTGGATGTTTATAACAAACATTTTGGAAACATCTATTTCTGTCCTAAATTTTTGATGCTTAAGTATTTTGAAAACAATGCTTCAGCTACTGAATGGTTATTTATAAGCATTAGTTTCAATATCCCCAGAAACTTTTACTATTCTTTGCCAATGAATATGAAAACTATACATAATATTGCATTTTATACTTTATTATTTTAGACGTGGAACTACATACACTCCTCAAAACACATTTTTGATGGTAATGCAAAATTGTCAAACACAGCAGTAGTAAAAAACACAGATCTATGAAACTTATATACATAGGAGGCCAAATACGGAATAAATAAAATACGAAGTAGATCATTTTTGCCTTAACAAAAATAATAGCCAAATAATCTTGCATGAAAGCCATTCAATATATATGTCATCATTGAATAGCCACTGATTAGAAAGTTAAAGGTTTTCAACTTCACATTATGCACCAAGGGCTATATTTAGCCTAGAAAAAAATAACTTAAACAATTCATTTACAAAATATCAGACAACCTCACAAATATACCAACGATAAGCACATACATGTATATAGCTCCGGTCAATATTGATTTTATCTGTGATATAATGAATGGCATCTGTGATATAATGTCATTAATGTAAAACGTTTTTAAATGAGTTCCTTTAGTGATTCTTTGGAATTGAATTTTTAATTTCCGTGAGTGCATTAAACTTGATATTGACCATTGTTAGATACATCAATACTCATAACTATGACCATAAATAGCCCCCAAAAAATCAATGCATAGCAAAAAATTTACAACTGAGTATTTGTTAAGGAGAGGACACTAATCATTTTTTGCATTTTTGTTAGTCCTTTAGTGGTAATTAGATCAAAATCAATAATTTTCTTCTATATGCTTTCCATTGCAAATGAGTTTTTAACAAGTTATAGCAGTAGGTTACTTATCGCAATTCTAGTCTTTCAAGGGCGCAAAAAATTGTTTCGAGAGGTGACTGTAGTATCTGTTCTCACGGCTGTAATGCATTCGCATGATTATTAGGTTACTTTAAGTTACGTTACCTTAGGTTACGTTAGGTAAGGTTGGGTTAGTTTAGATTAGTTCAGTTACGTTACATTACATTACATCACCGCTATTACTCATCAAATACTCATTTGTGACTGCAAGTGTATAGAAGAAAAGTTGTTTATTTCGATTTAATTAACATGATGCAAGCAACAAAAAATAGAAAATCGATTAGTGTTCTCTCCCAAACATATACCTACTACGGCGTACTATTGCATTCACGGAGCAAGCTACATTAAAGACTACGTCGTCTTTATTTCTTCTTTCTTGTATCAGTTTAATTGAGGATCCTGGTCATGATCCTGGTTCCTGTTGGCCCATGCAGCTCAGGTCTTGATTGTTCCTTCATCCTGGAAACATCTTCTAACCTAATAATACCCGTTGTGTGTTTATTTATATATCTGTTTGGTGTCCGCTTCTAACATAGGATGTCTGAGTTTGAGGTATCATGGATATCGAATTCCTCAGTATTACATTAAAAGATGGCCTTTATATGCACTGATATGTTTGACATTTTATCAGGATAGGTTCGTTTAGGATAGGTGTGATTAGATTAGGTTAGCATAGATTAGGTAATAATGACAGAATTGTTTCATGGGTCCATCTAGCTTAACAATGACATTGTCCGTGGAATTTCCACGAGTCCTGCTACTGTCGAAAAAGTGCCCTTTTTATTAATTTGGGTATATGGGGGAAAAACTTTATCGGTTTTAATAACGAACACTTCAATAGTACAGTTAACAATTCCATATCTTACTACCGGCATAGCGATTTACGCTGTCGACATTTCATTCACTGCCAACTGACTTTTTCTCAAAGCACTGTCGGCAGATCCAACCTCAGATCTGTTGCGCCCAAAACCGTCAGATCATCTTCAGCCTTCACCGCTAGCGCATCAACTTCTGGACCTCACCATCTGGACCAGCTCCGCTACCTCATCATCCGGCACGGCTTCTTCCGCCGTCTGTCCAATTAGTGTGCCCTGGTCTTGTTGACGCACTACGGTCGGCATGGGAGGATGCGGCTAAGCACCCTGTGAGCGCGAGTGCGCACCCGTCATCATCACCTCACTCACCGCATGAAGACACTTCGCTTCGTCATTAGAGCAGTAAGTCGCAGTGCTGTCGTATGTCGTGCGTAAGCATTAGATTGTTCGGCTGAAGCTCATTGAAGTGTTCCGTTCCCTCCTGTTAAATAATAGCGCCTAGGGTAATCAATCTATATATTAACTAGTTAGAATTAGATCGGAGGTGTAGATCAGATCGGGGTGTGTTTATTTACGGGTTTAGGTGCAGATCAGATCGGGGTGTGTTTATTTACGGGTGTAGGTGTAGATCAGATCGAGGTGTATTTATTTATGGGTTTAGGTGTTTGAGATCAGATCGGTGGTGTAACGTTAGTTGAGGTGTTTGAGATCAGATCGGTGGTGTAACGTTAGTTGAGGTGTTTTAGATCAGATCGGTGGGTGTAAATTTAGTTGAGGTGTTTGTAGGTGTATCAGATCGGGGATAGTTTTGGGTGTGTAACTGATAACGAATTTATTCACCGAGCAATTCAGATCCTACTTCGTATTTAGTCCTTTGCTTTAAATTTTGCTATTTTGTTTCACCTAGGTGCATTAACGGAAGGCACGGGGTTTGCGCCTGGAGTCACGACAGCGGCTCCGACACTTCGGGCCGAGTCTCCGACGCAACCATTGAACGAAAACCATCGTTCTCCATCACCTAATTTATTTTTCATTGCACGATTATTTATTTATTTACCGGCATTGTTAAATATTCTGGTGGTATTATTAAACTTTAGTTCTACCATCTGTATTTCATATTCCCCCCGCTCGTTTTTTTTGTTAGCTACTACTTAATAATACCATTGGTTTATTTGTTTGGAGTCCGCTTCTTCCATTTCCCTGTTGCGCTCATAAAGATAGCCATAATGACCGTATCTGTGATACAAATTTCACCAGTGCGCAAGTACAATACTATTCTTTATCCTGGGTACTGTTAGGATGGATAATGGATGTATTTGTTTGTCATCCACATTTGGAAGTTTTTCTAAGAAAGGTATTAAATCCTGTCATTTTTGGTGGGCCGTGCATACTAGTAGGAGAATAAATGGGAATGGATATCTATAATAAGTAATATAAATAATGATAAATAAATCCTCTTCACAGACTCTCTCAGTGCTATCAAAGCCTTGTCCTCCTTTAACAGACAAAGTCACTACCTGATCCAATGGATTACTCATCTACTGCTACAATTTCCATCTGACTCAATAGTAATAGAATGGGTACCTAGCCACTGTGGAATTAAGGGAAATGAAGCAGCAGACAAGCTGGCCACGGAGGCTTTCAGTCTCCAGCAAACTTGCTTCATTCCCCTCAGCATAAGGGATAACAGAGTGAAGATAAGGACTTTCTACAAACAGAAATGGGAAAGTACCTGGGAATACACTTCTCCAAACCTGCGTACCTTCAAACCCTCCTTGGGTGAATCAGTGCCCACAAACCTCTCACAGCTACTACAAGTAGCTGTAACCAGAGTTCGCCTCAAGACTACCAACCTAACGCATGGGCATTTCTTCACCAATAGTCGGCCTACCCTCTGCAACTATTGTAAGAATCGTCTGAACCTGCAGCACCTCTTCATGGAATGCCCTCAATACTCGGAAGAACGGAGAAGATTGATCAAGTCCTGCCCAGCTAAACTGAAACCGCTTACCCTGCAATCAATAACATCCCCTGGGTTCCCAGTGGAAGCCATTGCAGCATTCCTGGTTGGAAGTGGAAAGATCCACGACATCTGAGCTCACCAGCTGATGCGGACAACGGCGCCCAGGCCCTCTGCGGTGGGACGCCACATCTCAACAAAGTAACAAAGTAAAGTATAATAAGTAAGACACGAGCAAGGATAAGTTTGAAAGTCACACGTTGAAGTAGCACAATAATAGTCCCTTGAAAGACTACTTGGTCGATTCAAATTAACAAGCGCAAGTGCAGGTTGAATGCTTTTCACTGATCGACAGAATAATAGAAAATTGAAAAAGGCATTTCACTAAAAAATGCATAGGCCATCTTTTGATGTTTTTTGTAAACATTGCTTGAGTAATCACAAAATTATTTTCCCAGAAGCGTTTTCGGGCTAAGGGCCTTCGGCATGAAACTTGAAATTGAGGGCTGACGGCGTTGGGGCCTTTAAAATGGCCTACAATTCCCTCCACAGTTTTTACACAAAGAGTTCAGCGCCTGGAACCAGACTTGTCCACTAAACTACTCCGGATCTACCAATCCTTATCACAAGCTGCCATTGGACGGCACCACTGGGATAACCAGTGTGTCAAAACACCATCCCCAGGCCTATTGGGTCATTACAGCCCACTCTACCTGACTGGCTCATTCCAGTCACTGTCTCTTACTCAAGGCACACACAAGAAACATCTTCAGAGCTTCAATGATATTCAAATTACACTCCTGATCCAATCCAGCAAGACAGCTCATACTGCAATCATCATCAGCACATCTGGCATACCACTCATTCTCTCCATACTGCTCAAACACCACATTCATGAAACTTTCTCTCTCTTGCTCATACTCACTACATTCCAACACAAAATGCTCAATTGTTTCCTCCACTCCACTATTAAACTGCCGACATAATCTGATATTCTCATTCCACCTCCATGCACGTCTGTTCACACTCAATGACTTACATCTCGCAGCAAACGAGAGTTGACTTCCAAAACTACCATCATAGAACATCTCAAACTTGGGTGCTTCTTTTTTCATATACCAGTCAAGTCTAGGCTTTCGTATCATGCTAAGCTTCCACTTATTCAATCCATACTCTTTTGTTTGCCTCTCAATCTCATTCTTCCACCTCTTGCAGTCCCACTCAGACCCTACACCTCCAGCATTTATTGAAGGAGGCTGCAGTGAAGAACCAGGAAGACCTACTAGAAAGAAGTGAAAGTGCAAAGCAAGTGTCCTCTGCAAGGAAAAGGCCCCAGAAACAAAGAGTTTCATCCAGAAAACTTGGACTGTAGAACATGAATTCCACCTTTTTACTTAAGAATCAGAAACTGAAGAGACAACCGAACATGGAAAATAAGCTCATACTGGTACAGTTCAATTGTAATGGTATATCTAGCAAACTATCGGAACTTAAGCTCTACATTTATACTAACAAACCTGATATTGTTTGCTTATGTGAAACCTGGCTAGGTCAGAATGAGCCAAAATTTGTGGGATACCAGGCTGTGTGGTTGCATCGTGAAATTGCTCCTAGAGGAGGTCTAGGAATATTAATCCGTGATGATATTGGATATTCAGTAAATGGGCTTGACTTATTTCAAAATGGAAGGTTGGATATTTGTTCTATTCAAATTAGTTCCTTTATAGGAAGAGTAGATGTGTGTAATATTTACAATGCCAATCATAATGTACAACTTGAAGAATTTGTGCATTATTTTTCTCAAATGTCTAATAATTTTATTTGTGTTGGGGACTTTAATGCTCACTCTCCAGTCTGGGATTACAGAGGTAGGCACAATTTCACAGAAGCAAGCATTGAAAGATTGATGGAAGTATGCCCAGTGGGCTTATTGAACCCTTCTGATCTTCTAACATATATAGACAGACGAACTGGTTCTGCCTCAACCTTGATCTGTGCTTGGTTTCTCATTCATTTCTTATACAGGGAAACATACGTAGGGGAGCTGATCTGGGAAGTGATCATTTTCCTATTGAGTGTGTTTTTGGAGTGCCCATTACAAAACCTGACCCAGCAGGTCCAAAGCGCTGGATTCTTAAGAATGTTAGGTGGAGGGAGTGGTCCACTGAACTAGGAAAATGTCATAATATTGCCTGTCCTGCAAGTGTTGATGATTTACATGATAATTTTGTTGCTAATCTAAATAATTGTTCATTGAAAGTTTTCTCCCAAACCTCAGGGAAACCTAAGTTACATAGGAAAACTCCTTGGTGGGACGCAGAGTGTGCAGCAGCAGTTGCTAGGAGACGCAAAGCAAAGAACGTCCTGTCGAAGACTCCAAACACTGTAAATCTGGAAGCATATCTCAAGGCTAAAACACATGCCAAAAATGTCGTTAAAAATAAACAACAAAACAGCTGGAAATCCTTTGTTCAAACACTGAGTTCTGATACAAATGTTGCACAGGTATGGAGAGTAGTGCGTAGCATGAGCGGGCTAACAACACCCAGATCTCGTTATCCAATAGGCAGCACAAACAGCACAAATTCAGGGAGGCCAGAACTGTTTATTGAACACTTCACACGACATAAAATCACAACATTGGATTATTCTGCATACACCATTAGAAGCAGGATCAAAAATATTGAGCACATGACAATACATGATAATTGCCACAATGCCTTCTTGGTGTTGTTTGAAATTAAGAGAGCATTGGAGGGGTTGAGACAGACCAGCCCAGGGAGTGACAATATTCCTTATGCTATGCTTCAGAAGTTGCCTAATCTGTTCCTTAACAGGTTGCTTTATCTATTTAATACAAGCTTCTTCTTGGGAGTTGTGCCAACCTCATGGAAGACTGGTATCATGTGTCCAATAAAGAAACCAAACAAAGATCAAAATTCTGTTCAGGGCTATCGTCCAATAACCCCCCTGCCATGCATTGCAAAAGTGATGGAGAGAATTCTGAAAGTTTGGTTAAATCATTTTTTTGAGTTTCATAATGTGTTCTCTGTATATCAAACTGGTTTTAGGCGTGGGAAATCAACAACTGATGCACTGGTGCTCATCAGTAATTTTTTTAGATGATCCATTATAAATAAATATCTCTGCGCAGTAGTATACCAAGATTTAGAGAGTGCATATGACTGTGTTTGGCATGATGGATTGATATATAAGCTATTGAATATGAACTGTGATATTAGGACAGTGAAATGGATTCAGGCTTATTTAAGGAACCGAACTGTTAAAGTTAGGATTAATTCAACACTGTCTACAGAAAGAGTTCTCGGCTGTGGTTTACCTCAGGGGTCTGTCATGAGTCCTCTCCTTTTCAATGTCATGTTGCATGATTTTCCTTGCTGTACTGATGTGGAAGTGGTGTCTTATGCGGATGATATAACTATACTATGTTCGCCCGAGTCATTGCCTAGAGTTAAAACAAAAATGCAGAACATGTTGGATAAACTTGATAGATGGCTGATGGCTGAAAACTTACCTAGAGGCGTCTAAGAGGAACAGCAGGAGCCACAGAACTTATATTGATGGAGTCAAAATTCAGAGCTTTCTATCTCTACTATGTCTGATTTTATTTTTATGTAACCAAAAAAAATCAGACATAGCAGAGATAATAAGCTCTGAATTTTGATCCCATCAATATAAGTTCTGTGGCTCCTGCTGTCCCACTTAGACGCCTCTAGGTAATTGTGGGTTATCCGCCACCACTTTTACTGTATGGTTTATTTTTGAAGTTTTTATAACAAAAAAATGACTAAAAAAATGGATATTAATATATTTTAGGTGTCCAAAAAAACCCAGACATATACCCAACAAAATTTAGGTGTGTGCAAAAAAAAAAAATGTGGCTCCTGCTGTTCCTCTTAGACTCCTAGGTAATTGTGGGTTATCTGCCACCACTTTTACTGTATGGTTTCTTTTTTATGTTTTCATTCAAAAAAACTGACTCAAAAAAATAGATAGAAATATATTTTTGATGACCAAAAAACATGCTGTTTTTTTTAAAAACGTGTTTTTTTTAAAAAAAATTCTGACACATGAAATGATGATTTTTTTTGTAAAAAAAACAGCATGGTTATATTTGGTACCAGAAAATATATTAATATTAATATATTTTCTGGTACTAAATATAACTACGCTGTTTTTTTTACAAAAAAATCATTACTAAAAAATACAATATATTTTATATGACCTAAAAAACCCCATGCAGTTTTTTAAAAAAAACATTTTTTTGTACTAAAAAAATCATGACTAAAAAAACATGAATATCTTATGAGACCTAAAAAAACCTATGCTGTTTTTTAAAAATGTGTTTTTTTATTTACAATGATGTGTAAGAAAACCTGGATATGAATATATTTTATGTGACCAAGAAAACCATGCTGTTTTATTTCACGTGTTTTCCATAAAAATCGTATCTTAAATCATGGACTTTGATATATTTTATGTCACCAAAAAAATCATTGTTTTTTTTAAAAACATGTTTTTTATTAAAAAGTTATTATTATTCATTTTTTGGTCAGGACTTCATTGTAAAAAACATGAATATTAATTTATTTTATGTGACCAAAAATCATGCTTTTTGAAAAAAAAATTTTTTACAAAAATTCATGACTAAAAAAACATGAGTATTATTAAATTTTATCTGACCAAAAAAACCATGACATTTTTAAAAAGCATGGTTTTTTCACAAAAAGTGATTAATATCTGTTTTTTAGTCATGATTTTATTTGGTAAAGATAACATGATTTAAAAAACTAGCATGTTTTTTTTTGGCATATAGAATATATTAATATCCAGGTTTTTTTAGTCATGATTTTTCTGTAAAAAAGATGTTGTTCAAAAAAAAACCGCGTGGATGCTTATGGTCAAATGAAGTATTTTAATATCCGTGTTTTTAGTCATGACTTATTTGTAACAAAAACATTCAAAAAACAGCATGGATTTTTTGGTCACATAAAATATATTAATATCCATTAGAAATGTACCAGGTCTTAGAATAAAATATCTACAAAGAATCTATTCACTCTATAAAACCTTTCGGAGACCAGCTCCATCCTCAGTAAGTCATTCAGTCAAATGTTTTATAAAGGAACAGTGAAAATTCATTGTCCATTTTACCACATTTTACTGAACGACTTACTGAGGATGGAGCTGGTCTCCAAAAGCTTTTATGGAGTGAATAGATTCTTTGTAGATATTTTATTCTAAGACCTAGTACAGTTCTAATATATATGATTTCAATATTAACAGCATTTTTTGTTTATAAGTTTGTCTGATTAAAGAAAATAACTTTCTTGATATTTATATCAGTGTTTTTTAGTCATGAGTTTTCTGTTAAAAAGCAATATTTTTAGAAAAAAAGCATTGGATTTTTTAGATCACATAAAATATATTAATATCCATGTTTTTTAGTCATAATTTTTGTATAAATAACATGCTTGAAAAAAACAGAATGATTTTTTAGTCACATCTCTATCAATCACCATAAGTAAAGATATGTTATTATAACACACCATTTTGGGAGTTGAAGGTCATTCATATGTATTGTAAAATAAATGAAATATCAAAACATGGAACCGCAGGAAATGAAAAAGCTCATAAAACCATAGAAAACCATCAATTAAGAAGTATGCTGTTTTATTTTGTAATCTGACATGAAAACAAATAATGTAAAGTGGTTCTTTTTCTTGCTGAGTTATTTACAGACAAAATATTAAAAAAAAACAAAATATCCACGTTTTTTTGGCCATGTTTTCTTTTGTAAAAAAAACGTGTTTATTTAAAAAAAAACGGCACGGTTTTTTTTTTAGTCACATCTCTAGTCCCTGGTCACTCAGGTATTCAGGGAAATGAAATTGCAGATAGATGTGCAAAGCTTGGCCATCAGAATCTCAAATGCGTTTGGACAAACCTCCATTGTGAGGAGTTTCAAAGTCAAATTCAAAACCAGTTCCTTAATGTCTGGACGCACCAATGGCATACACAAGTTGACTCCTCTGGCAAGGGTCGCTTCCTCAGAGATTTGTTGGATAGACCAAAGAGGCTAACATATAAGGGGGAAACTCATAGACAAATAGAGTGTGCAGTCAGCAGACTGCGTATGGGGCACGCTGGTGTATTGGCACATCTCTTTAGGTTTAATACGAGTCCATCTCCTAACTGTGAAGCATGTGGTATTCCTGAGACTGTTGAGCATTTCCTATTGCACTGTCATAAGTATTCTAAGCAAAGGAATGTGCTAACCTTGCAGCTTGACCGCATGGGTGTAGAAGTTGACCTTAAAAACTTGTTGGGCTGTGGAAACCACACAGTCAATGTCCAAAGGAAAATAACTCATTTACTTGGCAGCTTCCTTAGAGGCACTGATAAATTGGATGTACTTTGAAAGTTATAACATATAAAATTCCTGAACTCTCCTTATCAAATGACTCGTGTAACACTTAAATCAGTCTTATGACAAGCTCCATTTAAATGTTTATGTTGGCCATATGAGACAGCTTCTGCTGTAAATGAAATTATACATTCTAAGTGATGTCACCACTTGTGTGTGAAATTGTGGAAAAAATTGTATGTATTTGGATGTTGAACCACTCCCCATTATCTGATCACCTTGGCTCTGACTGGGCGCAAGCTCTGCGCTGCATCAAGTTCAATGAGAACCACATCAAAGCCTTGAATACAGCACTGAAGATTCCAGGTCGGACGGGTTTCTGTTGAAGAAAACCAGCAACTTCATGAGGAAGACTTCTCTTCCTCCACCCCCATTATCATCATCATCATCAGCATTTATTGAACTCCAGTCATCTACAGGTCTCCCAATTCTAACATGAATAATCTTTTGCATGCTAAGTTTCTTTGCATGCTCCCAACACACTTTCTCCCAATAGAAAGAAATTTTTCTAAGGAATAGAATACAATAGACTCTTCCTTCCAAAGCGCTTGAATGATTGAGCGCATCCCACCCATCAAAGACAAAAATATACATGCCGCTACAACTCGTTTAATACTCATTTGCCCAAAAAAATGCACAGAAGAAAAGCAATTCATTTTGGGTATTTTTTGAAGACCACACACTTTATGATATTTTATTTTTTGTTTCCTGTGAAGTGTTAATTACATTGCAATAAACAACTTTTCTTCTATGAACATTCCGTTGCAAATTAGTATTAAACAAATTATACGGTAGGTTTAGTTTTCTTTTCTCAAGCTGTTCTAGTCAGTCAAACAGCAGAAATTGTGGTCAATATTGAGTTTATTGTTGTCAACAATTTTAATAATTTTGTTGACATAGATAGGTAATATGGAAGATTTTTTAAGACATTTTACATGAATAACATTCTGCTTGCTGATGCGTTTTTTTTTCAATGATTCAACTTTGAAGTTGGCTTTTGCACGCCAAAGGAAGCAAGCGCACCAGTCGGAATTGAATTAATAATGGAAGCTAACGTCCTATTACAAACGTAAAGAGGTTAAGTCGTGGGGGAAGCCACATTTCTTCTAGTGAAAATTATAAATCAAGGTTTCTAATGACATCCGTTTACATCATCTCCAATGGCAGCCACCCAGTACCCAAGATGGCAGCTGCCATCTTGGAGGTGATGTAAACGGACGTCACTAGAAACCTTCATTTATAATTTTCACTAGAAGAACTGTGGCTCCCTCATAAAACCCAACCTCTTTACATTTGTAATAGGACGTTAGCTCCCGTTTCTATTGCAAAAACAATGACTGCTTTTGCGCAAAAAAGGCCATTCAGGAGCGCCGTTAGTATAACTTCACACTTAAATAACTCAAAACCTAAGCATTTGCAAGCATATTGTTATTTGTGTAAAGCGTCTTAAAATCTACTATATTATCTATCTATGACAACAAAATTATGAAAATCGTTGACAACATTAAACTCAATACTGACCTAAACCGTTGCGCACTTGAGCTGTTAGAGTACGTTTGGGTACTTTGTAATTTATTGTTAACCAACCCCGAAGAGCCTGAACCCACATCTAGGATCTTTTAATTAATAACACAATAAAGGTTATCACCCAAAAATATTAGCGGGACTAAGGTAATGAATACTTAAATCTAGGATATTCACTCCTAAGCTTTTGCCAATGCTTACCCAGCCTGTCAGCCAGTTGCATCATCGTTTGATCGCCGCCAAACGTAAAGGTTTCTACTTTTTGTAGTATAACTGCAACGCAACCAGCAAATTAACCGGAAAATCTGAAGGAGATGACAGTTATCGATTTTGTAAATTTTGATGCCTTAGCATAGTTAATTAGTTCGAAATAAACAAGTTTTCTTCTATGCACTTTCCGTCTCAAATGAGTATTTTATTAGTTACAACGGTAAATGACTTACCGCTACTCCAGTCTTTGAAGCGGAAAGAAATTCTTTGATCGAGTTGTATGGCAATACTGCAATAGTGTCTCGCTTCCAGCGCTCTGTCTTGAAAGACGAAACCAAACCTACCGCTATAGCTACCTTGTTAAATACTCATTTGACGAAAAAAGTGTAGGTATAGAATAAAAGTTGTTTATTTTGATGTTATTACCATGTTTCAAGCAACAAAAATTCAAAAATTGATGATTAGCTGTTTAATTCAAGCGCATTCGTCATCAATGACGAAACTAAACTTACCGCTATAAATCGTAAAATACTCATTTGAGACGAAAAAAGAATAGAAGAAAACTTGTTTATTTTGATTCAATTAATTAGGTTCAGGAACCAAAAAGTGGAAAATTGACAACTGTCATCTCCTTCAGATTTACCAATTAACCTAATGCTATAACTTGTTAAATACTCATTTGCGACAGAAAGTGCATACCAGAAAAGTTTTTTATTTTGATGTAATTAACACTTCACAAAAAAACAAAAATTTAAAAATTGAAAAGTAGGCTACGTTGTCATATTTACCTTATTTTGATGTAATTACCATGATTGAAGCAACAAAAATTCAAAAATTGATAAATAGCCGTTCATTCAACAGCATTCCAATCATCAGAGACAAAAATAAACATACTGCTATAACTCGTTAAATACTCATTTGCTACGGAAAGTGTATAGAAGAAAAATTGTTTGTTTCAATCTAATTAACTGGGTTTAGGCAGCAAAATTGGAAAATAGTTTATTGTTCTCTTCTTTACAAATACCCGAATTTCTCTAGCCAGTAGCACAACAGGGTATGATAAGTATGAAGATGCATTACTTCTAGTCAGACAGATCTGTGTAACGAAGCATTTACCTATGCTGCATAGGTGTAAATTTGATGAAGGAGCACGACAGGTTAAATTTTATTTACCTAAAATACTACTACAAAAATTGATAATATTTTATGGTACATATTGCAGCTATTCTTCATTTTTTATTGACATTTCCACCTAGGCCTATATTTATCCTGATCAGAAGCTGCTTAGGAGAATTTATAAGTGTTATCAATTATCAAGTGAAACTTACTTCATTTTCCTTCCTTACTTCAAAAATTCCATCACCAACATGGTTAGAAAAGCTTTTGCCCAAGGCCAGGGCCTCATTATTTGCCATTGCAGAACGGTTATCCTGACAAAACTAATTACTATGACAGATTACAAACAGAACATACAACAAATAAATTTTTGGACGACATAATCTTTGCCGTTTACGAGATGAGTTAAATAAGCTGCTCAAGCCATCATGAAAACATGAGGTTTTAAACTATAATTCCGCACGACAGTAGAGCCTCTATGGGCTTTCTCCGGTTATCCGTGTGTCAGGCTATTGTCAGAGATGCCGACTAGTGCTTTGTAATTTCGCGGGAGGAAAAATAATTCTCTCGCAAATAATCGAACTGGCGTATCACAGATACTTGCGAACCCTATATCCATCACAGATTTCAAAATTTCAAGAGCCAGAAAATTCTTCGGCTCTAAAACTTCAAAGCTTGATTTTTATATCGGCTCCAATTTCGCAGCTCGAATTATATTTCGGCTCTAACTTTCGACGGCTGCATTACCAGCGTGAAAAGCTCCATAGCCAGAAAATTCTTCGGCTCTAAAAACTTCAAAGCTTGATTTTTATATCGGCTCCAATTTCGCAGCTCGAATTTCATTTCGGCTCTAACTTTCGACGGCTGCATTACCAGCGTGAAAAGCTCCTTAGCCAGAAAATTCTTCGGCTCTAAAACTTCAAAGCTTGATTTTTATATCGGCTAAAATTTCAACTGCTGGAAAATAATTCGCCTCCTGAAAACCTGTGGGCAAGCCCCAACTAATAAATTAAGTCGCCAAAACCTGACTTTCCATTTTCCCTGAAGATATCAGGAAGATCCTTCCGGGATAAGAAGACTCTGAAATTCTGGCTCCCAAGAAGGACCAGCAAAAATTGCAACTATCTACAATTTGGCGCCCAATGTGGATACGCCTCACCAACTATTCAACAATTTGGCGCCCGAACAGAAGGACTACGAATCCTGAAAGCTAAAAAAAAAGAAAAACTAAAATAAAAACAAGAGGACTTGACTCCCTGAAGCAGAAGAAAATAAAGAAGGACTTTGAATCCTGAAAACCAAGAAAAATAAAAAGGAACCTCGACTTCCTGAAGCAAAGAGAAATGGATTGCGTCCAACGTGCCCGAGAGTACATGACTGCCCTAGGCCTCACTCCGGAGCAACCAGACTACCGTGAAACCTTCCTTCAAAGAATACGAATTCTGGAGGAAGCTGAAGAACGAGAACGAGAAAGAGAAAGAGAAGAACGAGAACGAGCACTAGAAAGAGAAGAACGAGAAAGAGAACGAGAAAGAGAAGAACGAGAAAGAGAAAGAGAAGAACGAGAAAGAGAACGAGAGAGAGAAAGAGAACGAGAGAGAGAAAGAGAACGAGAGCATGAAATCCAGCTCCAACGACTCAACCAGCAACGGGCACCGGAAGCCAGACGGGTCAAAATACCTGATATCGCTGCTTTCAACCCCGAACAAGAGGGGATCCAAGAATTCATGCAGCGTTTCGAAAGTCACAGCAACGCACTCGAATACACGGAATTTGAGGCTGTTCTCGCACTAGAAAATCTAGTAACGGCTAAGGAAAGAAGACTCATCCAGACATTGGCCGCTGTCGACCGCTACCAATTTAGGGAAATCAAAAATTTACTGCTGGAGTCCCACAAGATAACCCCCGCTAAACTGCGCAGTAACTACTATGAACTGAAGCCTGAGGAAGGAGACAACATGAGTCGATACATCCGGAGATTGGAACAAGCGCTTAACGCATGGCTCACCGGAAGCCAAGTAGAAGAAAACTACGACCAACTGAAAAATTTCATGCTTATGGATAGGGTCTACTCCAGTCTACCGTCTCACCTTGCCACTCAACTCAAGGACAGAAGCGGTAACACCTTAGCGACTCTAGCTGAACAAGGGGACAAATTTCTACAAGCCCGACCAAATACAACTCTCCAGAAACTCTGTGAGAACCGTCTGTCGACTAACAAAAACGAAGGTCAAGAATCTTCAATGGGAAAACCTTCCAGAAGTTCTCAAGTGAATCGATTTTCTAACACCACAACCGGAAACTATCGACCTTCACCTCCTCAGAACCAAAATTTCAACTATCGACCTCCTCAGAACCGAAATCTCCAGTATCGACCTGCACCGCCTCAGAATCAGAATTTCCAGTATAGGCCAAGGACAACTGGACCAGCTCACGTAGAAGGCAGACCCAACTACTTTAACCGTCCGCCAATCCACTGGAGAACATTCTTCTGTAATCACCATGGAGAAAATCCAACTCATTCTAGCGCAGAGTGCCAAGTGCTTAACCCGCAATCTCAGCAAAATACCTCTTCCCGAAATGAAGGAGGTGCGGCCCAACCTACTGCCCACATCAATTATATCGAAGAAGAGTCCCCAGGATATACCCTGCCACCCGTCGAATGCAATCATGCTGCGGTAATTTCGAATACAACCGAAGTACTATTAGGAGAATTAAAAAAGTGCCAAGGCCAACTCAATGATCAACCTGTGGAAATCTTACTGGATGGAGGAGCCACAGCCGTATTTGTAAATAAAGCCCTTGTGCCCGAAAAAAATATGTCTAAAAACAAAATCACCGTGAAGCTAGCTGACAGCCAAACTTTCGTAGCGCCGTTAGCAAACGTAAAACTTGACTGCCCATATTATCGAGGCAACATCACAGTCGTAGTGATGGAAAACCCTGCAACCGACATAATCCTAGGACGTGTGCCAGGAACTACATCCTCTGAAGAAGAACATACGCCTCCTATCATTATTGAAACCTCTCATGTCACTCCAAAAGCGAGTGCTAAGAGAGAAGAAATTGAAAAATCTAAAGAACCAAAACAGCTTCAGATCAACAAGGAATGTCCTCTGTATGGGAAGGTGCTTAAGCCAACCAAAGAAGAAATAGAGAAATTAGAAAGTAATGATCGTAATACACTGTCTGGCATGCGCGATAAAGGCCTACACCTAAAAAGACCAAGGCGTCCATGGCCACCGGCATCTACGGTAGACCGCAGGACACCCTGGCCTCCAAACAGCAGCTGCTGCCAGAAAACGACGAATGCGTTCCGAGCTCATCATCTCAAAAAGATCAACAAACAAAACTGGCGACCAGATCAGCGATCAAACTGGCGACCAGATCAGCAATCAAACTGGCGACCAGATCACCGATCAAACTGGCGACCAGATCAGCAATCAAACTGGCGACCAGATCAGCAATCAAACTGGCGACCAGATCACCGATCAAACTGGCGACCAGATCAGCGATCGAAAATTGGCGACCATGTCATTGACCAAAATTGGCAACCAAGATCAACGATGCACCTTGGCTACCATCGACCTCTTATATATCTGCAACAAGCTGGTAAACTAAACCGACGAGGGCTTCATACTTCAGCCTCTTCCAATTTAAATCGGAACATATTCCGGGAATGGAGAACCATCTCGCCGACTTCTTATCGCGCTCTCCCAACCAACCAGAACTGGATTCAGCCTCTTCAGAAGAGAAAGGACAAGACCGTTCCTGAGCTGTATTAGAATAAGTGTTTCTAATTGTTAAGAAATATTCTTAAGTATTCTGTATAAGCTATCTGATGTACATATGTACCATTATATTCATTTATAGGTTAAAAAAAAGGCACAGTCGACATCTGGCTTAATAGCATGTTCGCGACATTACTTGCAGTAATGTCTTCTCGGTAAGGGCGTGTCAGGCTATTGTCAGAGATGCCGACTAGTGCTTTGTAATTTCGCGGGAGGAAAAATAATTCTCTCGCAAATAATCGAACTGGCGTATCACAGATACTTGCGAACCCTATATCCATCACAGATTTCAAAATTTCAAGAGCCAGAAAATTCTTCGGCTCTAAAACTTCAAAGCTTGATTTTTATATCGGCTCCAATTTCGCAGCTCGAATAATATTTCGGCTCTAACTTTCGACGGCTGCATTACCAGCGTGAAAAGCTCCATAGCCAGAAAATTCTTCGGCTCTAAAAACTTCAAAGCTTGATTTTTATATCGGCTCCAATTTCGCAGCTCGAATTTCATTTCGGCTCTAACTTTCGACGGCTGCATTACCAGCGTGAAAAGCTCCATAGCCAGAAAATTCTTCGGCTCTAAAACTTCAAAGCTTGATTTTTATATCGGCTAAAATTTCAACTGCTGGAAAATAATTCGCCTCCTGAAAACCTGTGGGCAAGCCCCAACTAATAAATTAAGTCGCCAAAACCTGACTTTCCATTTTCCCTGAAGATATCAGGAAGATCCTTCCGGGATAAGAAGACTCTGAAATTCTGGCTCCCAAGAAGGACCAGCAAAAATTGCAACTATCTACAATTTGGCGCCCAATGTGGATACGCCTCACCAACTATTCAACACCGTGTAACCGGCTGCCGGCACCGGACTGGCACTGCCCTGTGTGGCACCGGACTGGCACTGCGGCCACACTGCGTGTGGCACGTATCGTAGTGGAAGTACGAGCATGAGAGGGAAAGGAGTGGAGGAGATTTGTAGGCATGCTGAGAGAGTGATAGATGGAATGGATGAAGGAATGGTTGTACTGCAAGGAGGTGGCAATGGGTTGCTTGAATGTGGGAGAGAACGTACGGTGAATGCAATTATGAAAGTTGTTGATAGGGCGCGGAAGAAGAATGTTAGAGTGGCGGTGACTAGCCTCCTAAGAAGGCCTGCGTGTGATGAGGAGTATGAAAGGGTGCGAAAGGAGGTGAATAGAGAGTTGCATGAAAGGATTATGAGTATGAGAGCTGAGAGTGTGAGAAAGCGTGAGCTGGGTTCCAGCTTCCTTGACATGGATAGCGTGATCCAGGATGGGTGTTTTCTTAGAGATGGAGTCCATCTTACAAAAGAAGGTGAGATGAAACTCTCCAAGAAATATATCTGGTGGATCAGGGCTACTCATGTCATAATGGAAGGTGGAACTGGATGAATGAAAATCCGTCAGAGCAAAAGTGAGGAACGTCTGGAATTGTCCAATTGTGTTGTAAGGTTTGGAAGTATAAATGTGCGTGGATGGAATGCAGGAAAGATAGATGACCTCGTAGTAGAATTTGAGAATGGAAAATTGGATTGTGTTGGTGTAGTAGAGACCCAAATGCGTGATAGAGTCGGTTTAACATGCAAGGAGAATAAGTATCATATGATAGGAAAAGGGCGTGTAAATTGGCAAAAAAGAGATGGTGGAGTTGGTTTGATTAAAAAGAATGCTCTAAATTGGAAATTAGAGGAACTTCCTGTTGGAAATGAACCTGAAAGTGAAGATTTGTTAGCAATTAAGTGTGAAAGAATGCATGCCAGAGAATGTATTGTTGTGATTGTATGTTATATGACAACTGATGGGATGTTAGCTCATGAAGAGAATGTAAAAAAGTATGAAATATTAACGAGGATTGTACGAGAACACTGCAGGTGCCCTCTGATTGTGATGGGTGACATGAATGGCCATGTTGGTATACTTGGTGAGCCGGTGAATGCAAATGGACAACAATTGATGGATTTTTGTGATGAGAATGAACTTGAAAACCTGAATGTAACAATAAGAAATGGCTTGCATACATGGCAAAGCAGGGAATGGAAAACTGCAATTGACTATATGATTGTGAATGGTAGAGCAAGAGAGTGTGTCAATGAAATGTTTGTAGATGAAGATGATTTTGATATTGATAGTGACCATAAAATGCTTGTGCTTGAATATAACTGGGGTAGAAAGGAGTCAATGGAAAAGGTCAGTAGTGTGAAAGAAAGTTGGCAGATAAAAAAGGCAAACTGGGAAGAATTTAAGAATGAATTCAGTAGGTATAACTGGAACAGGTGTGGAAATGTAAATGACCTAAATGGTGAGATTGCAAGAACCTTGTATGATGTGGCAGAGCAAAAGATTGGTAGAATAAAATGTAGGAAAGGGACAGGGAATGCCAGGTGGTTTACAAGTGAGATAAAGGAAGAACGAATGAGAAGAAAGACTTTAAATAAGAAACAACGCAGTATGAGGAAAATGTATGAAAGAAACAGGATTACTGAGGATGAATGGCAGAGTGCATGGAATGAGTACAAGGACCAGCAGAAGAAAGTAAGGAGAATGATTTATGAGTCTAGAGCTAAAGAGGAGAGACACCAAGTTGAAAATCTAAGAAAGAAAGGTCCGGATGGAATAAAAGATTGGTATAAGTTTATACAAGGTAATGATAGAAGTAGTGAAGTTCAAGTTGATGAATTAGTAGTTAATGGTTGCAGTGTGCAAGATAGGATGCAAATGGTGAAAGCAGTTGAAGAATACTGGGAGGACATTGGTGGAATGAATGAGCAGGTTACAGATGATGCACCCATAAATTTTCTGATTGATGAACGTGAACTGCAAATGGAAGATAAAATCACTTGTGAAGAGATTGTAAGTTTTTTGAAGAAAGTGAAAAATGGAAAGGCATGTGGCCCTGATAAGATCCCAGGTCAACATTGAGTTTAATGTTGTCAACAAATTTCATAATTTGGTAGGTATAGATAGGTAATATAGTCGATTTTAAGACGTTTTACATGAATGACATTTTGCCCGGTGATGCCTTATTTTTGAATAATTCAACTTTGAAGCTGGCTTGTGCGTGCCATGGAAGCGCGCCCGGCTTGCCTATTTTAATCAATAACAGAAGCTAACCCCCTATTACAAACGTAAAGAGGTTGGGTCGTGAGGGGTAGCCACAGTTCTTTTAGTGAGAAGTATAAATAAGGCTTCTAACCCACCCGTTAGGATGACAATCGCAATCTTGTTTACATCGGCACCAAGATGGCGGCGCCCATGGCGGCAGCCATCTTCCAGTCGATGTAAACAAACGTCACTAGAAACCTTTATTGATAATTTTCACTAAAAGAACTGTGGCTACCCCACACGACCCAACCTTTTCACGGTTTTAATAGAGGTTAGCTTCCGTTTCCATTGCAAAAACAATGACCGTTTTTGCGCAAATAAGGCCGCTCAGGAGCGCTGTTCGTATAACTTCAAACTTAAATAACTCGAAAACTATGCATTTCCAGGCTTATTGTCATTCATGTAAAATGTCTTAAAATTGACTATATTACCTGTCTATACCTACGAAATTATGAAATTTGTTGACAACATTAAACTCAATATTGACCAGATCCTATATAAGTTCTATAAATGTGTAGGAGAGAGTGTAGTCAGTATGTTGAAATTTTTAATGAGGAGATATGGAAGAGTGAAAGCGTACCGGATGACTGGAACAAGTGTAATGTAGTTCTGTTGCATAAGGGTGGACCTAAGAGTATAAAAGAACTTAAAAACTAGACCAATTGCACTGGGTGACACTGTATGTAAGATCTTTTGTGGTGTTTTGAATGAGAGAATGAAAAAATTAGTTGAGGAATTAGGAGTCCTAGGTGAAGAACAGAATGGATTTAGGCAAGATAGACGTGGGGAGGATAATCTGTTTGTAGTGAGTGAAATAATTGAGCAAATGAGAAAGGATGATAAGAAGGTATATTCAACATTCCTGAATATTGAAAAGGCGTATGACAGTGTGGATCAGGTTAGGCTCTTTGAAGTTTTGAGAAAAGTTGGGTTTAACAGAAAAATAGAAAAAATTGAATATTGAATATAATGTTGTCAACGAATTTCATAATTTCGTAGGTATAGATAGGTAATATAGTCAATTTTAAGACGTTTTACAGGAATGACAATGTGCCCAGAAATGCTTATTTTTGGAGATATTTAACTTTGAAGTTATAGGAACGTCGTATATAAAATTGAACAAACAGAGAGGTAAATAAGCAGAAATCCGGTTCTGACGTAACGATAGGTAAAGTTAGGTTTGGTAAAGTTAATTTAGTTAAGTATCCTAACCTAAGTAAGCCTAATATATCTTAATTTAACTCAACCATACCGAGGCCGATAACTCCCGCCAAAAAACTTGGTGTGGTCCGCGTCCGCAAAACGCCGGAAAAGCCATATCGAAACTGCCGTTAATGCTATTCTTACCTGGCGTTATTTATCCTATATCTCCTAAACTAAGCATTTCCGGGCATATTGTCATTCATGTAAAACGTCTTTAAATCGACTATATTACCTATCTATACCTACGAAATTATGAAATTCGTTGACATTATATTCAATATTGACCAAATTGTGCAAAGTCTGTATGACAACACAAGCGTAATATACAGGTTGGGAAATTTGGAAACAGGGCAAGTGAGGAGTGTTAGAGGCGTGAGACAGGGCTGTACTCTGTCTCCCCTGTTGTTTGGATTGTACACAGAAGAATTAGCAGTTCGACTGAGAAGGAGTAGCTTAGGACTGAAAGTTGGTAATGAGAGACTGAGCTGTTTGTTGTATGCTGATGATGTGGTTGTGATTAGTGAATGTGGACATTAACTGCAAAGGATGCTTGACATTGTGAATGGGTATATTACAGATTTCAAGATGAACTTTGGTGCCGACAAAAGTAAGGTTATGGTTATAAATAGTGATGAGACTGATAGAAACAGACTGTGGAATATTGGAGAAATCAGAATAGGTAGAACAAAAGAATACAAATATCTAGGTTGTATGATAAGTGAAGATGGATGCACTAGAACTAAGGGTGAAAAAGTGGCAAAAGCTATGCAGTGGAGTGGATGGTTAAGTAGTGTGGCCAGATACAGAGCAAACAAGTATGAATATGTGAGAGGAATGTAGAAGTATGTTGCTGTACCTAGTGTCATGTATGGGATGAGTGCTCTTGCTTGGAATGGAAGTGATTTTGAAAAGCCTGATATTATAGAAAATAAGGTAGGACAGTTAGCATTGTGTGCTCTGAAATGGACAGCTACAGAAGCCATTAGAGGTGACCTTGGGTGGAGCCTATTTTCTGAAAGAATGATGAAAGCAGTGCTGAATTATATGGTGAGAATTGAAAGAATGCAGAATAGCAGATGGGTAAAGCAAATTTTTGAATGGAATCTGAGTGCAAGCTATTGGGAGAAAGTGTGTTGGGGGCATGCAAGGAAACTTAGTAGGCAAAAGATTATTCATGTTAGAATTGGGAGACCTGTAGATGACTGGAGTTTATTAAATGCTGGAGGTGTAGGGCCTGGCCTGAGTGGGACTGCAAGAGGTGGAAGAAAGAGATTGAGAGGCAAACAAAAGAGTATGGATTGAATAAGTGGAAGCTTAGCATGATGCGGAAGCCTACACTTGACTGGTATATGAAAAAAGAAGCACCTAAGTTTGAGATGTTCTATGATGGTAGTTTTGGAAGTCAACTCTTGTTTGCTGTGAGATGTAAGTCATTGAGTGTGAACAGACATACATGGAGGTGGAATGAGAATAATAACAGATTATGTCGGCAGTGTATTAGTAGAGTGGAGGAAACAATTGAGCATTTTGTGCTGGAATGTAGTAAGTATGAGCAGGAGAGAGAAAGTTTCATGAATGTGGTGCTTGAGCAGTATGGAGAGAATGAGTGGTATGCCAGATGTGCTGAAGATGATTGTGGTATGAGCTGTCTTGCTGGACTGGATCAGGAGTGTAATTTGAGTATCATTGAAGCTATGAAAATGTTTCTTCTGCGTGCCTGGAGTAAGAGACAGTGACTGGAATGAGCCAGTCAGGTAGAGTGGTCAGTAATGACCCAATATGCCTGGGGATGGTGTTTCACTCACTGGTTATCCCAGTGATGCCATCCAATGGCAGCTTGTGACAAGGATTGGTAGATCCTGAGTAGTTTAGTGGACAAGTCTGGTACCAGGCGCTAAACTCTTTGTGTGAAAATTGTGGAGGGAATTGTAGGCCGTTACAAAGGCCCCGACGCTGTCGGCCCTCAAGTTCAAGTACTGGTGATTTTTTTTCCGTGGTGAGATGGTCACTGAGTTCAATTTGCGTGAAGTGTTTCGGATTGTGATTCTTGAGATCGCTTGTGATCGCTTGGTGTGTGTACGTGTGCTTTTGATCCTCCAATGAAAATTGTGGTGAATTAAAGTGAAGTTGCTGAAAAACTTGTATAGTTAGTATATTCAATAAAAATAGGAGAGCAAAAATCACTGATAAAAATTTCATTATACTGAGAACGTTTTGGGCAAATACCCATCATCAGCTCATTAAAAGACTCTGACATATATCACTGAAATAAAAAATGAACGTAAATGTACAAACAGACATAAACACGGGTTTAAAAGTATAAATGTGAAAATGCAGTGAATAACAACAAAACAACTAAGAACCTATGATGCTAAGAGGATATGAACTCAATTGGTTGTTAAGAGAAGGCTTACAATTAAAAATGAAAAGCAATTTTAAAATTCTAAGATCTAAAACACTTGAAGCTACACGTACTACTTTGAAATGACTAGAGTGAGGAGGTATGTTGCACGTTTCAGTATGATCGCGAACAGCGGAGTGAGATGGACGGGTCAATGGAACCCCAGTACGGTAACTAACTCCAACATGCTCAGCCACTCTAGCTCTGAGAGTACGTGTGGTCATGCCAAAGTACTCGGATGCACAGCGTGCACAACTCTATGAATACACTAGGGAGGCCTGCATGGTAGAAGGAAGTTTGTCTTTATAATTGAAAAAAGAACCAATTGTAAATTTGTTTCCTAATATTATATGAAATTTTATGCCTGAAAAATGTCTAGAGAGTAGGGCAAGTAATTCAGTTTTGAGTTTTTCAGAATACGGCCCAAAATATGGTAAGCACAAATAAATTGGTTGAGAGATTGGTTCTTGAATGACCGGATTTGGTTCGACATCATCATTTTGAAACTTGTTTGCTAAAAACTTTCCAATTTGGTGCTCAACAAACGAAGATCTAAAACCATTTTGGCAAAAAATTCTATCAAAAAAGAGAATTCTAAATGAAGGACGCTAAAATTAGAACAAATTTTATAAGCACGTGAGTACAGTGTGTGACTTGGTATGGAGTGCTTGTGAGAGTAGTTCTTTTGTTGCGTGAGAGTTGAGACTGAGCATTGGTGTCATGACTTGCAATTTTTGACTGTGGTGTTTTGACTGGTAAGCTTTCTTTGCATGTAAGGAGTATAGTGTGTGACATTGTATAGATTGACTGTGAGAGTAGTAGGTAACATTTTTGGTTCTTTTTGTTTGATAACTTGGTTTTTAGTAGATTTGGTGAGTGAAGACTTCTTCTGCCTATAAAATTTGTACTGAGATAGAAGGCTGTGTTTGAGGATGGCAAGAAATAGGACTGGTTGTAGGAAGGGAGGTGCAAGTGGAATGGATGAGGAGATTGAGTGCATGACTTGTAAAGAGTGGGTAGATATAGATGCATGCAAAGGTTTGAGAGAAATGAGTCTGAGAAAGTTGAGTGATCTTGTGTTTATGTGCTGGAAATGTTTGAATGACGAGAGTAAGAAGTTGAAAGAGGAGGTTGAGAGATTGACAATTTTGATGGTTGCTTTAGAGGCTGACTTGAAGGATGAAAGGAAGCTGAACGAAGGAAAGAATGAGAATGGTGCAAATGCAGTGAATGAAGAGGTAACTGGTGGTGCAAGGAGTGCAAATGAAGTGGATGATAAGGCAAATGATGGTGCAAGGAGTGTGAATGAAGCAAATGATGGTGCAAATGTGACAGATGAGAGTAGAAGGATGAATGAGCATGATGAAAGAGGTACAAATGGAAAGAGAGTGAATGAGCCACCTGTTGAGGTGCCACATGAGGTGCAGGAGCTTGTAGTGGAAGCGAATGAAAGGAAGATGAATGGAAAGAATGATCTGAGTGAAAGAAGTGAGCGAAAGAGTAGCATGAAAGGGAGAGTAAGACCTATGATTAGAATATGTGGAGATAGCATGGTGAAGAATGTTGATAGGTTCGTATGTATGAGTGACAGTAGTGGATGTACGAGCATGAGAGGGAAAGGAGTGGTGGAGATTTGTAGGCATGCTGAGAGAGTGATAGATGGAATGGATGAAGGAATGGTTGTACTGCAAGGAGGTGGCAAAGGGTTGCTTGAATGTGGGAGAGAACGTACGGTGAATGCAATTATGAAAGTTGTTGATAGGGCGCGGAAGAAGAATGTTAGAGTGGCGGTGACTAGCCTCCTAAGAAGGCCTGCGTGTGATGAGGAGTATGAAAGGGTGCGAAAGGAGGTGAATAGAGAGTTGCATGAAAGGATTATGAGTATGAGAGCTGAGAGTGTGAGAAAGCGTGAGCTGGGTTCCACTTCCTTGGCATGGATAGCGTGATCCAGGATGGGTGTTTTCTTGGAGATGGAGTCCATCTTACAAAAGAAGGTGAGATGAAACTCTCCAAGAAATATATCCGGTGGATCAGGGCTACTCATGTCATAATGGAAGGTGGAACTGGATGAATGAAAATCCGTCAGAGCAAAAGTGAGGAACGTCTGGAATTGTCCAATTGTGTTGTAAGGTTTGGAAGTATAAATGTGCGTGGATGGAATGCAGGAAAGTTAGATGACCTCTTAGTAGAATTTGAGAATGGAAAATTGGATTGTGTAGGTGTAGTAGAGACCCAAATGCGTGATAGAGTCAGTTTAACATTTAAGGAGAATAAGTATCATATGATAGGAAAAGGGCGTGTAAATTGGCAAAAAAGAGGTGGTGGAGTTGGTTTGATTGTAAAGAATGCTCTAAATTGGAAATTAGAGGAACTTCCTGTTGGAAATGAACCTGAAAGTGAAGATTTGTTAGCAATTAAGTGTGAAAGAATGCATGCCAGAGAATGTATTGTTGTGATTGTATGTTATATGACAACTGATGGGATGTTAGCTCATGAAGAGAATGAAATAAAGTATGAAATATTAACAAGGATTGTACGAGAACACTGCAGGTGCCCTCTGATTGTGATGGGTGACATGAATGACCATGTTGGTATACTTGGTGAGCCGGTGAATGCAAATGGACAAAAATTGATAGATTTTTGCGGTATAAATGCATGCAAAGGTTTGAGAGAGATGAGTTGGAGAAAGTTGAGTGATCTTGTGTTTACGTGCTGGAAATGTTTGAATGATGAGAGTAAGAAGTTGCAAGAGGAGGTTGAGAAATTGACAGTTCTGATGGTTCCTTTAGAGGCTGACTTGAAGGATGAAAGGAAGCTGAATGAAAGAAAGAATGAGAATGATGCAAGGAATGCAAATGCAGCAAATGACGAGGCAAATGATGGTGCAAGGAGTGCAAATGCAATGGATGACAAGGCAAATGATAGTGCAAGGAGTGAAAATGCAATGGATGTTGAGGCAAATGATGGGGGAAGGAGTGTGAATGCAGTAAATGATGGTGCAAATGTGACAAATGAAAATAGAAGGATGAACAAGTATGATGAAAGAAATACGAATGAAAACAGTGTGAATGAGCAACCCACTGATGTGCCACATGAGGTGCAGGCACCTGTAGTGGAAGTGAATGAAAGGAAGATGGCTGGAAAGAGTGATATGAGTGGAAGAAGTGAACGTAAGAGTAGTATGAAAGGGAGAGTGAGACCAATGATTAGAGTATGTGGAGACAGTATGATTAAGAATGTGGATAGGTTTATCAAGATGAGTGGCAGTAGCGGATGTACGAGCATGAGAGGGAAAGGAGTGGAGGAGATTTGTAGGCATGCTGAGAGAATGATAGATGGAATGGATGAAGGAATGGTTGTACTGCAAGGAGGTGGCAATGGGTTGCTTGAATGTGGGAGAGAACATACGGTGAATGCAATTATGAAAACGATTGATAGGGCCCTATCAAGCAGGTGTTAAGGATGCATAATGTATGATAAACAATATGTTAAATCTTAAATCTTCAACTATGTAGTGGATAAGAATCCAACCAGGAATATGGATGGAATCCCAGACAGGCCTCCCTCCAATAATGTAAGAGGGCTGGGCACTAGCATTTACCCGTCTTTAGACAAAGCAGTTTTTTAGCCCCTTAGTGAGAGAGTAATGAAACTTACTTTGACAAATGATTGTTTATTGTAAAACAGGCAATTTGACATGCATAAAAAGCGATATTGCTTGGGAACAGTGAGGAAAAATCAGAAGCCACTATAAATAAAGCCCAGAAAACAGCAATACACAAAAATAAAAATGCAGGAATGAAATAAAATAAACCATGCTGAGAATGAATTTATGCTCAACAAAGTAAATGCATTAACTAAAAATGAAACAAAGCAACTGAAAAAAATGAACAGGGAAATGAATATGGATGAAATTCTGCTCAAATCAAATCATTCAACAGCAAATTCAAAGGAATAACTCAAGAAAAATTATTACAAAAATAGTCTTGAAATCTAGCAAAACTGATAAACTTGATTTTTTAACAAAAAGAAATGAAAGAACTAATATGCCAAAATAAACATCATGCTCAACATAAGTAAATCTTTGCCTAATTTAACAAAAACCATATATACACGCAAAGCATACTGTACAATGGAGCAACACTTACCAGATCAGCACTTGGTTTTACCATGTGAAAAAAACTCTGCCAAGAAATAATAATACACTAGTTTTACTGTAAATTTAATTATAAGACTGTAAGGGAAATAAGCACTGCATTAAGAAGATATTCAAACACAAAAATGCAGCAAAATCAAGACCACAAAACAACCATTGAATGCTTGAAAAACACATTTAAACTCTTATTATTCTCTACTTAACATTAAAAATCAGTTGAAAAACAGGAACATGCAGAACCTATTCATACTCATGCAAGTTGGATGTTTTAAACATACAAGAAATATATTTGAGGCCACATCTACAAGATAGGACTGTAGGAAATAGGGAAAAAAGAAATTGAAAGTCTAAAAAGAGCAAAAGGCTTGAATTAATAAAAACATAGCATGCAGGAAAAATATACATTTATCTGGTATGCTGGAAAGAACATCTCAAAGGTAAAGATTTTTCAAGGTAAAAGCTTTGAAAGTCAACTCCTGTTTGCAGTATGGTCTACAGATTTAAAGGTAGAATGGAGAAAAGTATGGAATAAAAGAAATGGAAATAAAAATGGAATGAAAGGACTAACTGATAGGTTATGTATGTAGGGAGACTGAAAAATAGAAAAAGTGACCAATTTACCAATGAATATTTGGAATAGGAGATAGCTCTCAACAGTCAGTTAGGAACTTAGAGAGGATTGAATGACTGATAGTTCTAGAGGGTTTTTTCTTTACAAGCTGGGCTTGCCATTGATGTCATGAAGACTGAGTCATACAAGATGGCTTCTAAGTGATAATTATTTGAGATCAATGGCTAAAAGTTCAAGTACAATATTCAATAACTGGTGACAAAATTGTATCTAATAAGATAATGAACAACAAATCTAACAACTTGAACTGGGAGGATTCATTCTGTTATGCATGTATTAGAAGGAACTGTGATTTGTAATAAAGACCGCAACTACCATTGGCCTTGTCTTTCAAGTTCAAGTTTATGCTAGAAAGAATGTACTAAATATAAAAAGGCTAAAAGGCTGTGCATTGAAAGTTTTAATAACCAACTCCAGTTTGCAGCCAGGTTTAACATGGGTTTTACCGGTTGGTACATATGTGTACCGCATGGTAAATTGCTCATTTGCCTACCAGTAAGAATAGCCTCCATTTCACTGATTTCACTACCTTCATTTTAATTAGACTAAGGCGTGTAAGTTGAAATGATACTGTGCAATTATATTTTTCCTTCCTAAAAAGAATAAAAATGAATTCAAACAGTAAAGATGGTTTTTTTATTCTGCTTCTTCCTAACTCCCTACCTAACCAAACCAATCGTAGCACCCACGGAAATATAGAGAATGTGTCAACGCTTCAAGGATGAACAGGCACAAATGGACATAGAATAATAGAGCATGTGAGCAATGTGAGAGAAGAGTAGAAGAAACAATAGAAAATTTGGTGTTTGAATGTTGTTAGTGTCATCATAAAAAGAGTTTCTTATGGGTGTGATTCCTCTACAGTATGAAAAAAACTATGAGCATGTTAAGATATATCAAGTGTAAATTTGGCATGAGCTCATTTGCAAGATTATATGGAGAATGTAACCTGACTATTGTTGATGCAATTCTGATTTTGTAGTTCATGTGTACAATACAAGATACAAGCTGTGGACAATCTGCCATATACAGGAAGCTTTGATGACCTATATTCTACAATGCATGATGATATTTTTAGAACAAGCTGCCTTTTCCAGTGATGCAGTAATGACTGATGTAGCATTGAATGGCCCCATGATAACTGGGTAATTTCAGTTGATGAATTTTATACTTAGGTTTGGTAATTCAGAGAAGTTATCCTGTTTTATTTGCTTGTTCACTAAAGAGAATTGTAAAACCATAACAATGTTCCCAGTTGTCTTCTGCTCTTTCTTTCTAGTTCTGGTTTGTTTTGGATATCAGTCTTAGTGAAGAAAAAGAGAACAAAGCAAGATAAATTTTCAAGCATTCTTTTTTATATCAGGTCATAATATAAGTTGTATCTTTTTTTACTAGTATAATAAGTAGAGTAAAAACATATCAAGAATATTCCTTTATTCAACAACATATTTTCTATCATTAGTAACAACTTCTGACCTCCTACTAACCAAATTTTTAATGCCTCATATATAGAAATCTTTGGTTTTTGAATCAAAACAGACCTGTAATTTATTTTTGATGTTTTTGTCTTCTAAAGTTTTCCCAGTAAATGATTGTTTAGACTCCTAAAGAGATGGAAGTCTGAAGGAGCAAAATCTGGAAAATAATGCAGATGCATCAATGTTTCCCATTTCAGCATTTCAATTGTGTCCAAAGTTGTCTGTGCTGTATACAGATGCATGTTATGTTGAAGGATGATGCTCTTTTGATTGACCAAAACTTGGCGCTTCTTTTTTGAAGCAGTATTTAGTTTTTGCAGATGCTGACAGTTCAGTTCTGCAGGACTGTTTGATTATTTTGAAGAAGCTGCTAATGAATGATTCCTCTCATATTCTACCTAACACAGCAAAATTCTTTTAATAGAATCCTGTTTTTGGTTGTGATTTCAGTTTTGCATGTCAACCTAGCTATTGATTTTAACGTTTAATAGAGCTGTACTTAATCTACTTTTTGTCTCCGGTAACAAACCTATCCAAGAAATGTGTTTGCAAATGATGGGGATGCAAAAGATGCACAGGCACATGTGTTCAGTTGATAGCTCCATAGTAAAAAATGATTAAATATCCACAAGTAGTTCACCGCAAAGTGTCTGGAAGATCACAATGAACTGATAATATTGCAGAATAGATCATAAATTTTTACATATCTTTGTAGTACAACTTCAAACTTGTTAACTGAAAATTGCAGGAATTTTGGTACCACCTGATAAAAGTACAGGATTAATTTAGTTACTGTACTTATGCCCTGTTCACCCTTACTGAGACTCAAGAATTTGATGTGGGAGAAAATAACAACCTAATTGTAACACTTATTTACCACTTTGGCAACATTATAAGTTATTACTTTATACCTGAGCTATTTTTCATGGTTTATTTGTTTCAAGCATAAATTTAAAATGTCATGAAGTTGATACGCTTATTGCATTATGTTCAGTTGTTCCCAACAGCCTTATCCTCCTATTGGTACTTGAAGATGTAGCCTCTTGTGCTTTTAAAAGCATGACTAATATTTGTATTAACAGCAAATTACTACACCTCTTCAACTTTAAAAACTAATCTGTCTCATTATCAACAGTTGTGTCAGAATACATATGACCAACAAGGAGACATCTGCTAATGCCTGTGGAAATTCATCAACCCAACTGACAAGGACTGAATGAGTGGAACCACATCCTCAAAAATCCAGATTTATACTCATAAAAGGGACAAGTTGAACAACCTTTGTAATGAGCATTAGTTACAAATTATAAATAACTGCAAACAAGTGGGTGAGAGGACTTAGATAGTACATTCAATTTAAATGACAGGGTTATTTACAAGGTAGATGAAGTCTGTTTGAAACTATTGGATCTGTTTTCCATCAAAGTTCCTTCAAGTAATGACTATGTATATTTTCTATTCGTATTAATAGAAACCTACCATAAAAATAACTTTGCCCTGATCTTTTTAGTTACTATTTTTTTTTCAGCCTACAGTACTCAGTATTTGATATGAAAAATTAAATCAGCAGCTATGAGAGTTTATAGTGGATGTACTTTTTTGCATAACCTATTCAAGTTACCAAACAAAGCAATTATAAGAAACTTCTCTTCTACCAGAGAAGATATAAGCTTGAAATTGTCATTTCTTCTAGAAAACTACAATTTAAGCAATCTTGGTGTTCGTGAAACACTGAAGACCAGTGCCATCAGACGAGGATGCGCAGTAGATGTTGACCATCTAGCTGACTTATCTTCACAGTTCAAGAACAATGCCTCTCAATTGGATGATGTATTTTTGCATAAAATCTATAATGAACTATCAAATCTTCCCAATAATACCTGTCCTAAGTCCCTAGAGCTTACTCAGCCTGAAAATGTTGGAGTTTTTGGAGAAAAAAGGATCCTGGAAAATGCTCGCACATTTGAAGAACTCTCACACCATGGAGTGGACATGACAACTGGCAAATTCACTGGCAGTCGCAGCTATTATCTTAGAGGATCCATGGCACAACTTGAGTCCAAGCTTGTTATGTAAGTTATTTTTTAAATAATGCAGTAGGTTTTTGTGTTGCAGCATTTTTCAGTCAATATTTGTTACAGAAGACTAGTGTGGGCCCCATTACAATTGTATTTGAGAAATCAAGGATAATAATTAAATGTTAGTGTCTAGAACCATCTAAATGTTTTTAGATGAAAGGTGCCTAAAATACTTCTGGTTTTAAAACAAAGCTGGTCAAATCTACCAATACAAAAGATATAGGGTCTTTTTTGTGACAAGGTTTTTACCTTTAATTTTATTAATATCTTTTTGTTATCTGATTGTTTCTCTGCTCTTTTCCTGTTGTTAATTTTTCATTACTTAATTTTAATATCTGCCGTTGTAACTCTCAGCAGCGACTGTAAAATTAAAGTGTAGTGTTTAAAAAGGCTGTGGTGGTATTATAACCAAAAAATTTATACATACCTGATTTTTAGTCAAATGTTCTGATTTCTCAACTGTTGTAATAGATTGAGAATTTTTTTTTGTCATTAAAAAAAATCCCATTTTATTTTTCATCTTATCATTGTTCATCTAATCCTTTTATATCTTAGTTATGTGAAGTATGCTATTTAGACCTTCGACTTCAGCACCTCAACTTGGTTGTGATCCTAAAAGGCATTGAGAAAGTTTGTTTGTCATGCCTCATTTATGATCCAAGTTGAGAGTCTTTATTTTTGGGACTTTTTTGCTGCCTTGACTGAAGTAGGTAAGCAGACTAGTTTCAGAATTCATTTGGGTTCAACTTTTAAAACTCATCATTAATATATTTTTTGATTAAAAAAATTTGAATTGAAAAATATCCGAGTTTTAAAAATTTCAAAATTTTGCACTCAGTTAGGTGCCAAAAGAAATTAAACTAATACTATTATTACCAGTCATCATACCTACAGGAATGAAATATGTGTATGCAGCATTGCCACTCTATGTACAACAGTTGACTGCATTGTCATCATGTAGTAATGAAGTAGCCTTTTTGGTCTGCGCACAGGGTTATAAAATTGCTTTGCCTTTTTATCTACAATAATAGAGGTGCTTTTATAGTTTTCTATTCATTTAGTTGAGGTATTTTACATTAGGGAGCAAGGTAGCATTTCTAGCTTTAAAAACGGGAGAAAAACATGTGAAACATTGTGTTAACATGTGCATCTGCTGTTTGTTTCAGGTATGCACTCAAACATCTCAAGCAGGAGGGCTTCAAGCTGATGTCTGTCCCAGATCTTCTATCTCGGAATATTTTAGCCAGCTGTGGAGTGCCAGTTGATGGGGAGAGAACCATGGTCTTCTCCATTGATCCACAACATATTGGTAAGGGTTTCTTTTGAAATTTGAACTCATTAGTAAAGCACTTTGGTGTGTACAGTATTTTATTGGAAAATTATTCAATATCACAAAATTGTTAATGATTCATGTAGTTGAGTTCTTGCATCTGAGAGATCAACTAGTCATCTGAGTTGTGTTCTAGTCTGTTTAATTTGTGACTTTTTATTTCAATTCACCATAAATATTGTGTTACAACTATGCTTCTGGAGAAAAAGTTCATGTGTTGTTGGTTTGTGTTAGTAGATCATGATATAACTTTTAGAGAAGATGTGCTTTACCTCCATTGTTGTGTGTAGCAGTGCCATGGAATTTCTGAATAAAACTAATATCAAATTATAAAAAGTATATTGATGAAACTTATAACTTGTTTCAATGTGTAAATTCATTGCAATGTTAGAGTTTACTTGAAATATAAAAAATTTAAAGGGTAATAGTCAAAAAATATGTTTTGCGTTAAATTTGTCTTCAAAAATTATAGTATCTATTCTGTCTAAAACTCTAAATATCAATTTTTTGTAGATTTTTGCCCATTTTTTGTATGTCTCTATATAAATGTAACATGAGGAATTATGAATCATGTCAGGCAACAATTATAAATGTTTCCTGATTAGAATAAGAAGCACTTGTAAATATTTTGAATGGTTTTAATTTCATTGTTTTTCAATCTGTTCCAATTCAACGCTTGAAAGATTGTTCTAGCTTGATAATTTTCAATGTTTGGATTGAACATGCATTTTGTTTTACGTGTGAATAAATAAAACATGTATAAGCATTGTCAGTAAATGTAGTTGTCATTTTTGTAATTTTGTCTGCTAATTCAGTTTGTAACTATTTCATTACTGAGAATAATCATAAATGTTTTCATTTTTATTGCACTGTTTGGTTTTTTTTGTCATCACTTGGTCTTCTTGTCTATAAGACCTAAATAGGATCATTCTTTGAAAGTGCTTGAAGTTCAGTTTGCATCAAACAAAAGGTCAATTTTTAGCTGTCACTTCACACTGCATCTAGATGTGGTGATTCATAGAGTGCAGACAAATATGGCAGTGAGGTGAAGCCTCTGTGGAAAAAATATCTGATGTTTTCTCTTGAGGTCTTAACCCTTTAACGCCCACATTTTTATACTCATATTACCATTATCACAACCACTATCACTAAACCGACACTGGCATTAGGTAGTCACTGTTATCAAGATGGAAAAGGAATTGCCACGCGGCAGTGAAGTTCAAAAGACACATTAGTGAACAAATTGAATAAGAAATACAATATATTATTGTTATTTTTGAAAGAGGACCGTACAGTCCACTTGGGCGTTAAAGGGTTAAGATTTCAAAAAATACCTTGGTCAGACATAGCCCTTGATTAAATGTGATAGTCCTTTGAATTTTGTACTTAATGTACTAGCGATGAAAGTATACCTCACCGTGAGTTTGATATTTCAGGAAAACAAGCACTTAGTGCATGAAAAAATTCATGCACTTACTGTTATATGTCATAACTTGTCTCTATAAGGCTGTGTTTTCATAAATTAAGTTTCTTAATCTTTGCATAGACACAGAGATGTGCATTAATGCGTAAATTCAATAGGTCTGCCTGGCAACGGCACCACAAGTTCTGCCAGCGAGACGGTGAGCTTGGCAGGCACAGCAGAGATGGCCCTGGGTGGCTGGTTGCAGGGCCGCTGCTTCACGGAAGCCCAGCTGCCCTTGAAGCTGTGCGCTGTGTCTCGCTGCTACAGGGCTGAGACCAGCAGAGTCAAAGAACAACAAGGCATCTTCAGGTTAGTGTCTCTTTGTTATGTTGGTGCTCTCAGTTCACATCACTGTATTTATGTGTTTTTATACCTGGTTATATTAGTAGTGGTTAAATTGTCACTAAGGTAATATTTCCGAATTCTTCAACTATTTGAATGCTCTTTTAAAGTATTCTGAATTGGTGCAGCTGTGCATGTATGGACGCATGTGTAAAGGAGTTTGTAAATTGTTATTTTTAGCTACTTATAGGTTTTTAGCTTGAATCAAGATGGGGAGATTTGGTTTTCATGTGCAATTCATTTTTGTTTTAGGGAAATATTCCTTCTAGTGGACAGCTTCTACTCTGTTTATTGCTTCACTTTAAATGGACATTTTTATATGATTAAAATAATTGAAAATATGAGGCATGTTTATGAATATTAGATCTATGTAACTCTAACAAGACATCTTCACGTGAAACATAATGATACATTCAAATGCATTTGGCTTTAGTGCGTATAAATTTTAGCAATGGCCCCTAGCATGATAGGTGAAGATTCATTGAAAGAGTCAACGTATTTTTCATAACTTAATTGTCAGTATGAAACAATTGAAGGAAAGAAAATTATAATAGGAAAGAATGTATCATGTGCCCATTCTGTTCTTATTAGATTGAAAAATAGTATCATGAAACCGAGGGGTATAAAAATTGATAATATGATCAGTTTTTGGAAACAGAGTGCACCACTTCACCAAAGTTGAGATGTTTGGCGTGACTGCCAATGAGACTGGCTGTGAGAGTGACGAGCTGTACAGCCAGCTGCTGCAGACACAGGTTGCCCTGCTCAAGGGGCTGGGACTGCATGGGCAGGTCAGGAAAAATTCCTCTTATGCTTTTCGATTTTCATTGACGGGAAAAATTGAAAGCATTGCCCATTTACGTTTTTTTTATTTTTTTATTTATGAAGAATGAAATAGAAAAGTTCTGGTCTCGTTATATTTTGTTTACTTCTTCTGAAGTAAGGAAAGAGAAACTCTAGAAGTTGGCCTGTTAAATGTAGTTATTTGCTTTGAAAATAACTTCAAATAATGGAAATGCAGTTGACGACCATTATATGCAACAGGTTGGTACAAAAGTTTTGAGCGTTTTTCAACTTGAGGAAAAGGAAAAAAAATTATAAATGCATTTTTAGTCATTGATTTTGCCACAATTCTCCTTATTAATGTTTTTTTATCTGCTAATGAGCTTTTTTATGATTTTTCCATAGAGTGAGCTTAGTTCTGATTCAGAAAAAACTTATTTGATTTTAAACTTTTCCTCTGCAGTGAAGCTCAAACTTGAAATGGTTGTACAAACTCATGAAAAGATAATGAGCTGATGAAGCAAAAGCAGGAAACTTTGGTGATGGTGGATGAAACATTATTCTCTGACCAAACTCTTTCAGGAGTTCGGTAATCTGGCACTCTGACGTTTGATGTTGTCATTCTGTAAAATTACTCCTTTTCCTATCGTGAACCAATTTTATTTAACCATTAATATATTTTAAAGTTTATCAGTACTCTTCAGTTGTTGGGGTAAGATTTTTGTGTAAAAGATCAATGTAGATAATTCCCTTGGTAACCCATCATGCACTCAACATAATCTTGAATGAGTGTTAGCATTTCAAGGTTCTGAAATAGGCTTTGAGTTCTAATAAAGCTATTCCATTTTGCGTTCAACGTTATTACCTAAAATTCACTTTTCATTTCCAATAATGACCTTAAGAAAAAGTGTTCAAAGCTGATGAGAGTGCATTAAGATGCAGCAGTTCAAACGTTGTTTTAGATTATTTTTTAACAAAGTATGCACTACCCGTTGACCAGTCATTGGGGATCTTGCAAAGCTTTTCTACTTCGTGAAAGAGACTGCTACATTGACATCAAATACTGAGCTGAATTCTGAGAGATAGTGGTGAGGTTTTCAGCAGCAATGTGTAATTCCTGAGAAACGAGTTCCTTCGTGCGGCCATCTCTTGGTTCATCCATTAAACTTGAGACTGCCATTAGGAAAGCTGTTTTTGTGCATGGCTTCACTCATTACATCATTTCCATATACTTTCTGAGTGTCCAAAACTGTCCGTCTTGCTATTGAATGGGTCATATTCTTTTAAAATTTACTGAGTAATACATGCTGTATAAGCTGTAATTTTTCGACTGTACGCTTTGGCCAATAGCATTAATTTTTAAACATTATTGTTGAGCCAGTGAGAAGAAAGCGTTTTATTAACAAAGGACGACAGAAATAGAATTGATGACTAAATTTATCAAATCACCCTCCAAAACTAATATTACAAAAAACTCCTGTTAAATCCTGATCACTATTTTCTTAGGATATGAAAATGCACTTCAACACCTTGTGTCCTGAACTTTCTTTGGAAATCAAAACCTTAAGGAGGCATTGGTTTTTTTCAATGAAAAAGAGTTGGGCTCCATTGCATGTAAAATTGTCCCTTGGTTATCACTTGAATTGAATTCTAGAACGATCCGTCGTGGTTAAAAATCAGCGACGTATGTACCTTTTCTACTGAAATGGGCAAAAAAGTACCGCTCTGTATTATTACCAACTCAAAACATTTCGAATTATTTTATTTCAGGGTTCATTTGTTTCAGTATTACAAGATTTTCAAAGTATCCATAAAATTGTGAAGACCTGTTTTGAGTGCATTTAAAGCAGGGTTGCGGAGTTGGAGGAATAAATTTGCGACTCCGACTCCGACTCCGACTCCACCTTTCCAGAATTTTCCGACTCCGACTCCGACTCCACCTTTCAAGAATTTGGCGACTCCAACTCCGACTCCGACTCCACCTTTTCAGAATTTGGCGACTCCGACTCCGACTCCGACTCCATCTTTCCAAAATTTGGTGACTCCAACACCGACTCCGACTATTCGCAATTTTGGGACTCCAACTCCACCTATTCATAATTTATAAGATGAATATTTTATTCCTTAACTAGCGTTCACGGTCCGTCAAAAATGACGGGATTCAATACCTTTCTTCAACAAATTTTCGTTCGAGTGGAGTTTCCATGCTTGAACTCATTCCAAAGGTAACTTATTTTTCTTATTAGAGTAATAAACACTTGGAACACAGTATTTTTGAGCCGCAAGAGAAGTAGTTATAGCCATTCGTGTCGTATCCTAGATACAGAAATTCAGCATTACTGAAAGCCACTGCGAGCTTGTGTATGTATATTGTAATATGCAATAGTGTATTGTAATACAGTACATTGTAATATACAATACCCCGCCGAACTCGGTATCCATGATTCGAACTCTGGTATATAAAGCTCTGGATCTCTCAATTGTTTTGAAAGTGGCATTATAGCTAGAGCACTTGTACGAAAATGAGTGTATTAATTGACCGTTGACTGAAACCAAGACCGCCAGTGCTAATTTTTTCCTATCGATTCTTAAGAGCGTGACACGAAACGTATAAATAAACACACGGCTGTCATTCTTAGTAGTAGATGGTTGCAGATGTTGAAACCTATAAATATGTTCACTATATTCTTTATTAACGAACGACTTTTAAATTGACTGCAGAATTTTAATAATCAAATTACTGGAGTACATGATTGGTGAAAAATTACGGGATTCGATGGTATCGTTTTAAAAAAATATCAAGATAAAGATGACAAACAAATATACCCATCCTAATAGTACCCGCGATTAAAATACAGTATTCTCGCACTTGTGCACTGGGAAAACTTTTATCACAGTTACGGTCATTAAGCATCTTTAAGAATGTCGCAGACGCACACACCAACCAAGCAAGCAACAACACTGTATCATAATTTAAATTATTATTCGGCAAGAAGTTTTTGAAAAAATTGCCATACCTTTTTACTGCGATTAGCAGCATTTTCGTGACAGTAGATTCGATTTTGACGCAATGTTTTTTATTTATAAACAAAAGTGAGCAGATGCCAGGTTTTTCATAATATTTCAATGGTATTCATGATACTGTCCAAGCAATCAGATTCACATAGAAATAAAATAGGAGAAATTACGCACGAGAACATATATTTATTTACAAATTGACGGACACCTGGGTTTTTATTATACCGGGTGCCCCAAAAAATGTCCCCGATTTTTCAATCAATTATATCTCCGCTTTAAATTAAAATATTGGAATTGTCTTTTATTCACAATGTAATAAATTTTGTTTCCTTTTCGAATAATTTAAGTTTTTGAAAATCAGTTGAATAAACACTTTACGATGATCAATTTACTGAGAGGGGTAGAAAAATTAATTGTTCAAAGGAAAAGTTTTTTAAGCAATATTGATACTCTTCCTTATTTTGCACTTTCCAAAAAAATGAACAAACAAAAATATAAAAAAGTAACAAATCATTACCATAAATAACGTTTAAACAAATAAAGTAATTCAGTATCCTTCGACACACCCTCCATTTCTCTCAAGCCAAGTATTACTTCTGGCCACCATTGAACGAAGAGTTTTACAGATTATTTCACCGTTTTCTTTCAGTTCTTGAAACACTGTTATTGAAAACACTTGAAACCTCTCAGATGGTTTAAATACTTGGTGGTATGTAGGATACATCATTATGAAATTATTCTTAACAGTAGGTATTGAGAAATGAAGAAGGACACCAGTGTTGCTTTTAAAACTTTCCCTTTGAACAATTAGTTTTTCTACCCTTTTCAGTAAATCGATCATTGTAAAGTGGTTATTCAACTGATTTTCAAAAACTTAAATTATTTGAAAAGGGAATAAAATTTGCTACAATGTGAAACACAGGAGATTAAAATATGTTAATTTAAAGCGGAGATACGAGTATAGTCAATTAAAAAGTCGGGGACATTTTTGTGGGGGCACCCGGTTTAGCGGTGATTGTTCTTATACAATAAAAGGGCAAGTGTCCCCTTAAACAAATAAATAAATTGGTTTAGGTATTTCCTGTGCGTAATCTCTCTTATGTTATTACAATGGAATTTTAAGATTTAAAACTTAAGGGCTACTTTTCGAACATTTATTTCAAATACAGAAGAACTTCAAGGGAACAATACCAAGTCGTTTCCCGAGATGCGCAAAAAGGGAAACAGCACCCAAGTTAGGCATATCTTAAGGATTCCAACAGTACACACTGCAGCGTCCTCTGTACTATTTTTATTATTAAATTCCTTTAAAACGGAGACCGAAGATTTTCTTTAACGAAATGTTAGTTTTAAAACGAAACTCCTTAAAAATAGAAGACAACCAATGGACGTGGCCGGTCATCAGCACGGTACTCCGGTAGGAAGATTTAGTGGCGTTCTGAGTAGATAGAAACAGAGTTTTAAGATGTCTGGTCGCCGACTAGCTGAATATCGTATCTTATTGCAAGATTGCATATAGCACTAAGATTTTAACAATAATTGACAATTAATTACCTTGAATAATAAGTGCCTATTCACCGGGTCGTGGAGTTAAAGTCGCAGAAAGAGACTGCTTTTTACGCAAGAGAAATAAGTTAGAGGTGCCAGACTGACTTCCATTAAAAGAGCGACATGCTGCCCAAGCAGAGTAAGCTCAAAAATAATTTAATTAGTGAACGCCTGTGCGTCACGAATAATGTTAATTTAAGCGATTTTAGGTTAATGCAGGTCTGGTAGAAGCTCAAACATGCTTGATTATAGAAAGTTATATATAAACAAAAAACGAAAAGAAAAGATGTAGCTGCAAAAAAAAGACGAAGAAAAGAAAGAACTAATTTCAACAGTTTCAAATTCTTGTCTGTCAACTATGACAGGCCATCTGAAGGAAACTTTTTCTTCCACAATGCCGCCATCAGAAATACGGAAGGTTTTCAACAGGAAATTTCATTGAACAAATAAAATTGGCTGTCCGACTTTATTGGTTGGTCTGTCTCCTTTTCACGCTCTTAAAGATGCTTAATGACTGTATCTGTGATGCGAGTTTCACCAGTGCACTAGTACTAGAATATTTTAATCGCGGGTACTATTAGGTTGGATATATTTCTTTCTGATCCACATCTGGAGAATTCGTATAAAGACAATATTAAATCCCATCATTTATCATGGGTCGAGTACACAATTTTATATACTGAGTGTTTCAGAACACGAGGTACAAAATTGCGCACCAAGTAGAAAATGGCTAAATGAACACTTTTAATTCTATGAAATTTTCCCCCAAAATTCGGGGTCGTGAGATATTAGCTGTTTATTGTTATAAATGATGAAATTTAATGCCACAATTACTTGCAATATTTATTTTGAATTTACTTTACAAAATTGTTCAAAATGTGTTCCACCTACATCAATGCACTTTTCGAATGTTAGCCTTAACGACTGCCGGATATTAGGAAACACGTCTGGCATTTAGGTATCGCGCCAGCAGCCACTGCAATTCTGGTCACAAGATCTTCCTCAGACTCAATGAGCGTAGCATAGACAAGGCTCTTCACGTGTCCCCAAGAAATGAAATCGAATGGAGTCATGTCAGGAGATCTAGGAGGTCATGCAACTAAAACATTTCACCCGATCAACGTAAATTCAAATAAATATTGCGAATTATTTAGTCATTAAATTTCATCCTTTAAAACAAACGGCTAATATCTCAATGTCTCTTTCTTCGGAAAATTTCATAGAAGAAAAAGTTTTTATTCGGACATCTTCTACTTGGTGGGCAATTTTTTGCCTCTTATTCTGAAACACCCTGTATATTACAGACAAGTGTCTTCTGAGTAGGTAAAGTAGTCACTGCCTACACTGAGAAGCATAGATATGTATTCACAGTTTTTTTTATTACTAAGTAAACACTCATTCAGTGAAATTATAATAGTTAATTCAATGACCATGCTTAAAATCCACAAAATGAAATACATGTAGACAAAGTAGGCAAGATTTGCACAGTGCCTCTTATTCTCTATGTCTACACTATGAGGGAGGGGTAACAATACAGAAAAGGTGTCATATTATTGCTCAACACTATTTTATATCTCGGCTATAATAGGCAAAAGTTGTTTGTCTTTCGTCACAGGGGACTGAAGTTTTCGGAACGTTTGTTTACGAATAAAAGTCACTTTTAGAGTCTTAGCGTGTAATATGATACTATCTCTTATTCTCGTCTAACTTTTTACTTCATGTTTGACACTTTCTTATTTTAATAAACGCCCATGTTCTTCTAATTTCATGTTTTTTGGAGCGATTTGAAACGTTTCCAGTAAGAAAATTTGTACTATCGCATAAATGCAACAACCATTGCAGCTGAGATAAGGCATTGCTTTCAGTCACATTATGTGTTAACTATAAGTGAAGTTTTTGCTAGTGTGTGTTATTATTTTCATTGCAGCTCGTTTACATTGTATTTTAATTTTTCATGTTTCTCAATGCCGATATTGATTACCTTACAACATTTCCAAATCTTCCATAAGAAGAAGTAATTAATTATGTAATGCTGCAAAACGGATACTATTTCAGTGTTTAAAATTGTAGAAGCATAATATAAAATTCTCCATTTCAGCGTTTGCTTACTCAAAAACTGGGGAGAGATACGAAGATATAAATTCAACATGATAATGATATAGTGAAATACAATATAACTCTGAAAAAACCAAACAACATTCAAGAAATAACTTTAGAAAGGAGCAGAAATTGTTATTAATAATACATTTTAACTTGACCTAAAGACAAGGAAGCCATATAAATTTTGATAACATAACCTGAGAACTAGAAGTCTTTATGTACCAGACCATAGCTTCAGGTTTTGGCAAAGACTACTCATTGGCAAAGAATCATAACATAAAGACTAAAAATATTTATGATCACAACATAACTTTAAGTTTCTGCAAAGACTAGTCATTATCAATCAATGCATCATTAAGAGCGTACAGAGTTACCACTTCTTACGTGAGTACAATTTATTGCATCAGCTGAAATGTTCTACAAGTAACTTGCAACACATTTAGTAGGCCCACTATTTGCTACTTCCTGTGTACTAATTGAAGGGGAAATGAACGAAACAGAAATATACAGAACAAATTTTCAATGCTTCAAATTACTAATTCTTGCTTAAATAACTGCAAAATATTCATTATAACTCCAGTACAATTATACTTATTTCTTGTATTTAATATATAGGAATGCAAACCCACAAAGACTAGACAACAATGACGGTATTAGGTGGTACGCTGATGGTTTTAAATACGCTGTTTCAAACTTAAAACAAAATAATCAACAGAAACATTGCGTATTTTTAGATTTTAAGCAAAGTATTCTAACTGTGTTTTGTTGACTGTCGGTTTTAAACAATTATAAATAATTTTTAGTAAAAATTAGAATCGCAGACAGCAAAAAATAGCGACTCCAACTTCGACTCCACCCCATCCGAATGAACGACTCCGACTCCGACTCCACCACACTCGGAAAAGCGACTCCGACTCCGACTCCGACTCCACCACACTTCAGAGAAGCGACTCCGACTCCGACTCCACCCTAAAACATGCGACTCCGGCGACTCCGACTCCCGACTCCGACTCCGACTCCGCAACCCTGATTTAAAGTTTGAAATTTTCAGTTACATTGGAGAAATGAAGACGCAGACACAAGGAAAGGACTTGTCAGTATTTGATAAAAGATGCTTTGTTGTGTTCTATCAAAGTAGAAAATCAACTGTGCGACATGTGTACAGTATTGTACATAAATGTCAGAGCGATCGATGCAGTGAACAATGCCAAGTTGGAAGCAAGATGACGAACAGTTCATCTTGCTTAAATTCTAGAAGGCCTAATATTTTGGGTAATGAAGGCAGATGCTCCTAGAGGAGATTGCAGAAATCGGCGTTCATCAATGCTAATGATAAGCAAGTGTTGTGAAGGTCAAAATACAATTTCGTTAAAAACTTGGTATCGCGAGTTAAAGAAAATAAATTTAAGTAAATCTATCAGGAAACCATTACTCATGATTAGTCAACAGCAAATTGATGAAAACATTAGTTATTAGCTCAGGAGCACAGAGATTGGACTGTTGAAGATTGGAAGCTTGTAATGTGGTTCAATGGGTCCAGATTTACGCTCTTGGGACGATGGTCGTGTTAAGAGATGAGGACAGCCACATGTCGCTATGGATCCGTCTTGTATTGTTCCAACTGTTAAGGCACTGGAGACCGTGTACTGCTTTGGGGCTGTTTTCTATGGAATAACACTCCTTGCAATAACAAGATGAACTTCCAGGACTATTTAAGAGTACTTTCTAAAAAACATTTACTGTTCCCCATTAGGTTTTGTCTTCCTGAAGGTAACAGTGGTGTTTCAGCACAACAAAACTTGCACCTACAAATCTACAAATGTTGAAAATTGATTTATTGTGAATGAGGGAGCATTTGAGCCTATGTACTGGCTACAGCAGTCTCATGATTAAAACCCCATTGAAAATTTATTGGATAAATGTGAGAGAAACTTGCGTGACTCATCGCCTATTTTTCATCATTGACTGCTCTGAGGGACAGGTTACTGCAATGGAGCTACAAAGGATCCAGAATTCAATGAAAAATCAATGCCAGATGGATTGAAAGCCATAATTTGAGGTGAAGGGAGTTCAATCACTCACTAATGAATGGCTGAATCATGTGACCTTTTTTTAGTCATTTGATCATTCAGATACATTTTGAACCTTTATGAACTTTAGCCACTTTGTTCTCAACACTGCAGAACAGTGTTTATAAAAATAATTGTCATTATAGTATCTACAATAATTTAGTTGGTTTAAGTAATTTCTAATTCTACACTGATTTTGTGTCCCCTTGAGGGATACAACTTTTATATCTATGGGAATTAGCTCTTACAAAGGGATAATGTGAGGTCCTGAGCTAAGAATTATGTAGGCCTTCTTATTGAAATAGAATATATTTTTTGTTTTGTCAATCACCATTTTTTTTTTTTTGTTTACTGCTGTCCTGTTTTTTCAGCACCTACGAATTTTTTTTCTTCAACTTCTGTGTTGTTTCAGTAACTTCTTTCTTAACTTACTGTTTCATTACGCTGGGGATCTTTTGTAAAAATACACTTTGAGCATAAATTTTGCATTCACTTTGCTCCATACTAAATGGTCCCTTCATCCTTCTTCTCTGTAGAACACCTTTGTGGCGGTTTTGTCGTATCATCTATCAATATAAAGAGATATAACAATGCAAAATTTAATACATGTTTTAAAAAGATCAACACAGTAAAGCGACGATTAGTAAACTACGACTGTTGTTACTTTCCATGTAAGCTCTAAACAGTAATGCAATTGGGGCTAATTCTCTGTATGAAGTTACATTCTTTGAAAGTGAATAGCAGTTGGGTTCCGTTGTTTATAGGTACTATTTTTGTAAATTAAAAACAGGACATATGATGTACAGTTACTATCTTTGAGAATGGAAGCGCAGTTTGAACACATTATATTAAGCTGCTTGCTTTAGAAATGAAAATACAGTTGGTATGCATTATATTTAGCTACTTGCTTCGGAGATGAAAATGCAAGCCGAGGCCTATGATAATAAGATATTTACTTTGGCTGTGCAGGTTGTGCTGATGCCCCCGGAGGAGCTTGGGAACCCGGCATACAGCAAGACGGACCTGGAGGTGTGGCTGCCGGGGCGTGGCAGGTACGCGGAGCTCACGTCCGCCTCTAACTGCACCAGCTACCAGGCTGCCAGGCTTGGGGCCACCTACGTCAACAGCAAGGGCCACCGCAAGTGAGTCGCCACCTCTTTAATAATAATACAGTTAATTGTAATACTACCTCGCGGGGGGGAGAGGCAATGTGTGTCTTTTCTACTTGAATTAATTTCATATGAGTACTTCTCTTACTTCTCGGGAAAATGCACAGGGTGTCCCAAAAAATGGACTCACTCTTTGATAGCCAGTACTTGTGTATTTTGTATTGATGTTGGTGTTTATTGACATACATGCAAGTTCAGTGAGTTAAATCGAAGGAAAGAGCAGTAAAATCACGAAAATTCAATGTCATTAAGAAAGAAACTTGATTGCATCTGAATCAAAAACACAAGATACACAAGTGCTCGTCAGTCAAAGTATGTGTTCATATTTTGAAACACCCTGTGTGTGTACATGTTATGCTTAAATGATTTGTGCTGTTGATAGTGCTGTGATTTGTACGTGAGTGCCTTTGCAAAAATTAATCTCTGTCGCACTGTTCCCTTTATGTATGTGAAAATACATAAAAATATTGGTTAATTTATGTACATTGTTTAATTGAGCAGCTTTATTTTATGTTTTTCAAGGAAACCTTTTTGTATGGTTTTGAAAGATTAGGCTATGTCTTAATTTAGTGAGTTCATTTTCAGCAAGGCTATGCTCTAACACCAGTATTTGAATGATGACTAAAAGATCAAAAATTTATGTTTTTAAAAGATGCATCATGGAAAGCTTAGAAATATGTACTTGTTATATACTATACTACACTTCTTATGCTGAGTTTGGCCATCTATTCTCATATTTGAGAATAGACATAACGTCCTGGTTGAGGCTTACAAAGTAGTCAGCAGTAGATCATTACAACTAAGTTTTATTATCTGGACGGGGACAGACTTGAATCGAAGCATTAGCCCAAATCTGGATCACAACATTCTGATGTTAGCTGAGTAATAATCCTGGAGGCTGACGACAGGCTGGTGCACACTAATGTTAGCTGAGTGACAATCCTGGAGGCTGACGACAGGCTTGTGCACACTAATGTTAGCTGAGTAACAATCCTGGGGGCTGACGACAGGCTTGTGCACACTAATGTTAGCTGAGTTACAATCCTGGAGGCTGACGACAGGCTGGTGCACACTAATGTTAGCTGAGTAACAATCCTGGAGGCTGACGACAGGCTGGTACACACTAATGTTAGCTGAGTAACAATCCTGGAGGCTGACGACAGGCTGGTGCACACTAATGTTAGCTGAGTAACAATCCTGGAGGCTGACGACAGGCTTGTGCACTCTAATGTTAGCTGAGTAACAATCCTGGAGGCTGACGACAGGCTGGTGCACACTAATGTTAGCTGAGTAACAATCCTGGGGGCTGACGATAGGCTTGTGCATACTAATGTTAGCTGAGTAACAATCCTGGGGGCTGACGACAGGCTGGTGCACACGGTAAACGGCACTGCGGTGGCCGTGCCACGCTGCATCATTGCGCTCTGCGAGACGCACCAGGAAACGACCGGCAGACGAGCTCTCATGCTGCCGAGGGTCCTGGGCTTACCTTCTGTACGGCAGCAGCCGCGGCCTCCTTCTTCTGCCAGCCATCAGAGCGACAAGACCACTTCTGACTTGCAACCAGATCAAGACAAAAACCCCGATGCAATTGAACAAGACCCTTTCCTAGATAAAGTTATGGTGTACAATGAACAGTGTCTGCGTAAAATTTTGCCGTCTAAAAGACATAAAGATTATATTGTGTGTGACTGAGTATAAAAATAATGAGAACATAAGCTGTGGAGATTTTTATCCTTCATCAGGTTTTTAGAGCTCAAAAATACCTTCATTTATTAAAACTTTATGTTTAAATCTTATCTTGAATTATGGGTACTTCTGTTGGGATTAAAATTACATTTTTTTGCTTGGTGAGGGATGTGAATGTGTTGATCAAAGTATTTCTATCTCTAAATTGAGCTAATAGCTATGTGTAAGTGAGGGGAACAATGTGAGGGCCTGAGCTGAGAGTTAGGTAGGCTTTCTTTTTTGTTGAAATAAAATGTTTTTGTTATGTTAAGGACCACCTTTTTACGGTTCACTGCTGTCCTGTTTTTAACACCTACTACTTTCCTCTTCAACTTTGGTCTTGTTTCGTAATCTTCTTTCACAACTTACTGTTTCTATGCCTTTCTGCGTGGATTCCGCGTTTCCTTAACTCCATACAAATGGTGCCTTCCTCCTTCCTCTCTTTGGATCGCATTTGTTGCTGGGTAGGGAGGCTAAAACTAACGACTAATCTTTAATCTATGTGTAAGTGAAATGTTCGGACAGAGAGCACACTGATCAAAATTGTGGGATAGTCACAGTTTTTAGAAGGTACTAGTACCGGTGCTCCATTTTGTGATCGGCGAATAAGTTTGTGGATTAACGCGTCAAGTGATAACAGAAGTTCCGTACTCCACTCGAATTAAACATAGCTTCAGTTTTCAGACTTGAAATGTAACTAAAGATTAATTGATATGTACCTGCATTTTATTTGGATTAAAAATGTATGACAATTTTTCAACCAGCGCGGTACTGAAATCCTCTCAGTGATCGCCTGTGTGTACGTGGCTGCTAATGCGTTACGCCGCGTACTCATAGACATGTTACGCTACGTGTCTGTAGACTTGGTCTATACATCGTCTATAGACTCAGGTTTTGCCTCGCCTAGCGTCTACACTACGATTTTAATTTCTCGTTTAGTCTCAGGCGGTACGTCATGGAGCAGTAAGTTCCTGCTTAGCGCTAATTGCTAGTGAAAGAACGAGAACACGTAAACCTTGGTGGAGTTGCGAAGTGTTTGCATAAAGACTTAGTATCGGAATTTCATTATTAAATAAATTAAGACTGGAAGACTCCATGGGTTTTCGAAATTTCACACGCCTAACCCGCCTAAATTTCACACGTGCTCGCGATAGCCATGTGCTAGAGGTTCTGCCGCCGTGCGGCAGAGACCCGGGTTCGAAACTCGGCGCTGGCGGTGGCGATTTTCTCTGTTGGGTATAGGGGAAAAATTCCAAGCACAATACCCCACTCTACCCAGGTGTCTGAAATGGGTACCGGTCTTGACCGGGGGAAAGCGTCATGGCGTCCTGGCGTTAGTTATAAGGCATTTGAAAATCCAATGTACAAGGTGATATGTATCAGGCTTGATTGGAAATAAAGCATCCGTAGATGCCTTCATTAATATTCATTATTATTACCGATTTCGAAGATTTGCTGCTGATGGTTGAAGGACTGATAACGAAAATGAAAAGAAAATTTAGAGAATCTATCCCAGCTTCTCTTCGACTAGCAGTCACACTGCGTTTCTTAGCAAGTGGAGACTCTTTCACGAGCCTCGTGTATACTTTGAGAATATCTAAGCAGGCAATATCGCGGATGGTACCAGAGGCTTGCGAAGTAATTATCTCATCATTAAAACATGTAAAGCTATATATGAAACACGAATTTACATTAAACGGAAGTATTTATTTAAGTTTTGGAACTCCTTTCGAATACGCTCCGCACTCGTGCATAGGGGGGGATATCTTACAGAAAAAACCTATGGCCCACGATAACTCGCGTATCTTATTAAAAATATATTATTCAGGGCTTAAAATAGATGCCTCTAACTCAAATGATTTAATGGTAACATACCTTTGTGTATTAAAAGTACAAAAGATTTTACTGTCAATACCTGTTAATTTTTCAAAGAAAAGCTACGAGTTATGACATGTACTGCTTCCTTGTTCATATTATTCCAGTAAAATAGTTATTCTTGCGCAAGATAGCGTTCGACCACAAAAAATGGAGCTAATTATACTCTTAGTACGTAGTATTAAAATAAAAATAAAATCCGAATGGAGGAATCTTACATCAATACTGTTGTATGATAAACTAAGGTCCTTTACTTTCTCATCAAAATATGCTACTAACGACTTTTCTAACATCGCCTTTCATGCACAAACTCACAATTTTCAAGCATTATTGTTCTAAATGCATATTGGTTAAGGTGTTCGTGCACTACAGAAATTCTTGCATATCATTGATACTTTCAACCCTTGACTCTGCTGCTGAAATGGAATAGGTGATGTATTTGGATTTGCAGAATAACTCATGCGAATCGTCAGACAATGGGGAGTGTGATGGGTTGGAGGTAGAAGATGTATGGGGTCACATTTTACGAGAAAAAGTAAAAAAATAGCCACTTAAAAGTATATAGATTTTTGTTGAATAATACCTCACAATACTAATTAACTCGATACATTGACAATATTGTGTCACCAACCGATAGTCGTACGATATAGGTAAAAAATTGCCAAGCATATTTTCTCATGGCTAATGCATTTAAAATGTTGTCAATTTTGTTTAAATTGACCATGAAATGACCAATCCGGCAACCCTGTACGGATCGTCTATCGTTGCAAATGTCTTATATACTAGCAAAACGTGGCGCAACATGTCTACCGTTGCACGCTGTCTCCCATTTCGATCGGGAGACCATAGACCTGAGACTTTTGGTCTCGCGGATGACGGTTGGTCTATAGACGCGTCTACATAGACTGCGCTAGACAGGTCTCAGAGACCAAAATCGCGCAACATGTCTACAAGTGAGTACGCGCCTTTAGGTAGGGAAAGGAATGCATCTTTTCCCACGTGGAAGGAGAAAGTGCCAAACTTGAACACGGAGTTTTGAAATTTCGCGTCTCTGCTTGAGTTCTTCAAGTAACACCTGAACCAACGTGTTAAGAGTAGATCTATCAAAAATAGATAAAAAAAATATCTATCTAAAATAGATCTATCACTTCCCCAGAGGGCGTTTCTGTGAATTGGATTTATGACAAATACAATTAATGAAATAAAGCGCAATTTGAGCATATGAATCGTGGTAAAATTATCTTTCTGTCCTTATGTTGCACAAGCTATGAATTTTGATGTTGAGTATATGTTTGTTTACGCATTTCTGCCAAAATTTTGTAGATATTTGTCAATCATGAGTGGTAACCGGCTTACACTGTATCTCCATTTCATCCCATGTACCCATGTCCGCATGATGTCGCAGAGAATATCGAGAAGATATGAAATATGTTTTTGTTGTTGTTGTTGTTGTTCCTCGGCTGCAACTTGAGTTTTCTTAAAATTTCTTTTAGGAAATTAAAAAACGCTTCCATTTATACGTTTTTCGAAGTCCTTTTTCTATTCCTTATTTTTCCTCAGGTTATTTCTTACGATTCATCAGATCTTTGGCTGTCATTTTAAATATAGAAAGAGCAAGGTTATTTTTCATGTTTATTAGCATTTCTCTTATATTCATTTTCAATACGTATATATATGAATATGTGTGTTAGTATGTGCATGGGTGTGTATGTGTGAGCACGCAAACATGAATGTCTATGTATCAGTGTACACATGCACACGTTCGCACATATATATAAGTAAATGTGTACATATACATGTTTCTATTTCAACTTTTTGCGTAAAAAGCAAAACCTCATGACACATTACATTTTACCTAAAGCTCTGCGATCAGTTAACACTGAACCAAATTCCAGAAATAAAAAAATTGATTGCGCTTTCTTAATGATTCATAAATCGATCTATCACGGTCCCGAAGGGCATTTCTGTGAGTAGAAGAAATTAAAAGTATAAACAGATAAATGAAATAAAGCGCTCGTGCAAAAATTATCTCTATATTTGTATGCCGAACAAGCCATGCATTTCATTTTTGAGTGTAAGTTTGTTTACGCATTTCCAGATGTGCGTGCTGTGTTGCGCGATGTTCTTTATAAATTACTTCGTGACTAACCTTTTCTCAATACTTGATTGTCATTTACGATGGTGTTTCAATCTGCTCTGGTATAGCGTTTTTTGTCTTTTTCCTGCTTCGATGTTCTTTATGAATTACTTCGTGACTAACCTTTTCTCAATATTTGATTGTCATTTACGATGGTGTTTCAATCTGCTCTGGTATAGCGTTTTTTGTCTTTTTCCTGCTTCGATGTTCTTTATGAATTACTTCGTGACTAACCTTTTCTCAATATTTGATTGTCATTTACGATGGGGTTTCAATCTGCTCCCGTTTAAGCGTTTTTTGTCTTTTTCATACTTCGATAATTTCAACTAATAGACTATTAGCACGCCACGTATGGTTTGTCTATTAGTACACCTCGTATCGTTTGTCTATTATTATGCCTCGTACGGCTTATCTATTTGTACACCTCTGACGGTTTTTCAATTAGTACTCCTCGTATGGAACTTTTGTTTTAGGACGTCCTATATTAGGAAACTTTTAAAAGCCAATATGTTGGCATGTATCTCATGTGGCAACTTGAAAAATAAACGTTTTTTTCTTATTTTTCTTTTTTTACCTACCTCTAAGTTTCCTCAGTTACCAGAGGGAGTTAGATAAACAAATGCTCGCAAAAATGTATCTTTTAGTCAAATTGCAACAATTATCAGGTCGTGCTATAAGTCCTGGCCGTTTCCATTTGGTAGCAAGTTTGAACTTGTATTACAAAGAAAGGCATAAATTTGTGATCTATTTCGCGAGGTAATTAGTTCATTGTGGCCGTTCATACACTTTGCAGTGAAATGCTTCACGATATTCAATCGTTCTTTTAATATGGAGCCATCAACCAAACACATTTGCCGGCGCATCTTTGCATTTCCGTCAGTTCCAAACATTTTTTCGGTTGGTTTGTTATCGGAGACGAAAGTTGGATTGTGTACAGCAATATTAAACGTAAATATTAAAGCAGTTAGCGACGAAACTGTTCGTACACCCCTCGTCTTTCAAAACTTTCTAGACTACTCAAAAACTATTGTTGCCTCAGGCATAAGATTTTCACAGGTTGTGAAGCACATATTAGTGATAATAATAGGAAGTTTGTGGAACAAAATTTTATTTCTGAAAGATTTAACAAGCTGAACTTCAGAAACACGATTAGACAAAATTATTCATACAGTGAGTAGTATTACACTTTATAGAGGTGAATCTACCATTTGAGAAATGTTTAATAATAGCGTGACCTTTCATCTTCATAACATTGAAAAGTCTTTTATTATAGTTTTTGATAAGCTTTTTCGTAGTTTCAGATGATATATTGTTCCATTCTTCAATGGCGATACGTTTTAATTCCTGAAGATTCTTTGGAGCTCTCTTGTTGATGTTGACATTTAATTCATGCCACAAATTTTCAATGGGATTGAAATCAGGACTCATCGAAGGCCATGGCAGCACATTTATCTTGTTTCATTGGAACTAGCTTGTTGTAGACATGGCCGTGTGCTTTGGGTCATTGTCTTGTTGAAATACCCACCGCCTTCCAAGTCCCAAACTATTAGCTGACACCTTCAGGTTTTCGTCCAAAATAGAAATATAGTCATCAGAGATCATCTTCCTTTCAATTGCAACCTATTTTCCAGTACCCGAAGTAGCAAAACAAACCCAAAACATCAGTGATGTTTAACTGTTGGCACAGTGTTCTTCGGCAGAAAAGCTTCACTATTCTTACGCCAAACCTTCACGTCATTGTGCCCAAAAAGCTCGATTTTGGATTTTGGTTTCGTCACTCCATAATACTCTCTCCCAAAAGCCTCCGTCCTTATCCAAGTGTGACTTTGCAGAGTTTAGGCGAGCAGCAAGATGACATGGTTTGTGGAGTGGAGTCCTTCGATGTCGGCGTCCGTATTGGCCTTCCTTGTTCAGACAGCGCTGGATAGTGCGATTGCTCACGCTAGTTCCCTGAGAGTTCAATCTCTCGGCAATGTCGTCTAGCTGCACGCGTGGATTAGCGTTAACCTCACGAGACAATTTTCGATAAGTTTTCACCGAGAGTTTTTGTTTGCGGCCACGCCCAGGCAACGTTTCTACAGTACCGAACTAAGCAAACTTTTTTATTTCAGATTGTACTGTAGATCTTGGGATGTTCAAACGCTTAGGTAAATAAGTCGCCATAACTATTTCTAACTTTGTGGCAGTCTTCTTTCTGAGGTCCACACCAAGTTCCTTTTCCCATCGTGGCGCTAGTGTACGAATGACAAAGCTCCACTCCTCTGGTTCCCCGTTACCTCTGGCACAATTTTCAGGAATGATCTCACTTGCGGAATGTTCAAGAACATTTTAGACTCAATACTTTACTTTACTCAATACTTACTATCTAAACTCACATAAGTTTTGAAAGACGAGGGGTGTACGATTAATTTCGTCGCTAACTGTAGTAGGTTGACATGCATGATCACAATCACGACCAAAAACAAGATTCCATCCGAAAAGAGTTTTGCTGCGTGCTTTTTGCTTCAGATCAAACAACAGCCCTATCATGGGATGCTACTATCGATGGAAAATAATGCTTCAAATGAGAAAATATGAGGTCTCTAGCGTGATATTGGGTCAGCCTTCGTTTTTGTAAGAATTAAAAAATTTTAGTGATTTTGCTACGAACCATCTCTTATCGATTCGCTACTTTCTTCTTTTCCAGGGCCTACTAGTTTATTTTTCAACTTTTATCTTGTTCCCCGAACTAAATGAAACGAACATGGGCTAACTTCGTTTTTTTTCATATTGAGCTATCTTCGTTCCGGGTTATTTTTAATGGTGGAAGTGAGTTTGTTTTGCTTCTGTGATCCCTCAGGGGGATACAACTATTGTATCTATGGGTAATAGCACTCCCAGGTAGAAAGTGTGAGGGCCCGAGCTGAGAGTTAGGTAGGCCTTCTTTTTGTTGAGATAAAATGTTTTTTGTTATGTTAAGGACCATCTTTTTTCAGTTCACCGCTGTCCTGTTTTTTATAGCACCTCTGGCTTCCTTCTTCAACTTTTAACTTATTTCATGAACTTCTTTCGCAACTTACTGTTTCTATATGTCCCTTCTGCATAGATTCCTCATTCTCTTATCTCCATACTTAATGGTGCCTTCCTCCTTCCTCTCTTCAATACGCTCATTTTTGTAGCGGTTAGGGAGGCTTAAACTAACTTATTATCTTAATCTCAGCTTCTGTGATTTTCTTTCGAAGAATCGTTTTATGTTCTTTATATCTTTTGTATAAAATAGTTTTATCTATTGTTTTTGTATTCTTTCAAGTGAGATTTCCTTATTCTGCTCAGCCTTCAATTTCGACAGTAATCAAAACAATGCGTTTTGGCTTAGTTTTTTTTCGGTGATATAAGGTCTGCACACATCGAGAGCTGTTGTGAAGTTCTCGTTGAAGATTGACACTTGGATGTCAACATCGTCAGATTCACCGTATTCTGAAATTCGGTGGACCTGTTGAGTAGTTTTTCTTTAAATAGTTCCGCTGAATAATGACTTTTCAAATGGTAAGTCTTTGAGCGATAGTTTTTTCTCTCCTTTGTTATATTAATTTTACATTCTACAGAGTGGTGATTGGAAACAGAAGGTGATATTCCTGTACTAAATATTGCCTTAGGATTATTTGTGATTGCCAGATTGAGGAGAGTTAGAGAGAGACTTTAGCAATGCGAGTCGGTTTATTGATCATTTGTGATAGGTTTAGTTTATGCAACAGTTTGCTTAGCTGATTTTTTATCCGTTAAGTCGACACTAAAATCTGCGAAAACAAAGAATGACTCGTTGGATCGCTACGTTGAGTGGGAGAGAAATGTCAAATTTTAAGCTGTAAAGGCCCCCTCACACGCGCAAATATATCTGCAAACATATCTGAACTGGTGCTGAATTCGTGCGTTTGTACGCTCATTTCAGGTTGGCACAGACTGTATGAGGCAGACGAGCTGTAGCGAACCTTCGGCACGCAACTCAGTATAAATTTCGGAAATTCTCAAAATGATCATTTAAAAATTCAGTAAAATAAATTCAACCATTAGAATAAAATTTCATTACGAAATTAATTAACTTCTATCCTCAATTTTATTAAAATTGTGTACTGAAAAATTCAATCTCTAAGAAATCACTTTTGAGTAGTAACGAAACCCCCCATGTCGCTGTGTCGGCAACATTTCACTCGCACAAGCGTCACTCGTTTCAAATCATTCAAAGTGTGTACATCTCGGTTTTCTTCTCTGGTGAGAATTAAATTATTGTGTGTGCTTAGGCTGTGCTACGGGTAACTATATAATTGATACGTAACTTGTAAATAATATTGTGTGTGTAATATTAAGTAGGTTATCTCAAATCACCAACTGTGTTAAGTGTGGATTTAGGATCTTTTCCAAGAAGCAATTCCTAAGATGAAGTTTCAGAATTTGACCAAACATAACCGGCTGGACTAGCCAGGATATTATACTTTTTAGGATGCATACTAGTAACCTAGTCACTGTCATTGTGTCAATTTTTGGTTGTGTACTTTGTGCATGTGTTTTCCAGCTTCTGATTAATCTTGTGTCTCAAGTGTTGTATTTTTAATCAAGTTAGGTTGTGAAGCAATCATAAATCAATTTAATTCTTACGGCTGTATTTTTCTTGATGAAGTTAGGCTCTGCATCAATTATCATTTTTTAATCTTTACAGCTGTATTTTTCATAATGAAGTTAGGCTTTGCATCAATTATCATTTTTTAATCTTTACAGCTGTATTTTTGTTAATGAAGTTAGGCTTTGCATCAATTATCATTTTTTATCTTTACAGCTGTATTTTTCTTAATGAAGTTAGGCTTTGCATCAATTATCATTTTTTTAATCTTTACAGCTGTATTTTTCTTAATGAAGTTCGGCTTTGCATCATTATAAAATTATTTCATTTCCCACAGCTGCATTTTAATTAAATTAGGTTATTGAATCAATTAAAGACTTTTGTAGTTTCCATTGCTACATTTTTAATTAAGTTAGGATTTGAATCATTTACAAATATTTTCTAGTTTTTCAGTCAACGTTAAGCTCACTTCAAGTCAATCTCATAAATAATTGTTCTTTAGTCTTGCTCAGAACTATTCCCCTACCTAATTGCGTGTGACAACGCATAGTAACCGAAGATTTTTATTTTTTAATATAATCACTGTAGTAACCATTTTTAACTATTGATTTTTGGTAGGCAATTTTGTGTATAATAATGTTAGTAACTAGCAGGTACCTGTTTCAGCTAAATTAGGGTGATTGTGCTTACCTCTGAGAAATCTCTGAATAATCTAAATTCACAACTCCTAGAAATTTTAATCCAGAAATCATCTAAGTCTTTGGTTTGGGATTATTTTAGTTCAACCGGCAATTGCTTGCTGTCATTCGTGTTACCTATCCCTTTTTACCTCCTGTCAATGTCGGCTACCTCCCGTGGTTGTTGTTCAATATAACTCATAGGATGCCCTAGTATTATTCTGATGCACCCTCATGATCATTGTTTTCTAAATCCTTCTTGTGCTCTGAACTTCCTTCTTATCTACGGACCTGTGCACTTGGTGCATAGATTCCGTGTTCCCTCTACCCTTTACTAAATGGTACTTCCTCCGTCCTCTCTTAGGATATCCTTCGAGTACCAAATCAGGGAGACTAGGAATTTTCTCATATATTAATAGGAATAATAATCATAATAATTAGGCTGTACGTGCCCTCTCTGGCACGATTCCTAGCTTAAGTCAGTTAATCTTCTTGACAACTTTAGCCTTAGTATGCTCATTGCAGACAGCCCTTGACTGTTGCTTAGGGGTGTAAATCGATCTAAGAAACTAATACCCATTCGTAAAGCACTCATTGTAAATAGTAGTTACACCTAGATCATTCGGCGGCAACAGCCTTGATTTGTAATCAAGTTGAACCCCACTTACGTTGCCTAACCATTAATATTCTTTAATCTTGTGGACTAATTTTGCTCTCCATGTCGGAGACAGTTAGAACACGACGTGTCACGGCTAGTAGTAACCCGAGCATACTTGTGGATTAGAAAAATGGGGAAAAATGTTACCTAAGGAATTTCGCGATTGTCCATACGATGTACTTATTATTGCGACTGCCTCGGCCGTATTCGGGCGTCAGAATTGCGGGCGAGGTATCAGCATATAAGCCTCTATTTGAGATAATTTTTGTAAATCAGCAGGAGTTCGCAGCCTGGCCTGTGTAACGACTGTTCTCACCTTATGTTATCGCGCTTGAACCCAAGCCCTACTCCCCTACAGAAGAACCTGCGAGGCCGACACACAAACACCGCCAACAACCCTCTATTAACGTTCCTCAGATTCACTTGAGAGCGTCCAATTAGATTCATTCGGAACGTTCTCAGATCCACGTGAGACGTTCCCAAAATCTATTCAGCCAAACGGCTAAACCGCATACCAATTAAGCCACAAGGCTCACAGGCAGAAACCCAGACAGGGACTGCCTCTTTCTTTCTAAGATACCATCCTACATCCAATTATCACCGCACCTGCAGATAGTTACACCCACAATTACATTCTCGCCTGGATCCACAACGGATTCCCTCGAGCCACGGCACCGGCTGGCACGTCACCTGACTGGACCCGGACCTTCTTCCACAAGAAGCGGATCCACCTCCCAGCAGCCGTAGCCACGGCACCCAGAGACTACCAATAAAGTTCATAAGGCGAGAAGTTAAAGTTCAGTCATTATCCTACAGAGAACTCACTCGTGCAAGTCGAAAGATAGGTGCCAGTAGAGCATCCGAATACTTAATAACCTCCTTCTGAGGACAGAGTCAGTGGCCGTAATTAATTCATTTCGCAATTCAATGTGCTTTACTCGAGCACTGGTGACCCGCCATTATCAAAAGAACATATTCCTTGTGAAATCGATAAATTCCTCAATATTCAACCTTTAAAATCAAATTCAATTGTTTCCCCCACTTTGGGAGAACATCATACTGGTGACCAGAATTCATACCAGAGTGGTTGTTTTTTTCACTTGCACGAGTTGTCCTTTGTGGGTTTGTGAGCGCATGCCAGTGGTGTCAACTTCTGTTGATGGTTGTCTTGAAAGAGGTAGTACTCTGCTCCTTCACTCTTCAGTAGCCAAACATAGTATTTCCTCCCTAAAATCCTTCCTAAATTAAGTGATTGCTACTGCAGCCTATCCTAACAAACTCTTTATGGTTTTCCATTGCTACTGAAGCCACCTTTTACAAAACTCTTCATGCATTTCCATTGATACAGAAGCAAACCATAGGAGACCTTCTAGGACAACTCCCATTGCTACTGAAGCCCCTTCCTAATAACCTTCGCAATTTCCATTGCTACTGGAGCACCTCTCATTGCTACTGAAGCAAACCATTTGGAAAGACCTGTGTCAAAATTAACCAAAATGACGACCCCAGAGGGTCCAAACGATTATGCTAACTCCCCACTAAAATTGGCACCTTTTGAAATTAACGGCATCGATGCCTGGTTTCTACAATCAGAACAGTTTTTCGAAAGCCTGAACATAACGGACGAAAAGCGGATGTACTTTGCCCTAGTTAGGAGTTTACCCACGCAGATAATATATGACGTTTCAAGCTTCATGAACCCTAACCTTGATAACCCTTATACCCTCTTGAAAAACGAAATTTTAAAAATTTACAGTAAGGATCGCTTTTCTCGGATTCTTGCCCTTTCGAAAAATCCAACAATTCAAAATCAAACCCCTATAGAGTTGCTTAAAAATAAGAGACGTTTAGCGAAGGGGCACATGGACGACGAAACACTCAAAGCATTGTACATCCAGCGTTTGCCTGCCCACGTACGACCCTTTCTCATTTCCCCTAGCGCCCCCTTGGAACTAAATGAGATAGCCCAATTCGCCGAAAAACTCCTCGATCCGGAAATATCGGGCCTGAATAGCCTAGTCACGCCCCCTGCAGTAAATCAAACTAGTAGCAGTAGTAGTAGTAGTGGCAGCGCCACTGACGCGCTGTTACGAGAACTAGCTCAGCAAGTTGGAGCGTTAGTCGCTAACCAGCAAGCCGAGCGTGCTAACACTCGGGGACATGTGCACGCGGTAACTCAACACCAAATATCACCGCATCAGCACGCAAATTATCATCCTCAACACCCTCCCCCGTTTGACCGACAGGCCCGTACAAATAGGTCATTCAATCAGTTCCAGAGGAACGGCCCAAGACCTAACAATAGGCAGAATCAAAACCCTCAAGCTAAGGAATTGTGTTGGTATCATCAGCAATATCTGCATATGGCTCGTAAGTGCGAAGGCCCTAACTGCCCAATGTTTGCACTTCTACACCAAAAAAACGGGTACAGCGCGGCGTAAGAGCGAGTCAGACGCCGTCGCTTACTAAACCGATATTGACTCGATGCCTCACGATTTTTGACCCTTTAACCAGCATTAGATTCCTCATAGACACGGGTAGCGCTGTCAGCCTTATCCCGGCCTCCCAAATAGAGAAACAGGGTATGGGAACCCCGAGCCTTAAAGCCGCGAACGGCTCACCCATCCTATGCTACGGCACAAAATCCCTTACTTGTTCCCTGAATCTCAAGCGTTCAATGGAGTTCGTGTTCATAGTGGCGGATGTGGACACGGCCATCATTGGTGCGGACTTTCTGCAGAGGTTTGCGCTCGTGGTGGACGTGAGAAACGGATGCTTGTTTGATAGCGAATCCAGTGAAAGAAGGCCTCTCCACTCTGTCAATATGGTGAACGTTACAGCAAGCGTGACCCGCAACGTCGCTATCACTTGCCCATACGAACGAGTGTTGGCAGAATTCCCTGCCCTTTCCTTGCCTAACGTAAACCCTAACCACAACACGCTGACGGAGCACTATATTGAGACGAGTGGTCCGCCCGTTCACGCTAAAGTGAGGCGTCTACCCCCGGACCGGTTGCTGGAGGTAAAGTCTGAATTCCAGCGGATGATAGCTGATGGGACAGTTCGCATCTCAAAGAGTCCCTGGTCTAGTCCTTTGATTTTAGTGCCTAAAGCTAATGGCGAGACGCGGATCTGTGGGGATTATAGGATGCTTAACGCAGTCACCACACCCGATAGATTCCCCATTCCCTTATTGCAAGACTTCACCGCGAATCTTGCAGGGGCAAAAATCTTCTCTAAAATAGACCTCAAGCGTGCCTTTAATCAGATTCCGATGCACGAGAGTTCTATACAAAAGACCGCAGTGTGCACGCCGTTCGGTTTGTTCGAGTATCTTCGCATGCCATATGGCCTGCGTAATGCTCCGCAAACCTTTCAGCGGCACATGACGGAAGTCCTTTCCGACCTACCCTTTTTGTATTGTTATCTTGACGATGTGCTAGTGGCTTCGGGGACGCCTGAGGAACATGTACATCATCTGAGAGAGCTTTGCAAACGACTAGCGTCGCACTCACTACTGATCAATCCAGAGAAGTGTGTGTTGGGAAAGAAGGAATTGACTTTCTTGGGTCACCACATTAGCGAGAGGGGAATTAAGCCGCTTCCCGAAAGAGTGGAAGCTTTACGGAATTTCCCAAGACCTACTACTCAAAGACAGTTGCGCAGGTTCTTGGGATCGGTTAATTTTTACCACCGATTCCTGAGGAACTGTGCAGAGACCCTTGCCCCACTCACCTCCTTGATTAAACCTAAGAAAAGAGGCAAACCCGTTACGGTCGAGTGGACTGGGGAGGCAGAGAGAGCGTTCGAGCTCATCAAAGAGAGCCTCGCTACTGCTACAGAATTGGCTTACCCACACCCTAAGGCAGATTTCAGCCTGCTGGTGGATGCGTCGAGTGTAGCGGTCGGTGCTGTTTTGCAACAAACTGTCAATAATGTCACTTCGCCGTTGGCGTTCTTCAGCCGCAAGCTCTCTCCAACCGAACAACGTTACAGCACGTTCGGGAGAGAGCTTCTGGCCATTTACTTGTCGGTTAAGCACTTTCGCTATACCCTTGAAGCTCGTCAATTCATAATTTACACAGACCATAAACCTATAATCAACGCAATCCGAATGCCTCCCGAGCGCCATTCCCCTAGGGAAAGCCGGCACCTGAGTTTTATCGCGCAGTTCACGAGTGACATCAGGCACATCAAAGGCGAGGAAAATACGGTTGCTGATTGCTTATCGCGTGTGTACAGCGCGGTACTAAACCCGTCAGCACCCGAGTTCCGACCCTCTGTACAAGCGGTTTCGCTAGCCGATGTCATTCGTGCGCAGCAGTGCGACTTGGAAATCCCTAACTTGATTGAGTGTCCCGACTCTTCCTTAAAGCTCTCACTCAGAGAAGGCGTTTACTGTGACGCCGACCGGCCTAACCGATACTACTTGCCTAACAATTTGCGCTTGCCCACCATTAAACATTACCATGAACTGTCCCATCCTGGGACGGATAGAACTTTCCGCCTAATCGCAGATCGTTTTGTCTGGCCCGGGATGCGTAGGGCCATAAGAGAGTTCGTTCGCAATTGTCCAGATTGCCAAGCTAGCAAAGTCACTCGGCACAACAAAGCCGCAATACAACCTTGTGCATTTTCAGGCGGCAAATTTGACGCAGTCAATATAGACCTCGTAGGCCCACTACCTAACTCTCGTGGGTATAGTTACTTACTTACAATGATAGACCGTTTCTCCCGCTGGGTCGAGGCTGTTCCCATCGCTAACATAACTGCAGAAACTGTAGCACGCACTTTTGTCGAAACGTGGATTTCCCGGTTTGGAGTCCCTCTGAGCATCACGCATGATCGTGGGGCTCAATTTACTTCCACCTTGTGGTTAGAGATCTCCAAAATCCTAGGTAGTGACAATATCTCGACTACCGCGTACCACCCCCAATCAAACGGACTCATCGAGAGTCCATCGCGACCTGAAAGCATCCCTTCGTTGTCTGCGGCGTCACGACGACTGGTGGATCGCCTACCTATTGTATTACTTACCCTGCGGAACTTGTTCAGGCAGGACCAGAAGTGCACGTCCTCCGAACTGCTTTACGGGAAGTCCTTACGATTGCCTGGTGATGTTATTGATCCCACGTACCAAACCAATGATTCCCCCAGTCAAATCGCTGATTACGCATCACGCCTCAAACGCGCCATGGGCGAAGTAGTTTACAAACCGCCTCGCCTACCTTCACCTTCTGAAAACCTAGACCCTTGTTTGCAGAGTTGTGAACATGTTTACGTGCGGGTGGATGGCGTAAAAACCCCACTGCGACGCCCTTACGATGGCCCCTATAAGGTCCTCAAGAGGACTCCTAAATTCTTCGTAATCGAAAGGGGCACCAAAAGCGACAGTGTCAGCATAGATCGCCTTAAGGCGGCGTTTTTGTCCCTTCCGGACGACACCCCCACACACTCTCGTGAACCACAACAACCCAGGCTGCAAATTAGCCCCAGGTCAACACCTGTCGAGCCCACTGGTTTGCACTTGTCTGCTTGGGCTAGGACCCTTCCTCCCACTATGGAGTGCAACGAGTTCATCGTTCCCCCGTATACCGTTCAAAGAACCCTGTTGGAACCTAGTAATGCGGGTGCCCCCGTTTCGGATAATGCTTCTGGTACTGTAGCCTCCCATCACGGAAATGTCCCAGATACTCTGTCATTGTCACAGTTGGGGATCCGAACGTCAACTTTCACAGTTCCCCAGAGTATTCCTTCTACAGTCCCCGAGCATTGTAGCAGGTCTGGCAGACCTCTTCGTCCGCCAGTCCGTTACGCACAGACTTAGGGTGGTTAACTCTGTTCTGTCCTTCTCCCCTATTTTTTGGCTGTCACGGTTCTTTGGGAACTCCTTCGGAGTTTGTTATTTTTCCGTGTAATTGTCGGGGATCGGCTTCGCCGCTACCAGACCTTTCGGTCTCCTTTGGGGGGGAGGGTAGCTGTAGCGAACCTTCGGCACGCAACTCAGTATAAATTTCGGAAATTCTCAAAATGATCATTTAAAAATTCAGTAAAATAAATTCAACCATTAGAATAAAATTTCATTACGAAATTAATTAACTTCTATCCTCAATTTTATTAAAATTGTGTACTGAAAAATTCAACCTCTAAGAAATCACTTTTGAGTAGTAACAAAACCCCCCATGTCGCCGTGTCGGCAACATTTCACTCGCACAAGCGTCACTCGTTTCAAATCATTCAAAGTGTGTACATCTCGGTTTTCTTCTCTGGTGAGAATTAAATTATTGTGTGTGCTTAGGCTGTGCTACGGGTAACTATATAATTGATACGTAACTTGTAAATAATATTGTGTGTGTAATATTAAGTAGGTTATCTCAAATCACCAACTGTGTTAAGTGTGAATTTAGGATCTTTTCCAAGAAGCAATTCCTAAGATGAAGTTTCAGAATTTGACCAAACATAACCGGCTGGACTAGCCAGGAAATTATACTTTTTAGGATGCATACTAGTAACATAGTCACTGTCATTGTGTCAATTTTTGGTTGTGTACTTTGTGCATGTGTTTTCCAGCTTCTGATTAATCTTGTGTCTCAAGTGTTGTATTTTTAATCAAGTTAGGTTGTGAAGCAATCATAAATCAATTTAATTCTTACGGCTGTATTTTTCTTGATGAGGTTAGGCTCTGCATCAATTATCATTTTTTAATCTTTACAGCTGTATTTTTCATAATGAAGTTAGGCTTTGCATCAATTATCATTTTTTAATCTTTACAGCTGTATTTTTCTTAATGAAGTTAGGCTTTGCATCAATTATGATTTTTTATCTTTACAGCTGTATTTTCCTTAATGAAGTTAGGCTTTGCATCAATTATCATTTTTTTAATCTTTACAGCTGTATTTTTCTTAATGAAGTTAGGCTTTGCATCATTATAAAATTATTTCATTTCCCACAGCTGCATTTTAATTAAATTAGGTTATTGAATCAATTAAAGACTTTTGTAGTTTCCATTGCTACATTTTTAATTAAGTTAGGATTTGAATCATTTACAAATATTTTCTAGTTTTTCAGTCAACGTTAAGCTCACTTCAAGTCAATCTCATAAATAATTGTTCTTTAGTCTTGCTCAGAACTATTTCCCTACCTAATTGCGTGTGACAACGCATAGTAACCGAAGATTTTTATTTTTTAATATAATCACTGTAGTAACCATTTTTAACTATTGATTTTTGGTAGGCAATTTTGTGTATAATAATGTTAGTAACTAGCAGGTACCTGTTTCAGCTAAATTAGGGTGATTGTGCTTACCTCTGAGAAATCTCTGAATAATCTAAATTCACAACTCCTAGAAATTTTAATCCAGAAATCATCTAAGTCTTTGGTTTGGGATTATTTTAGTTCAACCGGCAATTGCTTGCTGTCATTCGTGTTACCTATCCCTTTTTACCTCCTGTCAATGTCGGCTACCTCCCGTGGTTGTTGTTCAATATAACTCATAGGATGCCCTAGTATTATTCTGATGCACCCTCATGATCATTGTTTTCTAAATCCTTCTTGTGCTCTGAACTTCCTTCTTATCTACGGACCTGTGCACTTGGTGCATAGATTCCGTGTTCCCTCTACCCTTTACTAAATGGTACTTCCTCCGTCCTCTCTTAGGATATCCTTCGAGTACCAAATCAGGGAGACTAGGAATTTTCTCATATATTAATAGGAATAATAATCATAATAATTAGGCTGTACGTGCCCTCTCTGGCACGATTCCTAGCTTAAGTCAGTTAATCTTCTTGACAACTTTAGCCTTAGTATGCTCATTGCAGACAGCCCTTGACTGTTGCTTAGGGGTGTAAATCGATCTAAGAAACTAATACCCATTCGTAAAGCACTCATTGTAAATAGTAGTTACACCTAGATCATTCGGCGGCAACAGCCTTGATTTGTAATCAAGTTGAACCCCACTTACGTTGCCTAACCATTAATATTCTTTAATCTTGTGGACTAATTTTGCTCTCCATGTCGGAGACAGTTAGAACACGACGTGTCACGGCTAGTAGTAACCCGAGCATACTTGTGGATTAGAAAAATGGGGAAAAATGTTACCTAAGGAATTTCGCGATTGTGCATACGATGTACTTATTGTTGCGACTGCCTCGGCCGTATTCGGGCGCCAGAATTGCGGGCGAGGTATCAGCATATAAGCCTCTATTTGAGATAATTTTTGTAAACCAGCAGGAGTTCGCAGCCTGGCCTGTGTAACGACTGTTCTCACCTTATGTTATCGCGCTTGAACAAGTAACCCAAGCCTTACTCCCCTACAGAAGAACCTGCGAGGCCGACACACAAACACCGCCAACAACCCTCTATTAACGTTCCTCAGATTCACTTGAGAGCGTCCAATTAGATTCATTCGGAACGTTCTCAGATCCACGTGAGACGTTCCCAAAATCTATTCAGCCAAACGGCTAAACCTCATACCAATTAAGCCACAAGGCTCACAGGCAGAAACCCAGACAGGGACTGCCTCTTTCTTTCTAAGATACCATCCTAAACCCAATTATCACCGCACCTGCAGATAGTTTCACCCACAATTACATTCTCGCCTGGATCCACAACGGATTCCCTCGAGCCACGGCACCGGCTGGCACGTCATCTGACTGGACCCGGACCTTCTTCCACAAGAAGCGGATCCACCTCCCAGCAGCCGTAGCCACGGCACCCAGAGACTACCAATAAAGTTCATAAGGCGAGAAGTTAAAGTTCAGTCATTATCCTACAGAGAACTCACTCGTGCAAGTCGAAAGATAGGTGCCTGTAGAGCATCCGAATACTTAATAACCTCCTTCTGAGGACAGAGTCAGTGGCCGTAATTAATTCATTTCGCAATTCAATGTGCTTTACTCGAGCACTGGTGACCCGCCATTATCAAAAGAACATCTTCCTTGTGAAATCGATAAATTCCTCAATATTCAACCATTAAAATCAAATTCAATTGTTTCCCCCACTTTGGGAGAACTTAATAGAGCCATGCTTGATAATTTTGGAGCGACCGGCTGCAAACCTTGACACTACGTCAGTGTCACGCCCGTGGAGGGAGTGGTCACGCCTAGCTCCATGGTCACGCCAGCCTTCGTGTGTGGTGTACGACTGTACTCTGCCTCTCTCCCTCCTTATGCACTTCAATAAGCAATTCCTTATTTGTATGTTCACTACTTTTTAGGAACTATTCTTTTAGCCCATTTTGAGCGAGCTTTTACATCTCTTTCATTTCTTATTCATTGCAACTATGGCGAATCCTATCAATTGCACGAACTCGCCGTTTGGCGTCGCTATTCTTGTGCGTACTCTCCACCTAGCTGCTACTGGTATACTGAAGCGTGCGCCAGTCTTTGTCAAGTTTGCAGTGTGTTGTTTGCATCGTGTGAGGGGCCTTGAGACCGACAAACCAAATTCAGTTCAGATTGTCTGCCAACATATTTGTACGTGTGAGGGGGCCTTAACATAGGACGCATGTACATAGTTGGTCAGCGTTTGCTCATGAAGTTACAATTTAGGCGAAATAAACCCTAGGCCTTATTTTGGTAGAATACGAGTTGGTTAAATTTTATTAAAAATAACTCAACACTTTTTGCGAGTTCGCTCTTTTGTCGAACATGATATTAATTTTTTTATTGCATGACTGACCCTTGCTACATAAAATTGAAGTATCAAAACTTTAATTTTAATTTGATGTATAATGTATTAAAGTATCTACATCATTTGCGTACAAATACTTTCAAGACATCAAGCATATTTCCTGGTAGCTCTCAAGTAATTTTTTACAAATTACAATTATGATGCCTGTACGGGCACACCTGTATGCTAACAGGAACATGCTTGAAGATAGTAATGTAAATGTGAACATAGCTGAAGTGTCACAAATCTCCATGTCTCAAACATTTCTTGCTTATGGAGTCTTCAATCTATTCTTTCCCAATGTTCAACGATTGGAAATGTCTTTGTCAGAATGGAAGAAAAATAGTGGAAACTAAGGCATGAAACATGAGGTAAGCAATTGAGAATACTGTTGACTTTCGCAGGTAAAGTTGTCCATAGCTTGGTTTTTGAGCATCGTATATGATGCCACATATTCGCGCGTTTCGCAAACCAATCGCTCCTAAATTGTGCACGCATTTGAAGCCCCAAAACGGTCAACTACTGCCATGCTCATATGTTACCCTTTCTAAAAACTTAGCAGTACTTGATATGTACACAACAATTGGTTAGCATTTTGACGCATTATAGTTGAATTTGCCATAACGTTTTGTCTCTTTGCAAATTTTTACAGCCAGGATTTATAATTTCTATCTTTTCAAGGAATTTGTAACCCCTCAGGGGGATACAAATATTGTATCTATGGGAATTAGCGCTCCCAGGGGGACTATGTGAGGGCCCGAGCTAAAGGTTAAGTAGGCTTTCTTTTTTGTTAAAATAGAATAGGTTTTTATTTTGTTACGGACCATCTTCTTTCGGTTCACTACTCTGTTTTTTCAGCACCTACTACTTTTTTCTTCATCTTTGATCTTGTTTCATGAACTTCTTTCTTATCTTACTGTTTCTATGCCGTTTCTGCATAGTTTCCGCGTTCCTTTAACTCCCTACTAAATGGTGCCTTCTTTCTTCCTCTCTTTGGATCGCCTTTGTTGCAGATAGGGAGGCCTAAACTAACTAATAATCTAATCTAATCTAATCTAATCTAGGAAATTTTAATGAAAGTTTGAATGTTTTCTGCAGCTGGATTGATCTAAAAAAATTTATGTTAAATCCACACATGGAAGAAAATCGTCATGCATTCCTTATTTGCCTCAGGTGTACGTCTAGTTAAACTTGAAAAATAAGAAACTAGCAGTTCGAAAAAAAAATCTTCCGCCTAATGATTTTTTTACATATATTGGCGCAGTTTTGAATGCTAACCCAAGCCATGAAATTGTCTTGACAAGTAAAAATCGAAAGTAAGTACGTTCACGCCAGCGTTCTTGGCTATCGAGAGAATCTATAGCTGCTTCCTAAAGCTGGCAGGGCGACATAAATTAAGTCAGCAACGTGAAGCAAGCTGCCTATGAATGCTGGTGGATCGCCTGCAGTGTTGTTGATGGCAAGGAGGAACAACTGAAGCTCTTTACGCTTCTTAGCGCAATGCTATCACGCAGCTGTTCATGTATGTAAGAGAAAAGGGTGTCTCCAACTCATCCTTTAGTTTTAACGAATCCCGACTGAATAGAAGTAAGAGTTCCTTGAGGCTGAAGGCATGGAGTTCTGAGGACGTAGAATCTCTTCATCAGTAATTTTCATTCATTAATACAAGAGAGTAACTTTAGTTGAATACATTAGATTATGAGTTAGTTTTTGCCTCCCTTACTACAACAAAGGTTTCAGACGAGAGGAAAGCACTATTTAGAATGGAGTTAAAGGGAACGCGAAATCCATGCACGAGGTGTGTTCCAACACTGAGTTGACGGCTGGTTGCTCGAAGCTTGTGTGATGGTGTCGTGAGGTGACGGCTGGTCGCTCGAACTTCTCGAAATTCGCCGTTGAGTGAGGTGGCGGCTGGTCTTTCGAGAGCGGCCTCGAAGCGCGCAGTTGCGAGAAGTATAGACCGACCGGGGTTGAAAATTTGGCCGGGGCCGGGGCCGGGGTCAACAAATTTGTCATGGCCGGGGCCGGGGTTACCAAATTTACCACGGCCGGGGCCAGGGCCGGGGCCGGGGCTGGGGCCGGGGTTCAGACCGTGTCAGGAGGTATCACGATGACGTAATGCATAACGCCGGTTTGTGGCTCAATTCATGTTGAATTACGGTTGCGGTTGGGTGTGTATTTATGTCAAGTCATTGAAGTTTGTAGACTTGCAGCTGCAGTGCTTGTTGAATTAATTAATATAGAAACAATTATAGTAATTGAATGTATAGGGTGTTCCACAAAAATGTCTCCACTTAAAATTAACATATTTGAATTGTCTTTTTTTTCACAATGTGGTAAATCTCGTTTCCTTTTCGAATAATTTAATATAATTAAAAGGGCGATTTTTTGAGAAATCTAATACGTAAAATGAAAAGAAGAACCAATATAAAAGGGAACAGTGTTTTAATGGCAAATGTTACGGAATCTCTGATTCCATCATCAGTACTGTAAAACAAGGATTAAAAAACGATAATAAAGTAATTGCGAAAAAGCTATAAGAAATTAATATCGCTATACCTACGTCGAAAAATAGCTATGCCTAACCATTAAAAATAAAAACACAATTTCTCTTACACTTTCGAAGCCATACGTACACATACACCTAAATTCTAGCAATCAAACCAACACACAATAACATCCACACAAAGTAACATTACTGCATATACACACACACACTCTTATTTACACAGTTGGGGCAATATTTAATATCATCGCACTTTGATCATTATTTAGCTGAGGTTTATGGGTAAAAATGAACAATGATTCCAAAAATTTCTAAAATCAAATTCCTCTGCAGTTCTACAAAGTATGGAGAAATTGGAACTTTTGAAAGGGTGGTTTGAACTATGGCAATGATCTCTGATGGCTGACTGGAAGGGAGATGAGTATGGACGGCCGATTCCATGAGATATACCAGAGTGTTGGCTGTGACGAATCAATTGCTGGAGTGTGGTACTTCCAACATAAGACTGCAGGCAGCAATCACATTTATACAAGTAGACACAACCATTTCTCAGGCACTCTTCCAAACGCAATTTCCTATTGAAAAATGAACTTATTTTAAAAAAATGTCTATATAATGGTAACACGTCAATGAAAATAAAATGAGAGTGTATCAGAGATAAAAGATCCTTTCTCATCTCCTTGAAAGATAGCCCGAAAAAGAGAGCTCGACGACAACTTTTTGCTTTGGTGCAGTCAGAATTGTACACGGAAGGGAAAGTTTTTTGTCTAAAAACTTGTTAACCAGATTGTTAATTAAAGATACAGGGTATTTATTTTGTACTAGTAACTTTGTAATATATTTCACTTCGTCATGAAATATTTTATACGAATTTGAAATACGGTAAGCTCTATGCAATAATGTAGTGACACTTGTTTTAATATAACCCATGTAAATGCAACTGAAGAAATTGGTACATAATCTCGTAAATGTAGGTTTTCTATAAACAGCGGTGGTGAACGTTTAATTAGTTTTCTTTACAAGAAAGTCTAAAAATGGCAACTTATCATTCTGCGCAGTTTTTATTGAGATATTTATCTTGGCGTGATATCCATTTGTGTAGTCAAAGAATTTGGGGGCCTCTTCCTGTGAACGATACATTCACAGTAGGTATTTCACAGTAGGCATTTTATTCCTTGTTTCACATCACTGATGATGGAATCAGAGATTCCGAAACGTTTGCCATTTAAAGAATGTTCCATTAATTATTTGTTCAAAGGAAAATTGTTGAAAACAACAGTGGTGATCTTCTTCATTTCTCATTACCTACTGTGTAGGAACGCTTTTTCAAAACATCACCTCCATCATTAATAATTCTTCGACAACGAGTTAGTGTTTCAAGAACTAAAAGAAAACGGTGAAATGATCCGCAGAACTCTTCGTTTAATGGTGGCTAGAAGTATTGCTTGCCTTGAGAGAAACGGTGGGTATGTCGAAGGATACTAAATCACTTTTTTATTTAAACTTTATTTAATGTATTGATTTGTTACTCTTTTAAGTTTTTGTTTGTTCGGTTTTTTGGAAAGTGCAAAATAAGGAAGAATATCAATATTGTTTTAAAATGTTTTCCTTCGAAAAATTAGTTTTTCTATCCGTTTCAGTTAATCGATCAATGTGAAGTGGTTATTAAAAAATTTTCAAAAACATAAATTATTTGAAAATAAAATAAAATTTACTACATTGTGAAAAAATAAAAATTTAAATATGTAAATTTAAAGCGCAAATATAATCAATTATAAAACTCAGTCACATTTTTGTGAGACACCCGGTATAATGACTAAAAGTAGTGCGTCAGCAGTATGGAATTACTTTTACATATCGGTGAAGAGTGTAGAAATTGAAGTGTGCACCATTTGAGAAGCAAATATACGGCGAGGAGCGGCTGGTGCATCTTTCAACTAAATATTTATGGGGCCATCTAAAATCGACACAAAATGATCAATTCCTGGAAGCTGAAGAAAAACCAAACAAAGAAAAAGAATTGAAAAATAGAAACAAAACGAACAAGAAGAAAAACCAAATGTCTATGTATTGAAAACAAACAAAGACAGTTTAGGCTGCAGCAGTGACAAAACTGCCGATTGTAACAAGTCGTCTTCGTCTACTGGCAAACAGCTGACTTCAAAAGAAACATTTACTCAGTCTAAAAACTGAGAGCCAAATAATACTGACCAAATACATAGAGATAAATTGTTAATTTACTGGCTTTGTGACTCACTCAATCCTTACGACCCTATGGAATTGGAAACTTTATTAATTATGTAAGGTTTTTGAAAAAGAAGTTTCACGTTCCATCAGAGAAGGTAATTACAACAAGACTAATTCCGGACCTCAGTATCCAAATTCAGTTTGCTATTTCAGAGGAAATATAAAAGCAAGTTAACAAAAATAGCGTCTTCTCAATAACTGCTGATATTAGGACCCCTCCAAGTCGAGATTCTTCCATGTCAATAACTGCGCACTGGATTATAATTTCGCTGGATGGTAGCATAGATGCTGCTTTTTCTTTTCAGTGACTGCATGTTCTTCAGGATTGCAATGAAATCGCAAATCTCTTGAGAAATCGTTTTAAATCTATTTAAAAGACACGTGAATTTTTCACGTGCGGGTGAAAATCGGGCAGACTACGCTTTATTCACTTCAAACTATTAGTCCAAATCAAATTGATATCAATCCAAGTCAAGTTCAAATTAGTCCAAGTCCAGTTCAAATTAATCTAAGTCAAGTTTAAATTAATCCAAATCAAGTTCAAATTAATCCAGCTCCAAGTTGAGTTGAGAATCGACATAAATCTCTCGTTAATTTGAGTGTTTTTTGTATTAAAAATGTATCTGTTGGATGTGATGAGCAAGAAAAACGTTTTTCCTTTCAGCAAAGAATACTTAAAATTTCTGCAGTGTTAAAACAAGCTCTCGTAAAATGTACTAAGTGTCCAGCATCAGGAAACAGAGTGTGATTCACATCTTTGAGCGGAGTAACAGTTAGAAGTCAATTATAAAAACATCGTATTATACTACACATTAAAGTTGTTTCATAATTCTAAATTAATGGCAGTATGCACCCATTCAAATAATTATGTTCAAATGTACTTTTATGTTACAGATACACATAGTATCGAGGATTTATTCACACTTATTTGAAGATTTACATGCCTGAAATTCCACTTTATCACATTTATGAAATCATATGTGCATGCAATTACAAATGATTGCCATTGGACGATGTGTAGATTTAACCTTTAAAAGAAATGAGCAAATGCAATTCATTGAGTACTTATGTACAATACCATTTGATTACAATTTATATGAGTACATTACTACACAGATGCAATCCTGCAATAGCAATAAAAATTGTGCCGTCCCTTCAAATGAATAGGCCTATGCAAATATATCATCTCGATCGATGAAAAAATTGAAACTTGTTTTACAAAAATCGTTTGAACAAGCAAAAACAGACTTGGTTGTTATATTTCTTTTAAAGGTCAAATCTACATATCATCCAATGGTAATCTTTCGTAGTTGCATGCATATATGACTTTATATAAGTGATAAAACGAAATTTCACGCATATAAATCTCTATGTGAGTAATTAAATCCTCGATACTACTATGTGTATAAGCATGTGTTACACAAAATTGTCTTTGAACATAAATATTTGATTGGATGCACACTGTCATTAATATCACTGTCATTATATAGTTAATACGAAGTTTTTATAATTGATTTCTATATGTTACTCCGTTCAAAGATATGCATCACACTCTGCCTCCTGATGCTGGATACTCAGCACGTTTAATTTGAATTTAACTTGCATTAATTTGAACATGACTCGGATTAAATTGAACTTATCTTGGATTAAATTGACCTCGACTTGGATTAATTTGAAGTGAAAAAGGTGTAGTAAAAAACTAAAAACCCCGGCCAAAACCCTGGTTTAGGGCACTATTTTGCCGGGGCCGGGGTTTGCAAAAATTTTCGGAGCTTACCGGGGCCGGGGCCGGCGTCAGCCAAAATGGCCGGGGTTGGCCGGGGCCGGGGCCCCGGTCGGTCTATAGCGAGAGGTGGCGGCTGGTCGCTCGAACTTCTCGAAACTCGCCGTTGAGTGAAGCAGGGCTGCCATCCATTAGGAAATTTCCCAAGATCTTGGGAAATCACTATCATCCTGCGGATATTGGGAAATCCGAGTAAGTACTATCGAATTCTTGGGAATTTGACGCAATGATCTCATTTTTCATTAATTACATGCCTACTGAATAACAGCAAGATTCAAATACACTTTCATAACAAATGAGGATATTTTTTAATTAATCTGAGATGAAAATTAATCTCGTGAAGTACTTGTTCAAAGCTCGTTAAACATTCGCTTGTAACAAGCGTGTGCCGGCTACAGCAACCACCTTGAGCGATTTTGATGTGTGCGCCCGCCCTGTATCTGTGCCACAGTGAACGCTGTCGAGTTTAATCTTCTATAGCCTTAAACATGGAGCCTCAGAAGACGAAAACAAAATGGTATAACTAGTCATTCAATAAGGAATGGATGAATAACCCAGACATCAAAGTCTGGGCTTTAACAAGATAAACACTACGAAACTTCGAGCTGTTGTAAACTTTGTAACTGTACCATGAAAAATATAAACAGATCAGCTATGAACAAGCTTCTGGAAGACATAAAGCTAAATTTGAAACTACAAAATCTTCTTACTCAATTTATTACAAAATCAACACCAACAGAAACAGAAGAAATAGCAAAGAGTCAATTACTCATCGCAGGATTTTTTCTGTACAGCCGCTGCTTCACACGTTTCAAACGGAACTCAGTGGCTGAAGCAGCAACTATACCATCAGGCCTTACATGTTCATGCAGATCACTTCACGGACTTGTTGAAAAAGAGTGTGTCCCGATAGCCAAATCGCTAAGAAACTAGCAAAGAAAAAACTTAAGTTTCCTATGTTATACAAGATGGCATTGCTTAATATGAAAAATTGACGCTAAATGAAATTTATAGAAGAGGATCTGCCGCGTCTTATAAGACACGAAAAATTAAAGAATTTTGACAATTTTATTTCGGCAACATTTTGCGGATCCGCGCTGGTCCGCAAGAGTGACGCAGCGTGCCATTTGAATTGAAGTGCTCGTGATACAACAATGTGTTCCCGGATAATCTTAAGTTCTGTGTCTTTTAAGCGTAAATTTGTGTAAGAAACTCATTTAACTTAGGCGTATTCCTTTACTGGCTATATTTGTCGATTGCCTTCGCACTACTCGTGTTTGATAGCGGTGAACAGCCGGTTGCTAGAGCATTCGAGGACGTTTCTGGCGGCTGGCGAACCACCCACATTGAGTCAGACTAGCCGTTGTGATGTTGTGAATCTGGTGCGCTCTACAGCTGCAGTGTAATGCTGGAAATTAGTCAGATTCTAGGTTAACGGTATTTTAGCTGAACACTGTGATTTTACAGGCTGGCCTGTTAAATAATTTAACTCTGAGCTTAGGTTTAATATGTGCATTCTCATGCTAAGTTTAGCAACTCGAGATGGAGAAAGCTGGAGTATCAGACAGGTTCAGTGAATGTGTGGTTTTCACAGGTTTGCCTGTTAAATAATTTAACTCTGAGGTTAGGTTTAATATGTGCATTCTCATGCTGAGTTTTAACAACTCAGCATGGGGAAAGCTGGAGTGTCGGACAGGTTCAGTGAGTGTGTGGTTTTCACAGATTTGCCTGATTCCTATTTTTCCTTCATTGTTCAAAGTGATTCTGTATTAACGTCTAAATGTTTTTTTTTTGCTCAGCAATATTTGCATAATAGTCAAGCTATGTAAGCATGTTGTCATGGAAAGTAAATATAACATTGTAAACAGTGTCATAGGCAGCAAATGTAACATGGAAAGACTGACATTTCAATGCATTTGAGTTGACACAGATGATTTTATTTTAAGTTTATTACATTCATATTTTAACACAAAACTAACACGATGTTACACTTAATTAAGAATACAAATCAACCACTGCTTCACTATTGAAAGATTTGTGTACTAAAAATACAAACTATGTTGTGGTTCTTGCATGGATTAGACATCAGTTGTTGATTATGAGAAATTCACAATGATACACCGTGCTAAACTTGTACCAACTTGGAAACATGATTTTTCTTGTCTTTGTATTGCAATCTTCATAATATTCATTAAGAAACGGATATAAAATAAAGTAAAATATTCTCACAGAAATTTATGAGACCACTAGCCCAGGTGATTTGTGTTTCAGGGCGATGTTGGTCAACGTGTACTTGTGCCCTGTATTTAAAATCAAGCCAGTTAAAAAAAGAAAAACTGGCGAGGCGTGTCAGACCTTTTCAGTATTAGGCTAGCCAATGAGATATCCGTTGTTATCCTTAATGATAAGATTCCTGACTGATCTGCTGTAACCTAAGTAGTTTATCCCTGCATCAGAGACCTAATCTTAATCATTTCCCCTCCCACAGGTAGAGCAAAGAAAAATAAGTAGCCGCTTCTCTTGTAAGATGTAAATAGGCTTTTACGAGATTTTCTAGCGTGAGGGACCTTCCCCCACCGTCTGTAAGTATTCTAAGAATTATCGTCAGGTTGTTATATTAAGGTGGTAACCAGTGGTATTGCAAATATGTCTTTAGAAATGTGTTCCTAGCAATGTGCTCCGTAGGTAGAGACTTGTTCTCTTCCCTGTCGATGCAACGAAAACCTTTCTTGTTTTGTGAACTTATTTCCTAGCTTACTGTTCCTGTGTACCTTGTGCGTAGATTCCGCGTTCCCCCAACTCCATGCTAGATGGTGCCTTCCTCTTTCCTCTCCTGGGACATCTTTGTCGTGGTTAAGGGAGGCCAAAACTTTCTTATATAATAATAATAACAATAGTATTGAGAATTGTCGTTGTTCTACGTCGTTAGCAGGGCGGCGAATTCCCTTTTTTATGTGCTACTATTCTATGGCCTCTTATGTCTCACTCAGCTATTTCTCGTGTACCTTCGAGGTATGAATTTACTCTCTCGTTGTGCGGTGCTATATAAATGGTGCCTTCCTCTTCCCTCTCTTGGAACATCCTTGTCGTGGTTAAGGGAGGCTAAAACTTTCTTATGTAATAGTGAATATTGTGTTACGAATTCCGTCACTAGAATATCATACCTAGTTCTAACATTATTTAGCCGTTCTCTGTGTCTTGCTCAAGAAGTAGGAGATTCCTTTCCCGTTATGCAGCACCATATACATTAATTGATCATTCGACTATGATCTTAAATTAGGATTTTCTTGTCATGCAATTCCTGGTCCGAGTCTGAATCATACCTGTCTGGGCAGATTTACGGAGTCGTCTGGATAAGAAATAAAACCGAAGAAACCTCGCATTCTTTTGGAATCCTTGCGCCTTCCGTTCTATTGTGTGCCGAAGCGAAGATAGAAATTCCGCTAGCGCACAACAATACAGGATCTTCTCTCAGTTAAATTTCATAAAAACAAAAACAACGAAGGCATTAAAATCAGAAACAACAAGAGATCGATTGTTAACAAAACAGTACATGAGAAGGAGTTCTTCAAACTGTCTAAACTAGGAGCCGGAGAAATCATTAATAAAGAAGGTTGAAGACGAAACTGTTCATCAGCTGTATAAAACCAGACTGAAAACAAACATGTTTTTAGTTGCCAAAAAAGAAAAGAATATAATAAGTCTTTGTGTTGTAGACGAGGAAGAAAATTATTATTAAAAAGATAAGCGGCTTTAAATATTATGTTATTTTTAACATTTTTGACATCTGGGGAAATTTTGGGAAATTTACTTGGTCACCCTTGGGAAAATCGTAAAATCTGAATGGCAGCCCTGGAGTGAGGTGGCGGCTGGTCGCTCGAAGCTTGTGTGGTTGTGTACATGGAGCTAGGGTATAGCTCCCTCCACGGTGGTGTACGAGCGAACGGCTTGTTGGGACCACCACAAAGTACGGGAGTACAAACCAAACGAAGAGTACAATAGCCTTGTCAGGCTACTTGTCAGGGGTTGATTATGTCAATGAGAGAAAAAAAATATTTTCCGGGACATTTAACGCATGGTGAAATGATTGAAAACATATAAATACTACCAGAGAACGCCTTGGAAATACTTAACTATAGGTGAAAAATAGATAGAAGAATAGACACGAATACGCTCAGCCGAAATCGATTGAAATTCTATCGTGAATGATTTCGAAGTTCTGAGACAACGTTAGCCAATTTAATTTGTTGAAATCATTGCACAACACTCACATCTATAGACCGTTAAAATGATGTACACACAAAAATGCATGTCAGAGCTTGTTCATCAGATGGATGTTAAATATTAATACACAAAACAAAAAATTAGGTTAAGAAAATAATACTAATAATGAAAAAATGACCTTCACCTTGCTACATTGAGCTGACCGCTGTGTTGCTTATTATAGTCGACAGAAATGATTAAGATCAATATTAGAATGACGTAGCGAACGTAAAAAGAGATCTTTTTGATTTTCGAACTGAAAATTCAGGAAAATCAAATTTCAGGTAAGTGGGAAATTCACACCGAAGTGCTGCAGGACCGATGACAGAGATGGAAAATGACGTAAAGCGCGAGGAAGGCCACGAGCCTGATACTGGTTAGTACCTGATAGACTCAGGCCGGCAGCCAGAGACATTTACTCTAAATTCTTTTACAATTTTAGTGTTTTTGATGTGCTGGGGAAGCTTGTTCTGCAAAAGAGCTCCAGAAACTGAGAGAACTTTTAATTCCAAATTAGATGAACGGTAACTGACCAGAATATTATTCCTCCGATTTGTTTTTTTTTTGTTTGTAATATTGGATGGAAATTTTTTTAACCACATCTGTATTTCTGTATTACTCTGAGGGAGGTAGGGAGATAAAAACACATGTCGAGCTTTTTGGATCATGAATCTGTCTTGTATTGCATGAATCTATCTCGTCATTTGCATACCACTTTGGCTGCAAAGTGCATACATTTTTGCAACTCTTTTTGAAGCTATTAACGAAGAACTTATTCAGTAAATTAGGTCTTGTTTTATGTGTATGAGCAGATTTTCAGAGCAAACATAACAGAAAGGAAGGCTCAAAGCTGTTAGTGTACTTCTTATGTACCTAAAAATTGAGGATCGCATTACGACTAAACAACAGAATCGCTTTCGTAGTCCAGCTTTTTACAAAAATAATTTCACAACATGAAAGGAAGAAAGTAACGTAGAAGGAACAAAAAAGATAGAAAATCGTATTTTTTCAAAATAGTTCATAAATCAAACTATTTCAACATTATATTTAATACTTCATAACAAAAAGTCCTTTATTGATACGTAAACCATTGGGTGTATAACAAAAGAATTGTCGACGGTTGAGTAGACTTTTTAGGGAGAAACAATTTCCTCGGTTAAATTCACCTTGTGTTTGAAGCTAATAAGGATATATATGAGTGGTTTGCCTTTTGCAAATTCGAATTGTAAATAGAAGTGACAATATAATAATAATGATAATAATAATAATAATAATAATAATAATAATGAAGGCATCTACGGATGCTTTATTTCCAATTCAAGCTTGATACATATCACCTTGTACATTGGATTTTCAAATGCCTTATGATTAACACCAGGACGCCATGACGCTTTCCCCCGGCCAAGACCGGTACCCATTTCCGACACCTGGGTAGAGTGGGGTATTGTGCTTGGAATTTTTCCCCTATACCCAACAGAGAAAGTCGCCCCCCAGCGCCGGGACTCGAACCCGGGTTTGCCCACACGGAGGCGGGTCCGATATAGCCCCACGGCTACGACGAGCACCATACAAGAAAAGACAAGATACACGTCTTACAGATATCATAATTTTATTCAAGACGGTCAATCAGTAAAAAAATATTTCGAACGTTTCGACTTTCAGGGTCATTATCAATCTGAAAACCAGTAGAAAAAGGGTAAATCTGAAAGAAAGAACAGTAATCGATTTTGTAAATTTCGATGCCTAAACATAGTTTATTAGATCAAAATAAACAAGTTTTCTTCTATGTAATTTCCGTCTGAAATGAGTATTTTATTAGTTATGGCGGAACATTACTGACCGCAACTCGATCTAGTGTTTGAAGCGGCAAGTAATTCAAGGAGCGTGTCGGACGGCAACACTGCAATGCAGGCTCGCTTCCAGCGCGCTCGTCATCAAAGACGAAACCAAACCTACCGCTATAGGTACCTCGTTAAATACTCATTTGACGAAAAAAAGTGTATAGAAGAAAAGTTGTTCATTTCGATGTTATTACCATAACTCAAGCAACAAAAATTCGAAAATCTACGAGTAGCTGTTTATCGAGCGCATTCGTCATCACAGACGAAACTAAACCTACCGCTATAACTCGTAATATAATCATTTCAGACGGAAAGCGCATAAAAGAAAACTTGTTTATTTCGATTGAATCATGTTATAGCACCGAAAAGTGGGAAATCGATTACTGTCCTATCCTTCAAATTTACCGAAAAAAGTAGTTAAATATAAAATTTAAATCAAATACATAAATCCTGGAAGAAGAAAAACAAAAGCACATGAGAGGAACAAAAAATAAAAATGCTTAGTATTAATACTGTATTGGTTATAAAAGGAAAGCTAATTGCACATCATTCTAGACGTTGACAGCGTTTCCGTGGTTGTAAGCGGTTGGTTAGGTTAGGTGAGGTTGCAAGTAGCAGAATAGGGAAATCTACTTCACTGCCAGAATACATTTTTATTTTTCCTGAACAACATGAAAAATACAATTGTACGATGACATTTCATCTCATATGATAAGTTATTTTTAAAAGGATGGCGAAACATGAAATGTCATTCATTTATACATATGGCCCAAAACGCGGGGAACGTGTTTGAACCGGTTTTTCTTTTAAAATGTGAAAAGATTCTAAAATGTAGAGATTTATCTTATTCGATGCTGGAGAAATTACTATAAAATCACCCAATCGAACAGTAATATCGCACATCTCTGTGTGAGAGCAGACTGAAGAGTGGAGTAAATTACAGATGAGAGCAACCCTTTTGGAGTTTCATCTATATAATTGGAATATTATCTTATTTTATACGTATTATCTAACACTAATTTAAAATCAATTTACTAGAAACATTTTGAAAGAAGAATGGCAAGGCCTTCTTGATGTTTCTCCGATTGTTACCCGAAGAACGGAAATGAGAAAAAAGTCGTATTCAAGAGCGGTAGGTAGGGCTACTTCGGTAAAAGAAATTTGTTTATAAAGTTTTTAACACAATCATCTGTGTTCCATCAATAAGCTGTGATGGAAAGCCATTGTTGCTAAGAAATATTTTTAAAAATTCAAATTTCTTATGGAAAGTTTCAAATCAGGAACACACACGATAAGCCCTTGACAACAGTGTTTTGATGCTATTTAGATTGAAGGAGAATGTACAATAGGTGGAAAAAAAATTTCCTGTAAATCTGAAGGATATGTCAGTTATCGATTTTCCACTTTTTGGTGCCTGAACCTAATTAATTGAATCAAAATAAACAAGTTTTCTTCTATGCACTTTCCGTCTCAAACGAGTATTTTACAATTTATAGCGGTAAGTTTGGTTTCGTCTTTGATTACGAATGCGCTCGAATGAACAGCTACTCATCGATTTTCGAATTTTTATTGCTTGAGTCATGGTAATAACATCGAAATAAACAATTTTTCTTCTATGCACTTTTTTCGTCAAATGAGTATTAAGGAGGTATAGCGGTAGGTTTGGTTTCGTCTTTGATGACGATCGCGCTGAAAGCGAGTGCGCATTGCAGTGTTGCTGTCCGACGTGCTCCTTGAATTACTTGCCGCTTCAAACACTAAAAATGCGGTAAGCCATTTACCACTATAAATAATAAAATACTCATTTGAGACGGAAAGTACATAGAAGAAAACTTGTTCACTTCGATCTAATTAACTATGCTTAGGCATCGAAATTTACAAAATCGATAACTGACATATCCTTCAGATTTACCAACATTCCTAAACCGGTGAATGTTTGCTTATGGAAAACAAAACTTTGAAATCTACCATCTTTGCTTGTTATAGGTGTGTCTAAAAATGAGAGACAATTATTCTTTTCTGTTCCCATAGTAAATTTGAAATTGGGGTGTCATAAATTCAAAAATCCCAGAAATAAATGTCAATAGGAACTATTCTTGAAAATCGAAAAAAGTTTCATCAATGTAACGTTCATAAAATAGGCATAAAATCTACAGGAAGAACAACCTTGTCGTTCTCCTTTCGAAACATTTCCCGCAGAATGATTCTAAATTAGTGTTAGTTAACATGTATACTGTTCCAGTTCAACACGTGTTAAAATACGAAGATAATCACTTATCATCTTTACTAAAACACACTCCATTTAAAACAAAATATATATATTCTAATTCTATAAATCTCTAAAGGCAACGTTTTGATGTTACTAACATCATCTTCAGGCTGTAAAATACAAAGAAACACGGTCACATTGATAAAAATATGTCACTGCAAAAACTTAAACTAAATCAGACTGGGTAAAAATTTTTTATAGGTAATTACATTGCAATGCGACTAGAATGGACTAATTTTGTACAAAGAATGAAACTACAGGTGACTAGTTGTTATTGCGCATGAATCTTCACATGTTAACGGAACCAGAGACACAGGTAAAATGAACGAACGGAGGTTACAAATGTCTAATCCTAAGTCCTACTGAACAACTTTAACGCAAAAAAAAATCATTTGTGTTTTCGTTAAGGCTAGGCTTAAGCTTATGAATGTGCAGTGCTTCTATTATTTGTATATGTTCTTCTTTTACAACTTTGTACAAAACTTTAGTATTAGGGTACAGATCTTCATTTGAGGGCTTACAACCATGATTGATGCGGAAGTGATTAAAAATGGAACCTTGATATTTGTGTGCAGTTAATCTTTGTTTCAGGGTCATCCTAGTCATGCCAATGTAACACTCATTGAGAGACTTACATTCTCTCTTATTACACTCGAACTGATATATCACGTTGGCTCTGTCTATGTGGCTGACCCGTGATCAGGAAATATTGTTTCTTACAAGGAGATCACTAATTTTTAGATTTATATTATACACACGAAGTTTAATTGCCATCTCTGGATCTGTGGGCTTCACGAAAGTTTTGACAATATTTTTAAACACACGTTCGTCTATTTTGTAATTGTTATGCATTTGATTTCCGTAAAATATAATCTTCGTATTTTAACACGTGTTGAACTGGAACAGTTTCGAAAGGTTGAAAAATTGGAAAAGAAATTAATATGTATACAATAGGATCATATACCAATTATAAAGATAAAACTCCTAAAGGTATGCTCTCATCTGCAATTTACAAATACATTTGCGCACAGTGTGGGTCTGAGTACGTGAGCTCGACCTCTCGAGCTCTCAGTATTCGCGTTGCAGACCATGCCGGCAGGAGTTTTAAAATCAATCATTTATTTTCCCCACCTGCCCACTCTTCAGTCCGTTTTCATGCAGAGAAATGCGATAATACTGTCCTACTAGCAATACCCGTGGAAATTGTGCCGCCATAGCCATGTGGCTAGAGGGTTCTGCCGCCGTGCGGGAGACCCGGGATCGAATCTCGGCGCTGGCAGTGGCGATTTTCTCTGTTGGGTATGGGAGAAAAATTCCAAGCACAATATCCCACTCTACCCAGGTGTCTGAAATGGGTACCGGTCTTGACCGGGGGAAAGCGTCATGGCGTCCTGGCGTTAGTTATAAGGCGTTTGAAAATCCAATGTACAAGGTGATATGTATCAGGCTTGATTGGAAATAAAGCATCCGTAGATGCCTTCATTATTTATTTATGTTACGCTAGATCGACCAGTGAAAAAAAATCGGTCAACATTACCTTACTAATTCCAACATAACATACTCTAAGCCAACGTATACTATCCTATCCTAACCGAACCGATCCTGATAATATGTCAAACGTTAAAAACCGTGGACACCTTAAAAATTCCATCAACATTACCGAACTTACATATACTAACCTAACCTTTACTAACCTAACCTATACTAACTTATCCTAACCTACCCTAACTGAACCTATCCTAATAATGTGTTAAACATAAAGGAAACCGTGGACCAGTGAAAATTTTTTTTCTCGAAATTATTCAACAAATTCTAACATAACATATTCTAACCTAACATATCTTAACCTATCCTATCCTAACCTAGCTTAACCAATGTCATCGTTAGGCTAGGTGGACCCAAGAGAAAATTCGGTCAACATTAACAAACAAATTCTAACATAACATATTCTAACGTAAACCATCCTAACGGGGTACATACTAACCAATCCTATGCCAAACGAAGCTTTCCTGATAGGTTAAACATGAAGAAACCGTTAACTCTTGGAAAAATGTCGGCAACATTACGTAACCTATGTTAATTTATCCTAACCTAACCTAACCTATCCTACCAAATTCTATCCTACCCTATTGTAAGCAAACTGATCCTGATTATAAATGAAACGGAAAAAAACGTGGACCAATAAAAAAAATTCCGTCAGTGTTAACTAACCTAACTTATCCTAACCTAACCTATAATAACATTTCATAACCTACCCTAACCAAACCGATCCTGACAATATGTCAAAGAAAAAAACATGGACCCGAGAAAAAATTTCATCAACATTACCTAGGACTCGTGAAAAAATTCCGTCATCATTACCCAACCTATGCTAACCTAACCTATCGTAAACTCTCCAATCCCATCCTTAGCTATCCTAACTTATAACTTAACCAACTTCATTGTTAGGCTAGGTGGACTCGTGATAAAGTTCGGTCAACATTACCCAAAAAATTCTAACATAACATATTAACATAGCCCATCCCAACATAGTATTTACTAACTTATCCTATGCTAACCAATGCTTTTCTGATGATATGTTAAACATTAAAAACCGTTGACCCGTTAGAAAATGTCGTCAACATAACGAAACATATGCTAACCTATCATAACCTACCTTACCCTACCCTAACCTAACTTAGCCAATGTCATCGTTAAGCTAGGTGGACCCATGAAAAAATGGGTTAACATTTCCTAAGAAATACAAACATAACATTCTAACCTAAGCCTTCCTAACCTAACATATCCTACCATCCTATTCTAACCAAAGCTATTCTGTTAATATGTCAAACATGAAAAAACCATGGACCCGTGGAAAAACTTCTTCAACATAACCTAACCTATGCTGAAATAAATGAAAAGAAAAGAAAAAAAAGAAAAAAATGTTTATTTCCAAATTGTCACATGAGATACATGCCAACATATTGGCTTTTAAAAGTTTCTTAAATATAGGGCATCCTAAAACAAATGTTCCATACGAGGAGTACTAATTGACAAACCATCCGAGGTGTACAAGTAGATGAGCCATACGAGGCATAATAATAGACAAACTATACGAGGTGTACTAATAGACAAACTGTCAGAGGTGTACAAGTAGATAGACCATACGAGGCATATTAATTGACAAAATATACGAGGCGTACTAATAGACAGACCCATTCGTGGTGTGCTAGTAGTCTAACAAAAGTTCTATACAAGGAGTACTAATTGACAAACCATCCGAGGTGTACAAATAGATAAGCCATACGAGGCATAATAATAATAGGCAAACTATACGAGGTGTACTAATAGACAAGCTATCAGAGGTGTACAAAATAGATAGACCATACGAGGCATATTAATAGACAAAATATACGAGGCGTACTAATAGACAAACCACACGTGGCTTGCCAATGGTCTATCTCTGTCAAGGGTAGTTGAATGAGAAATGAAAAATATGCCCTAAAAAATATGCAAAGCCCTATCACCACCAAAAACATATTTCGTATCTTCTCGATATTCACCACATCATGCGGACATGGGTACATGGGATAAAATAGAGATACAGTGTAAGCCGGTTACCACGCATGATTGACAAATATCTACAAAATATTGGTAGAAATGGGTAAACAAACATATATTCAATATCAAAATTCATAGCTTGTACAAAACACGGACAGAAAGATAATTTTACTACGATTCATATGCTCAAATTGCACTTTATTTCATTAATTATATATGACATTAATCCGATTCACAGAAACGCCCTCTGGGGAAGTGCTAGATCTATTTTTGAATCATTTCGCAATTGCAATAAAATTTATTAACCGAATGGTTTTTGCGTAAAGAAATGAAATAGAAACATGTATATCTATTTATGTAGATACATATATATACCTACACACGTACACACACATATTAATTTATATACTTATTGAAAATAAAATATTAGAAAAAAAAAAAAAAAAAAAAAAAAAAAAAATACATATATAACATAAAAGATAGAAGCAACCTACCATCTACTACACAGAAAATGACAGCTGAGCTCACTGTAATCCTAAGAAATTTTTCGCAAAAAAAATAACTAAAAGGAAGAGAAGACTTCGAAAAACATAAAAATGAGCTGTTTTTTAATTTCTTCACAGAAATTTTTAAGAAAAATCAGATTATAGTCAAGAAGCAACACAACTCTTCAGCATTATAGGGACATGTGTACGTGGGATAAAATGGAGTAACATTGTGGCCGGATATCACATCTGAGTGGAGAATATTCACAAAATTGGCACATATAGGAAGATTAGGCCTTGATCCAAAATGATAATTTTGATTACAGAAATTTAGAGTTTTTTCCGATTTGAAAGTTCAGTGCTAGTGTGCGCTGAACGCACGAAAAGAAAAAAAAAATAAAAAGACTAAATGCAATGCTTAAATTACCCCTTTCCCTCCAGCTCAGCCGAAAATCGATTGAAAACATCTTCGAGAATGATTTTGAAATAGCGAGACAACGTTAGCCAAAAATTTAATTCATTATAAACTTTGCACAACCCTCACGTCTATAAACCTGTTTATTGGTGTACACACAAAATGTATTTCATGGTATATTTGTCATACGGACGTTAAATATTAATACAGAAAAGAGAAAGAAATAACAAAATAAAGATGAGGAAATACTCCTAATTATGGAAAGAACGTTCGTTCTGCTGCACTAAACTGACGGCTGTGGTGCTCATTGTTGTCGACAGAAATAAGTAAGATGAATATACGAATCGCTTAGCAAACGTAAAATGAAATAGGTTTTAAATTTCTAACAGAAATTTCAGGAAAAATTAAAATTTCTGATAGATGGGAAGTTCACACCGAGATGCTGCAGGCCCTATGACAGAGATGTAAAATGACGTGACGCATTTACTCTAAATTCTTTTCCAGTTTTAGAGTTTTTGATATGCTGGGGAAGCTTGTTCCACAAAAAAGCTCCAGAAACTGAGAGAGCTTTTTGTCCCACGTTAGATGAACGGTAACTGACTAAAACATCGTTCCTCCGGTTTGGTCTTTCGTTTGGGATATTAGATGGAAAAAATTTCACCACCTCTGCATTACTTTGGGGGAGGTACAGAGAGGAGAATACTCGTCGAGCTTTCTGGATCATGAATCTGTTCGGTATTGGGATCCAGTCGAGTTTTCTTAAAAGAGGGGTGACATGATCGTATTTATTAAAATTTCCTTTGCATACCACCTTGGCGGCGAAGTTTACACATTTTTGCAACTCTTCCTGACGACATTTAGGTAAGTCTCCCCACACAAGACTGCAGTAGTCCAGACGCGATAAAACTAAAGACTGAATCACTAATAATCTAGATTTTTCGTCAAGTGTGTTCTTTATACGATGAAAGAACATTAAGGTTCCGTTAATTTTGTTGCACATTGTTTCGACGTGTGAATTGAAAGTCATATTTTTGTCAAACCAAACACCCAGATTTTTAACCTTATCGACTGGTTTAATTGTATCGTCTCCAAATGTTAGCTGGAATGGTGGTAAATTTTCAGTCGCATTCTGTGATCCAAAAATAATGCATTGCGTTTTACTTGCGTTAAGTTTGAGGCCATTATGGTCATACCACAATTTCAGATTTCTCAGAAGGTTTTCAGCGTTGGCTTGTGTTTCTGTTAAATCCGCAGTTGAGCTTGTCATGGCAATTTGCACGTCATCAGCATACATTGAGATTTTTGTGTTTGCCGGCATGGTGGGGAAATCGTTGATGAAAATTGAAAATAGGAGTGGGCCGATGATTGAACCTTGAGGAACGCCAAAGTTATTTGGTATGAATGATGACATTTTGTTATTCAAGCACACTGCATGAGAGCGGTTTCGTAGGTAGCTTTCAAACCACTGAGTGTCTATTCTGAGGTTTGAAATTTTTTTTAGAAGTTTCTTATGCTCAACACTGTCGAAAGCTTTGGAGAGATCAAGCAATAGTAAGAGAGTTAATTTTTTTTGGTCAATATCTTTGTAAATTTTTTCTGTTATGTTTAACAGGGCGTCCTGAGTACTGGTATTCCTCCTGTAAGCATATTGATTGCGATGCAGTAGATGTGACTCGTCTATGTGAGACGAGAGCTGGTTTGTTATTACTTTTTCTAATATTTTGGACATAACAGGCAGGAGACTGATTGGTCTGTAGTTTGACGCTATGTCGATATCACCAGATTTATGTAATGGCATTAATTATGGATAGTTTCCATTGATCGGGAAACTTGTTTGTGACTATAGATGTATTTATTATCAAGCGAATAAAGGGTGCTGTGACAGGGAAGCTGTCTTTAATATGTTGGAGGCTTATGCCATCATGTCCAGTCGCTTTAGTATTCTTTAGTGAGTATAAGATTTTTCGTATCTCTATGACGCTAACTGGCTTTGGTCTCCACTTGTTGCTACTATTTGGGGATGAAACATCGCTCAGATTTGCTCCTGTAGATGTGTCTGAAACTGTCCTGGATACTTCATTGAAAACATCTTCGCCAACTTTTGAGAAGAAAGTGTTAAAGTCATTCGCCATTTCTGAGGGGTTGTCAAAAGTGCTTTTGCAGTCTGAATTTTTATACTGAGCAGCTTCTCTAATGATTTCCCAAGTTCTTTTAGGGTTTTGTTTTGCCGCCAAGAGTTCTTTGTGGAAGTAGTCCCGTTTTGCTTCCTTAACTTTTCTTCGTAGGATCTTCTCATGATCTTTATATAATTTTCGACGCGTACTGTCTGATTTATTCAGTTTGTACTCACGCTGCAAATTTCTTTTAGCTCTGCTCAAATGTTTTATCTCATCTTTTATCCATTTAGAAATTCTTGGCTTAACTTTCTTCGTAGTGAAAGGTGCGCATTCGTTAAGAGCTGATACGAAATTTTCGTTGAAAAGCGAAACTTGTAGATTGACATCATCGGTGTTTTCCATGCCTTGAAATTCACTCCATCTGTCTAATAGCTTTTCTTGAAATATTTCAGGGGAGTAGTGGTTTTTCATGCGATATGTAATGTAACTAGATTTCTGTTTCTCTTTTGCAATATTGATTTGGCATTCTACCGAATGGTGATCAGAAAAGGACGGTAAGATTTCTGTGCTGAGTACTGCTTGGGGATTGTTGGTAATTGCTAGGTCAAGAAGAGTTTTAGGAGTGTTGGTAATTCGCGTTGGTTCTTGGAACATTTGAGAAAGATTAAGTCTGTGCAGCATCTTGCTTAGCTGATTGTTTTTATTTGTCAGATCCACGTTAAAATCTCCGAAAACATAGAAAGACTTTTTGGCTGCAGAGATTGATCTAAGCGTATTTTCAATGAAATCTAATGTTGGACGTAGAGATGCTGACGGATGTCTGTAAAGACTGCCGATAATGAAAGACTTGTGTTTGTTTACTTGAACATTGAGCCAAACCATTTCTATGTCTTCGCATTTTTCTTTTATCGGAACTAAGGATGTAGAGTAGACATCTTTGATGAAAATGCATGAACCGCTACCTCTCTTACTCTTGACTCCGTCATAACGGTACAATTTGTACCCGGCAATGCTGAGATATGAGCTTTCGACTCGTGAATCGAACCATGTTTCAGATACGCATAAAATATCGATATCGTTAGTGATCAACATTACTCGTACGTCATCCATTTTACCATTGAGGCTGCGAGCATTTATGTGTAATATTTTGATATTATTTACCTCAATAGGCAGATCTTTAGTGGAGTTATTGCATTTTTTAGGTCTAGCAGGGCATTTAGTATTCGTCTCTAGGTCTTTATTGCCGCGTTCATTGTTTGTGATTTCAGCTTCATATTCAATTTGATCACTGTTATTTAGTCACAAAATGGGGGAGGGAGCAACACGATTTTCATCACGCATTTTCAAGAGGGCGCTATAGTGGTCCTGTTTCCGGTGTATGTTTACCGGAGGACAGTTTATCAGAGCATTTGATGTAGGGGAGATTGTCGTCTTCCAAATCCCATTGTCTCTTTCATCAAATACGTGAATTGGTGTTCTCGTTACATTAGAAAGTATTTGGGGTATGAGGTCTCCAACTGCGTGATCGAAGACTTTTCTATCGATGTATTTATCGATGAGTTGTTCGAAGCTGCCACTGTTCTTGTCAACGAATTTTGCATACTGGTCCTTGTTTCTGGAGCTCTCAGTTTTGATGGCTTTTTTCAGAGATATATAATTCCATTTCGATTTTTGTTGTGAAGCAAGCTGCGTCGTTACGGCGTGGAGGAGACAGTGTCCGTCACCTACAGTGTAAGCAGGCTCCAATTTGAGCGATCGTTTTAAGTCGTCCAGTGTGTGTGCAACGCGTGTGCAGATTTGATTCAATGTTGGTTTTTCGGTAGCAGTATTAGTTTGGTCGTTCGACGGAGGCCCGGCAGAGGCATCAGATTTTTTTCGAATAATTTGATTTTCTTTGGAATAGTTTTGAATATCGGTATTTGCTTGACTTTCCTTGGTTCCTGCGTACTCACTGGAAAGTTGAGAATTGGTTGAAAAGGAGGGCATGTCGCAATCACTATTTGTGTCGGAAGCAAGTAACGCAAATTTATTTTTCGTACTGACATTATATTTGTCTGAGATCGAATCAGGGAAAGGCTCAGGCTTATTTACGTTCCTCATGCAGTGGGTGAGTGAGTTACTCAGACCTCTGCTTGATGTCGCAATCAATTTTGAAGGATTTGGTGTACCATGTGCAGTGATATGCATAGGCTTATATTCTTTTTGAAAGTCTAATGTGAGACTATTTGTCTCATTCCGTGAATTTTTCGATTCATTGGAATGACCTACAATTCCATTTATTGCTTGACATTTGTTGAAACGAGGACAATATGGCACGGTGATTCTCAATGTTGATTTCATTGCAAGTTGTTGAAGAAAACAGAAGTTCTCTTCCTGGGTCCGAGGCCATTGAAAGTTATTGAGTGCGTCACCATTTTCATTTTCTGGGTAAGTTTGAAATTGAATCAAGTTTAAACCCAGGTTTTTGCAAAAATGCCTCGCTTTGTTGAATTCGTTTGCACTGCAAGCATTGGCAATATAAATGCGAGAAAGTGCGTACTTTCTTACAATTTGTTGTTTGATTCGAGCAAGGTCTGAGGGCGAGTGGCAGAGACCATCAAAACTTAGTATATAATTTTTAAATCTAGGCATGCAATTTACAGTATGGAGAAGGTCATCGAAGCGCCCTGATGGAACAGTTTTGATCCAGCACGAGCGATCGATGTCCTTTCTTCTGATCGTGCTTAGGATATTATCACCTAGCAGCAAAGTGTCGTAAGGTTCTCGACAATTGGAGTCGATTTCACAAGAGATACTAGCAGGTACCACAGGTGCAAGGTCTTGAGAACTTATATGTGAATTTAAAGCAAAAAGCTGTTCGGTTAGGTTCTGAATGTTTGATACTGTAGAGAAAATCGACGACGGGCTAGGAGGCTCACGTTGTCTTAGGGATTTATTGAAAAACGCTCTTGTTAGAGACAAATTGTGAATAATTTCATGAATTTTTTGAGAGCTTGTTATTTGAAGCGGGTGCAAGTAGCCATTAAATGAAGCAACAGTGTTATTTTTATTGCTCTGTACTGGAAATTTTATTTTGTTTTCACAGCTTGCGCTCTGGGGTGATTTACTGCCAGTATCGGTTTGTGCGCAAAAATTATCGAACATATTATCTGGAGAATGAGAAAAGTCTACCACGCTTGAAATGTCCTTATTAGTAAAAACTATTTTTTCTTGTACCACTGATGAGGATGGTGTTTGTGTCCCCGCCGCTGGCGGACAGTTCGGAGCGTTGTTGTTGACGCAGAGCTGGGGAGCTGGCACGCTGTTTTGCTTGTTCAGATGAGGAGCAGGTGGTTGTGGTGCTGCGGCTGAGACTTCACTGCTTCGAACCTTCAAATGATTGCTGGAGGTTTGGCAGACATGTTTTCCCTCATCCGGCGATATTGATTGCATAGTCTTCACTGACGTTGCTTCGGAAGGTGACACACATTCTTTGACGGGGTTACTGGCAGCTGTTAACAAGTCTCCCGTCTTTTGAGCATTAGAATTTTGTGCGTGAGAGGATGTAGGTCCCCTACTTGCAGGCACTACTTGCAGGCACAAAAAGTAGAAGAAAAAATTAAAATTTGGTAAAACAAAATAAATGAATAAAATTGATGAAATAAAAATCAAAAACAAAAATGAAAGAAAGAAAAAATAAGAATTGGAAAAAGCATAAAAAATGAAAATAAAATAAAAAAATACAAAAAGAAACAAAGAAATAAAAAATGATAAATTAAAAATGCAAAAAAATAATAAATGGGAAAAAATAATAAATAACAAATTTAACAGAAAATAAAAATGAAAATAATAAGATTAAAAAAAAATTTAAACAAATTATCAAAAAATAAAAAATTACAAAAATATTTATTTAAAGAAAAAACAAATAAAAAAATGCATAAATTAGGATAGAAAATTTTAAATTTACAATGAAAAATACTTAATGAAAATAATAAAATAAATCAACATATTAAAATAATTAAACAAATTAAAAAGTTGACATGTTAAAAAAAATTGAAAAGTTAACATACTAAGAAAATTTACCAAAAAAAAAAATTAAAAAATTCACATATAAAAAAATTGACAAAAATAAAATAACCAAATAAAAAATTGACAAATAAAAAATAAAAAAAATAAATGAAAAAATATATATAATATACAAAAAATAAAAACCATGGTAAAAAATAATAATTATCCAACCCAAACCTAATTTACCTTTCCTACCTATCCTATCTTGATAAAATGTCAAACGTTTCAATGCATGTAAAGGCGATCTTTTAATGTAACACTCAGGAATTTGGTATCCATGATACCACCTACTCGGATGAGAGCGTTACCCACGAACTTAGTTTTAAGCGTATTAATATATAGATTAGGGGATTTTAAATTAATATATTCTGCATCAAATCTCATACAAACCTCTGCATTTTCGAATCTCTTTACATTTCAAAATAAAACCCGCTTTTAAATTATGTGCAATCAGCTTTCCCTTCAGAACTAATGTAATATTAACACAAAACACTTTATTATTTTTTGCATGTGTTTTTGCTTTTCTTTTTCCGTGATTGATAGATTTGATTTAAATTTGACATTTGACTAGTATTTTCTACTCATTTTCAGATTAATAATGACCTTGGAGGTTGAAATGTGTAAAATATTTTTATTCATTGACTTTACAAAATAAATAATGATCCCATTAAAGGCAATTATCTTGGCAATTTTATTTATAATTAGAAGCTAATAAATACAGCTCACAAATGGAATACGGTGAACTTTGATGAGAACTGTGGTGTTCTCCCTCAGGCTGCTTTACACTCCGGGCAGACTTTGTAAACCTTTAGACTTTGTAAACCTTTAGACTTTGTACATCAATGCCCGGAGCGAGTGCCTGAGGTGCAAACGAACCCGACAGGGTAAGGAAAACACAACTGGAATTAATGCCGTATTATTGAGAAGATCGCCGACAATAGTGGCACACAACGAAATATCACCGCCGGGTAGTACAGCAACCGAGGACGTCTAGGCCGGCCGACGGTTGTCGGGGAGGCGCAGCGTGGTCGTAGGACGAGAGCAGACCGGTGAGGCGGCTACCGACCGAGAGTCTCCGAACGAGGAACGTATCAGAGGCGCTAGCAGGGAACTGGCTCGAGTCGAGGGAGCGACGAGGAGTGGCGGCTGGCAGTCGAGGCGGCGGTGACGGTAGCAGAGGTGGGGCTTGCGGAGCGTCGAGACTTTGTTGTAAACACCAGGGACGCTGCGAGTGTACTTATGCTCCTTGGCTTGGCTTGGCGATGCTTATAGAGAAGTCGGAAGGAGAGTTTGACACAGGGTGTGTCGGGAAGAGAAGGGGTGAAACGGAAAAGGATAGGTAGGAAAAAGATAGAGATGCGCTGTGCGCATATGATGCTAGTGTTGTGGGTATTTTTTGTAGGTAGTTTAGGGGTGGTAGACGTTAATTACCCGTCAGGGCTTTGTATGATCCATCTTTAGTTAGTAGGCATCTTTAGTACCGGTCGTGGGTGGTTAGGCTTGCCGTATTGGTTAGGTCTCCTTTATCACAAAATATTCGCTTGAGTCGGTGCTGGTCAGTCGAGTCTGTCCGTCCGTCCGTCGTTAGAGTCGTGTTAAGTGTATTTTGGTCTCGGTTGGGGTGCGAGTGTTTTCATTTTTGAGCTCTGAAATTGTCTGTGTGGTATTTGTGGAGTGTCTTGCGGGAATGTGAGTTGTTGATAGAGTTGTGGGTACATGTCGTGAATGTTTTGCGAGATTCTTTTCGCGTGTTTGTGGAGTGTAATGTTGATTGGTTGCAAGTTTGCTCGGCGATGTAGTTGTGCAGAAGTGGCGAAATCTTGCCATTCTGAATTTGTTATGTATCTCGTCGCTCGGTTTTGTACAGGCTGGAGTGTTGAGATAGATGTTGGTGGAAGTGTGTGTAGGGGAATGACTGGGTAAATGAGAGTGGATCTTACTAGAGCGATGTATAGTTGGCGTTTTACTTCTAGGTTCAGATGTTTGAATCGGTAGAGGCGTGAGAGGTTTTGGTGTGCTAGTGCTGCTCGTTGTCTGGTGTGGGGTGCGTATCCGGTTGTGCTGATTGTGAGTCCCAGAACTTTACCTGAGTTTGTGTAGGGGTGTGGGGTGTTGTTGATGTGCACTGTTGGGTGTTTGCGGCGGCTGATGGCAATTATTCTGAATTTATTTGCATTAGTTTGGATTTTCCATTTTCGTTCGTAATCGTTGATTTGGGCAATGGCTCGTGTTGTTAGAAGAGCTGCCATGTTATATGAATGTTTTGCGGATATGATTTGTGTGATGTCGTCTGCAAAAGCTATGTAGTCAGTGTTGGGTATTGGTGGGGGAAAATCGTGTGTGAAGTAGTTGTACAGTGTTGGGGAGAGGACTGCTCCCTGGGGGACACCTGACTTGATTGGGAAGGGTGGGCCAGTGTAGTTTGCGATTCGTATGGCTGCGGTGCGGTTAGTGATGAAGCTATACAGGATTTTTGTGAATAGGGGGTGAATTTGTAGCTGCGACAGTTTGAATTTGAGTCCTGTGTGCCAGACTTTGTCGAAGGCCTTGCTTACATCTCGTAGAGGAGACACATCCCGTCTTCCCAATTTCCACTACCCAGCAATCACAATCGAAGAACTAAAAAACGCACTTCGAACGTTTTCCCAAAAAGCTCCAGGACCAACTAAAATAACCACACACCACCTCAAACACTTACCGCAAAACATGCTCCAGTACCTTCTGTACATATACAACAACACCCTCTCAGCGGGCTATTTCCCAAACAAACTGAAACACGCAATAATGATCTTTTTACCGAAGCCCTCCACCTCCCAACACGAGGTGCAAAATTACCGCCCCATCTCCTTACTCGACACCCACGCTAAGCTCCAAGACAAGATATTAACCTACAGGCTAACAGACCACCTAACCATCAACAACATCTACAACAGCCGCCAACACGGATTTCGACACGGAAGAGGTACACACACCGCACTTGCCACGCTACATGAGACCCTCCACATTAAACAAACACAGAGAAACAAAACAGACATCATTCTACGAGATGTAAGCAAGGCCTTCGACAAAGTCTGGCACACAGGACTCAAATTCAAACTGTCGCAGCTACAAATTCACCCCCTATTCACAAAAATCCTGTATAGCTTCATCACTAACCGCACCGCAGCCATACGAATCGCAAACTACACTGGCCCACCCTTCCCAATCAAGTCAGGTGTCCCCCAGGGAGCAGTCCTCTCCCCAACACTGTACAACTACTTCACACACGATTTTCCCCCACCAATACCCAACACTGACTACATAGCTTTTGCAGACGACATCACACAAATCATATCCGCAAAACATTCATATAACATGGCAGCTCTTCTAACAACACGAGCCATTGCCCTAATCAACGATTACGAACGAAAATGGAAAATCCAAACTAATGCAAATAAATTCAGAATAATTGCCATCAGCCGCCGCAAACACCCAACAGTGCACATCAACAACACCCCACACCCCTACACAAACTCAGGTAAAGTTCTGGGACTCACAATCAGCACAACCGGATACGCACCCCACACCAGACAACGAGCAGCACTAGCACACCAAAACCTCTCACGCCTCTACCGATTCAAACATCTGGGTGTAATATAGCGAGTAGTGTAAGTTCTAGTTAGAGAGACCAATAGTTGGCAACGCTCGAGACAGCAACACTCGCAGTCAGTCTACAAGTGAACTCGGGCTCGACAACAAGTAAATGTTGACCGAGTGTGTAAATAATATTACCTACTGTGGTTGGTATCTAACTTCTTAATTTCTAAACTAATGTACTAATTCTATGCTACCCTATTCTATATATTCCTTTCTATCTCCGCTCTGCTCTCGCTAACCACATTCTGGTATCTGAGTATCTAGTTATGTTGTAAGGTATCCAAGAGGTGAGTAAACTATTTTACCTAACTTGATGTCTATTACTATGTTGTGTCTATGTCTATGTGAAACCTATACCGTGCTATAGTGTAGGTTGTGATATTGGCGACGAGGATTTGGTAGAACTGCTGGAAGTGACTAAGTGGTAGTGACTACTGACTAGTGAGGGAACATAAAATTTGCCTAGTGAAATTTCTTGTTATTGTTTTTCTGCTCACTGGTGTTGCTAGACTGGCTAGACTAGTGGAGAAAATTAAAATTGATCAAGTGATTGTACTATTTGTGCTGTGAAATTTTTTTTTTTTTACAGTGTGTTTTTGACTTACTAAAAATTCAATATGCCATTGATAGGTTCAGTAGGAGAATTTAATCCTGTAGAGGAGGAATTTGGAGACTATGAAACTAGATTACACTGCTATTTTTTAATAAACAAAATAGAGGAAAATAAAAAAGCCCCCACCTTAATTTCACTAGTGGGTCCTAAAATTGCTAGGCTCATTAGAGACCTCGTGTCTCCTAAAAAAGTACTTGATGCTACTTATGACGAGATTGTGGAAGCGTTGAGACGGCATTTTAAGCCAACAAGAAATCAAATCTTTGAGAGGTTTAGGTTTCATAAGCGGAACCAGAGACAAGGGGAAAGCATTGCGGATTTTGTGGCTAGCTTGAAAGCACTTTCTAATACCTGTAATTTCAAACAGGAAGTGCTAGAAGAGACCCTGCTGGATCGTTTCATTTTGGGTGTGTCCAGTAATGAAATTCAAAATTGCTTGCTAAATGAGGCTGGCCTGACATGGCAAAAGGCCATGGATCTAGCTACTGCTAAAGAAACCACACTGAGAGAAACAGTGGGGTTGAGGCAACCAAATTCAATTCTAAATGTAGGCCAGAGCAGAGTTAAGCAAACTGCTATTAAGCCTCAGGGCAAAACTCAGACTCAAGCTAACCCCAAATCAGCATGCAGCGGCTGTGGTAATCTGCACTGGCGTAGAGATTGCCCCTATAAAGACAGTGTTTGTCATGGTTGTGGCCAAAAAGGCCATCTTAAGAAATGTTGTTTTAAATTGACAATTAAGAAATCTGATAAAGGCAACAAAAATAATTTTGTGCATGCTATGCATGAAAAAAGGGGGAGGGAAAACCACCCTAACCCTAATGGAACTAGCAATGGAACCAGTGCAGACTACCCAGCCCCCAATCCAGAATGTTATGGGGACATTTTTGCTTTAGCCGAGGAAATGAAACCCCCAATCAAAATAAAATTGTTACTAAATGGTGTGCCATTAGAGATGGAGGTAGATACAGGTGCTGCCAGGTCTATCCTTTCAATGGCCACCTACTCTAAAATTCCAGCTAAGTCAAGACCCGAGCTGAGACCTTCTGATGTTAAGCTTAGGACTTATGGGGGAGCAGAGCTGGTAGTTTGTGGGGAGATTAGGGCTAACATCCAGCGTGAATCTAGTGGTATGGTTCCTCAGCTAGCAACTATTGTGGTTGTAGACAGGGAGGGGCCAGCCTTGCTGGGTAGGGACCTGATTGATTTCCTTGGGCTAACTATAGTTTCCAATAATGTCAACAAAGTGATCACTTGCCCTGAAGAGTTAGCAAATAAATTCCCCGACCTTTTCCAACAAGGTCTAGGTTGCTTTAAGGGAAGAAAATTCAAAATAGAAGTGGATCCAGCCATACCACCAAAGTTCTGTAAGGCCAGGAACGTGCCTTACACACTTAGACCTAAGGTGGAGGCTGAACTTGATAGACTGGTGCAGGAAGGTATCCTCACCCCTGTACAGTATTCAAGATGGGCGGCGGCGATCGTCCCTGTGCTCAAGGCTGATCAAAGCATCCGCATATGTGGGGATTACAAACTCACAGTCAACAGAGCCACTAGGCTTGATACCTACCCCATACCCCGAGTGGAGGATCTATTTAGCGGGTTAGCAGGAGGAGTTATATACTCCAAGCTAGATATGTCTCAGGCATACGCTCAACTACCCTTGGATGAAGACTCCAAGGAACTCACGGTAATAAACACCCACAGAGGTTTATTTGCCTACAACCGTCTCAACTTTGGAATTGCGTCCGCACCTGGAATCTTTCAGCGTGCCATGGAAGGACTATTGCAGGGCCTCCCAGGAGTGTTCTGCTACCTGGATGACGTCCTGGTGAGTGCCACTAATGAGAAAGAGCACAACAAGCGTCTCTATCAAGTCTTATCTAAACTACAGGAGGCAGGGCTAAAACTGAAAATGGATAAATGTCAAATTGGAGTGCCACAGGTATCCTACCTTGGATACCAAATCGACAAGGACGGATTGCACCCCACTGCCGAGAAGGTAGCAGCAATCCAGAATGCACCAGCTCCTACTAATGTGACTCAACTGAGAGCCTACCTGGGGCTGTTAAATTTCTATAGGAAATTTCTAAAATCATCTGCAACCATGCTGGAGCCCCTAAATACCTTACTGAGGGATAAAACCCCTTGGAAATGGGATGCAAGTCAGGAGAGAGCCTTCCAGAAATCTAAACAAGCCCTCCTGGACTCTCAGACTCTAGTCCACTTTGACCCTCAGAAACCCATAGTGGTAGTGGCTGACAGTAGTGCGTATGGTGTGGGAGCGGTGCTGTGTCACCTTATTGATGGGATTGAACGCCCCGCCTATTTTGCCTCCCGAACTCTAACAGCAACAGAACGCAACTACTCTCAAACTGAGAAAGAAGCCCTAGCTATGGTGTTCGCACTTCGAAAATTTCATTGCTACCTGTGGGGACAGGATTTCACTGTGGTTACGGACCACAAACCTTTGTTAGGACTATTTGATCCGGGTAGAAGCATTCCTCCGATGGCATCCGGGCGCATCCAAAGGTGGGCTTTACTACTGCAGTCCTACAAGTTCACCTTGCGTCACCGGTCTGGCGTGCTGTTGGGTACGGCTGATGCTCTCAGTCGTCTACCCTTGACAACTCCCGAGGAAGCCACACCTATTCCTGCGGAATGGACGTCCTTAGTAAACTTCCTCGAGTCAGCTCCAGTCACCAGCACCCACATCCGCGACAGCACCCTAAGGGACCCAGTACTTTCAAAGGTATACAAATACTGCCAAGTAGGCTGGCCTTCGATGGTAATTGGTGACCCTGATCTCGCTCCGTATACTAGGAGGCGAGACGAATTGTCCACACAAAATGGCTGTGTGCTCTGGGGGGCAAGAATTATTGTACCCCAAGCTCTCAGACAAGCCATTGTGGAGGAACTTCACTCTGGTCATGCTGGATCATCCAGGATGAAGGAGTTAGCTCGCAGCTACGTGTGGTGGCCCCTTCTGGATAAAGATCTAGAAGAAACAACTAAGTCATGCAGCGAGTGCCTGAGCACTCGAGCCGCACCGACGAAAGCTGAACTCCATCCGTGGGAATGGCCTGCGAAGCCTTGGCATCGCATACACATTGACTACGCGGGCCCAATGGATGGAAAATACTACCTAGTGATCGTGGATGCACACTCTAAGTGGGTTGAAATTTTTCCCACATCTACTACAACCTCTAGCGAAACGATCTTGTGCCTGAAACACACTTTTGCGACATTTGGATTCCCAGTAACAATTGTTTCAGACAACGCAACGTGTTTCACATCTGCTGAATTCCAAGAATTTGTGAAGGCATGTGGTATGCGACATATTACAAGCGCACCATACCACCCTTCAACTAATGGACTGGCAGAGCGCATGGTACAAACTTTCAAGAAGAATATACGGAAGTCAACGGAACCCCTACGCCTAGCACTAGACAGGTTCCTGTTCAACTATCGGCTAACACCTCACACGACAACAGGTGTTACGCCTGCCGAACTGATGTTAGGCAGGAAAGTTCGCTCTCGTCTTGATCTGCTTTGGCCGTCAGAAGCAATCGCGTCCAAAGTTGCTCAACGCCAGGACGCTCAGAAAAGATACCACCCAGGGTCTCGCGCGGTTGACATTCCGCTGGAGTCACCTGTGATGGTCCGTCAATACACGCCGGGTTCCCCAAAATGGACCCCTGCTACCACCATTGAGAAAACAGGCCCGGTATCCTACAAGTGCCAACTGAAGGGGGGAGAGGTCGTTCGTCGACACCAGGACCAAGTTATTACCTGCTCGAACACCATCCCTGAACCCTTGGAACAACCTACGGAGGAAACCGTTGTGTTTCCACAACCTGCTCAAAATTCATACCCACCACCTCCGACCCATGAACCTGACTCCGAAACACCTGATTACCCGATTCCCACCCAGGAGGCTAGGATGCACGAGCCTCCAAGCGCTAGCATCTCGCGCAGGTCTACCCGAGCTCGGAAGCCTGTGGTGAGAATGGACCTTTAGGATTGACTATACTGAATAAGGGGACTGGGGATACAGGGGGGGTTTCTAATTAAGGAGGGAGGGGTGTAATATAGCGAGTAGTGTAAGTTCTAGTTAGAGAGACCAATAGTTGGCAACGCTCGAGACAGCAACACTCGCAGTCAGTCTACAAGTGAACTCGGGCTCGACAACAAGTAAATGTTGACCGAGTGTGTAAATAATATTACCTACTGTGGTTGGTATCTAACTTCTTAATTTCTAAACTAATGTACTAATTCTATGCTACCCTATTCTATATATTCCTTTCTATCTCCGCTCTGCTCTCGCTAACCACATTCTGGTATCTGAGTATCTAGTTATGTTGTAAGGTATCCAAGAGGTGAGTAAACTATTTTACCTAACTTGATGTCTATTATTATGTTGTGTCTATGTCTATGTGAAACCTATACCGTGCTATAGTGTAGGTTGTGATAGTGATGTCGTCTGCAAAAGCTATGTAGTCAGTGTTGGGTATTGGTGGGGGAAAATCGTGTGTGAAGTAGTTGTACAGTGTTGGGGAGAGGACTGCTCCCTGGGGGACACCTGACTTGATTGGGAAGGGTGGGCCAGTGTAGTTTGCGATTCGTATGGCTGCGGTGCGGTTAGTGATGAAGCTATACAGGATTTTTGTGAATAGGGGGTGAATTTGTAGCTGCGACAGTTTGAATTTGAGTCCTGTGTGCCAGACTTTGTCGAAGGCCTTGCTTACATCTCGTAGAATGATGTCTGTTTTGTTTCTCTGTGTTTGTTTAATGTGGAGGGTCTCATGTAGCGTGGCAAGTGCGGTGTGTGTACCTCTTCCGTGTCGAAATCCGTGTTGGCGGCTGTTGTAGATGTTGTTGATGGTTAGGTGGTCTGTTAGCCTGTAGGTTAATATCTTGTCTAGGAGCTTAGCGTGGGTGTCGAGTAAGGAGATGGGGCGGTAATTTTGCACCTCGTGTTGGGAGGTGGAGGGCTTCGGTAAAAAGATCATTATTGCGTGTTTCAGTTTGTTTGGGAAATAGCCCGCTGAGAGGGCGTTGTTGTATATGTACAGAAGGTACTGGAGCATGTTTTGCGGTAAGTGTTTGAGGTGGTGTGTGGTTATTTTAGTTGATCCTGGAGCTTTTTGGGAAAACGTTCGAAGTGCGTTTTTTAGTTCTTCGATTGTGATTGCTGGGTAGTGGAAATTGGGAAGACGGGATGTGTCTCCTGTCTCGTGTGGTTCGTTTTGGGGAGCGATGTCGTTCATTTGTGTTTCTATGGTGTGTTTGTGTTCAGCGTCGAAATCGTTGTTGGGGTCATCAATACCTGAGTATATGTTTGACCAGTGTTGTCGGAACAAAGGTTCCTTGGATTGTGGTGAGTGGTAAAAGGTGCCGCCTTCTTTGATGTAGGGGGTGCTTTGTTTTTTATTGTTGCCTGACATGCGTTTGATGGCGGACCAGAATTGTTGGGGATTGTCCATCTTTTTGATGTTACCGATAGTGTTGTTCCATGTCACTGAGTAGATGCGTTGATATGCAGTTTTTATCTGTTGTCTGAGGCTGAGGAGTTCTCTGTATAGGTGGGGTGAGTGGCCGTGTCGTTGGAGATGGTCGTAAATGTGTTTGTGTCTCGTTTGGAGGACGAGTATGGCATGAGTGGGTTTGATGCCTGGTGTGGTTCTGTGTGTGATAGTTGGAATAGATTGGTTGGAGGCTTCGATGATGTGGGATTCCCATGTGGTTAGGTGGTTGTCTATGTCCTCTTGTGTAGGGCTTACGTCTTGCGGTGTTGTGTGTTCAACGAGAAGGTTGCGGTATAGTTCCCATTTTGCATTGTGGAAGGAGGGTCGTGGGCGGATGGGAATTTGTATTGGGTTAGCTGATATTGTAGCTATGATGGGAATGTGGTCGGAGGGTGTTAGTGGACCTGGTTCGAGTATGATGTTGTGGAATGTTTGCGTGTTTGTTAGTACGATGTCTGGACTAGTGGCGGCACGGTGGTTGATTATCGTGGGGAAATTGGGGCCGATGTGGTGACATTTGTTCCTGTCTATTAGAGAGTGGATTTGTCTCCCTTTCCTGTTTGCGTATGTGTATCCGAAAGTGGGGTGTGTGGCATTCATGTCGGCTAGGAGGTAGGTGGGGTGTTTTCTGTTAAGGAGAGTGTGCATGTCAATGTAGTTTATGTAATCAATGCGTGGAGGTATGTAGGTTGTGGCAAGTGTGATTGGGCCTTGTGGTGTTTCTACTGTGATGGCCAACATATCTGTATGAAAGGTATCGTGAAGCTTGAATGGAAGGTCTTTTCGAATTGCTATTGCTACTCCCGCGTGATTTTCATTTGCTTTGTTTGTGGTGTATGTGTTGTAATTCCAAATTTTGATGGGAGTGTCGTTACGCATGCAGTGCGCGTTGAGTAGAATTATGTGTGGGTTGTATTGACGGTAGATGTTGCATAGTGCGATTTTGTTGTTTTGCCAGTGTTGGACGTTGTGTTGGATGACAGTTAGTGTTTTGTTCATATTGTGTGTATCCATTATGGAGTCGAGTGTTTGGGTTTCTTGTGAAGGGGGTTAATTTTTGAGCATGTGTCCATCGAGAGGAAGTGTTCGTGTGAGATTGTGGTTATTGGTGCCTTTTGGAGGTCGAATTGGCCGTCGATGATTTCTTTCCAGGTGTCCGAGCTTGGGTGTGCGACAGCGGTTTTGAGGCCAGGGGGTACTTTTGTTAGTTCTTCTAGTATCTGTTGGTTGGTGGGTTTGCTTGGAATATGCTGTGAGTGCGTGTCGCTGCGGAATAGTGCAACCTCTATTTTGTCATCGTGTCCAGAAGATTCTCCCGAGGAGGGGTGTCTCTTTTTCTTCCGTTTTTTGTTTTTCTTCTTCTTCGGGCTGGACTGCGTCCTCCAGTTTTCTTGCAAGTTGTCGTCGCTTGTTTCGTCCTGGGTCGAGTTTTCTTCTGTTGAGTGGTAGCTTGTGTCCATTGCGTCGTCGTTGGGGTCGGTGCTTGCTTGATTTGCAGGTGTCTCCGGTGTGTCTGCTTGGGGTTGTTTGTTTTGTTCGATGAACATGTTGAATATTTTTTGTGAGTCGCGGTTGGGGAACTGGGTGTCCACGTCGTAATTTTCTTTGAGGGACTTCGACAAGATTGATCCGAAATCCCCTCCCTGTGCGAGGTTTGCGATGTGGGCCTCGATGATGATAGCGGCCAGTTTTATATGTATTTCGCTGGTGAGTGTGAGTGTATGTTCTGTTTTTGCAGTTTGTTGGATGGCCGTTTTTGCGATTTCAATGTAGGTGCTCTTGGTTTGGTCGGTTTCTCTTTTTTGGAGTTCGTCGTTCTTCTTGCGGATAGCTTCTTTCCTGTATGGGCAGGAGGCTGCGAGTGTTCGGTGGTTTCCTTGGCAGTTGAGGAACTTCTTGTCCTGTGAACTGCACTGTTGGTAGGTGTGGTCGTGAGCAGCGCATTCAGAGCAGTGTGGTGTCTTGTCAGTGCATTGGTGTGTAGAATGGTCCTCGATTTTGTAGCATTTGAAGCAGATCCGGAGGTGAGTGTATTTTTCTAGTTCCATTTGCGATGGTGTGATTTTTGTGTTAAACATGAGGAGCCCATTCTGGAGAGCGCGCTGTGTCATGGCGGTGTCGGTGAAGGTTACTTTGATAACGTGTGTGTAGTTTTTGATTTTGTTTATTTCCATGATTTTTGCCCATTGTTGCACGCGTGTTATTTCTTCTTGTATTTCTTGTGGTTGGCGTTGGCCAATGCTGCTGTCCAGTTGTCTGATGAATATGGTTCTTTTTGCTCTGAGATCTGGGGGGATGATCGGTTTCAGGTTTATTTTCTGAAAGTGTTTGGTGGCTCTGTCCGAGGTCAGTTTATCGATAGCAGTGATGTCATCAGTTATGGCGTAGAATCCGTTTGAGTTGCTGGTGAGTCGTATGAGGGGGGCTTCCAAGTGTTTGAATGCAGCTTCAAAGACTTGTTGTCGGTCTGTTTGTCGTCTGGGGTCGATCTTGCGGAGTTGGACTTTGTAGGTAGTGTTGGATTTGTTGGCGGGCTGTGCTGGGATGGTTGTGGTAGTTTGCTTGGTCGTTCGTGGTTGAGTGTTGTTGCCGGGGGTGGCGTTGGTGCGTGTGTTGGTGTTATGTTGCAAAGTGTTGGGTCTAATATGGGTGGGTGTTTGTAGTAAGGGGCGGGAAAACTGGCTGTAGCCAGCTCTCCACGAACCACGACTTCCTTGGTGGTGATGCATGGTGTTAGTCCTAAGTGTTGGTGTATAGTCTCAGGCGTCGGATTTGTCCGGAAGGCGGCTGGTGCCCTACTTGTACCCGCTCCCCCCCCTACTATAATGAGGTTTGCCCAGATGGTCTAGGGCCTTTCGGTACACCAGGCTCTACTACCTTCCGGCGACGCTCAACGGTCGGTAAACGTAAGAGCGAATTAAGAAAAAGCTACTCACACTCGCTTGAGAGGTTAGGGCTCGGCAAGCGAGGTAGAAAGTCGGCTGCTGTTGTGAAATCTTGGTAGTGAGAAGGTCGTTGTTGAAGATTTGATGCTTCTTAGACGGTTTTCGCTGGTGAACCCTTATGCTCCGCTGGCTGCGCGGCTGTTTATATAGGCCTCGCTGGAGGCTGACTCTACCCGTCCAGGTCTCCGATTGGCTGAGACTGGGGTGCCCACTTTTTGCCGTCTAGGCTTGTGCTATACTTACGGAGGTTACTATCGACGTTGCCTGACTGTTCGAAGCAGACTGCTTATAAAGCTCGGTCCGGCACCCCAGCGCCAAACTTTAGCTCTGATTATTGGTCGTTTAGTACTGGCGCTTTGAGGCTATGAGGTGGCGCTTCTAAACTTGTGTGGTGGTGTGTGTTCATACCACCACAGAACGTTTTGGGGAACATCGTCTCCATCTGTATTGACACATAAGCTTAGCAATTCGGCGACTGAACCCAATGTTGTAGAAATAATAAATATGCCATGTAAATAATTATTAGCATCGGCAAAGCTATTTACTTGTATTCGAATGTCTAATTATTATTTAACGCCAGTTGATTTTGGTCGTCAAAATTTCTAAAGTTATTTGGTCTTTGAATGCTAGATAATTCATGGCTTGAAGTTGCGCATAAAAAGGAACATTGAAAATCGAAGTGCACGCATAAATCGCAGTGCATCCTGCGTTTGAGGTTTAACATTTATCTATATTTTCTGAAATATTTCGAGTTCTGACTTACGGCCTATTTGACTACAGTACTACGAAATGATCTTTAAAATCAGCGATTTGGGAGTTGATGGAGATATGCCGCGTATAAAGGTAAAATGAAAACTACAGGCGAAGCAACGGTATTTTGCACAAACTCTTCCATACATTCACAAAAACACAATAGGTAAACAACCCCTCTCGGTAATCAAGTATGCACCCAAATCACTGATCTAATAGCATTAGATCAGCGATTGTATGTATAATGCAGAAGAAAAATTTAAAAGACTTGAAATTGACTTCGCGTGCATTCATGGTTTAGAACAAGCGTGTTCTCTTTCAGATTGCTCATGCTGTACCACGCAAATAAATCCATTAAATTCTCTATCCAAGTAATGCCGGCCGGCAAAAAGCCTTTTCGAGGATGAGAAACGAGAAAAGATTGTCAAGCAAGTCTTAGTTGAAACGTAGTGCATTGCGAAAACAAAGCAATGAAATAAAGAGTTACGCAGACGAGCCAATAACCCAAGGATTTGTAGTATTCACTGATGGTATTGATTTACAATCTAGTCCATATTTTCTAACCGTGGATCGTTCAGTGACCGTAGTAGTTTAAAATTTCAAATACGTATATTCCGCATTCACATGAAAATTTATTTTGGTTTATAAATCGATGATTGTTGGGCGTTTGAGAAACGGAACAACTTTGAAAAAACTTTGATTGAAAACAGTTCATTTTCAATAAAGTTGATACATAAAATGCATGACATCGTTCCACCATGAATGCCTCAACACGAATATCCTTAGTTCGTATGTATCACATGATAGACATATCAGTGATTAAACAAAATAAATAAAAACCTTTATATGTATTCCTTTGTTTTAGTTATTCTGTGTTTCAGAATGTATATAAACACATCAGTGTGTTTCAGGTAACTTACAGCGACACACTGGTGAAGAACGGTTTTAAACATAATCTCCTTTAATATTGATACACAAACTTGGGTTTCTGCAGTAAAGAAAGAAAGAAAGAAAGAAAGAAAAACTGTTTATTTCCAAAAAGTTTGGCACATGAGATACATGGCAACATATTGGCTTTTAAAAAATTTCTTAATATCAGACGTCCTTAGACAAACGTACCATATTAGGTGTACTAATAGACAAATTATACGAGGTGTACTAATAGACAACCTATCCGAGGGGTACAAATAGATAAACCATACGAGGTGTACTAATAGGCAAACCATACGTGGTGTGCAAATAGATTAACCCTGCCAAGGGTTAGTTAAATCAAAAATATCATTTCATGGAGATTTTATATCGCAAGAGATGGCTGACAACTTACAAATGATTCAAAATACTACTAGAGAATTTTCGAAATTCCTAAATTATTTGTTGAAGCGAAGTAAGAAAAGACAAAAAACGCCAAACCGAAGCCGCTTGAAACACCGTCGTAAATGACTATCAAGTATTGAGAAAAAGTTAGTCACAAAGTAATTTATGAAGAACATCACGCAATACAACACGCACGTCTAGAAAAAAAAACGCTTAAACAAACTTACACGCAAAATGAAATTCATGGCTTGTTCAGCATACGCACAGAGAGATGAAAATTTTTCACGAGCACTTTATTTCATTTGTCTGTTTATATTTTTCATTTATCTGTTAAAATTGAAAGTACACTGAGAGGTGATCAATTATTTTGCCAGTACATATAATTAAAAGGATGGCTTCTCCGAAATTCGAAAACTAACTTTTCGCGTGCACATATTCAACAAGTACCTATAGTTACTAACTCGGAGAACATGTTATGTTACTCGACGAATTCATAAAATTGCCTTTCAAGTAGTTCAAGCGTAAAAGATTCCTAATTGAGCGTCAGAGATGAGCAAGAAATTTCCACACAAAGATAAAAAACATTAAACGCAACGAAAGATAGATGTAAATATTTTAAGTAAATATTTACAATTAAGTAAATATTTACGCTGTTGAGCCAGTATCTCAACGCTAATTTATATGCACGGCATGATAGCATGGATTTCAAATCCTATATCTATGAATTGTATACCGTCGAATGATTGTAGATGTGAAAGATTTGCGAAAATATTCTTGTATCAAATGAAAATTTTATTTGACGTTATAAATCGGTGATCGCTGATACTCGAAATACAGTGATTGTGACCGAAGAAACTGGAAGTAGAGCGAGTTTCGAAAATATTCAAAATTGAGATAATTGATAATTCTAGTCCAGAGTCTTAGAGCAACCTTCGCATAAAGTTCCTAATTCATTTTTTATATATGAAATAGTTACAGATGTTCGTGCATGAACTTGGAAATAACAACATAAGGAAGTGATATTTAGAGTATAGATACAAATTGATAACTAATAGAAAAACACGGTATTCAAAGTATAAATAAATGTCACTGGTGTAGCGATTTTACTCTAATAGCTGTGCGTATGCCCATGCTAAATTCTAGCGCACAAGGAAGCATGTTGCGAACGTTTTACTAGTAAGAGTACGTTTATATATAAGCGTATGTAGCAAAAATTAAGCAATGTTGAGCAATGAAATTATGATATTTCGTAACTACGCTGATACTTGATGCTACAGCATGAAAGCTCTGAATTCTTTCATTATTTGGGAAAATTTATACTTTGTGAGAGTTTGTTCCATATTACACTTTTTTTGACATAGCTTTTTGCCAAATATCAGATGAACGATAATTCACAAACTCGTAATTTTTCGATTAGGCTTACGGTTCGTCGCAGTGGGAGAAGGAATTGTGCATTATCAACATTGCTCTATAGTATGTATAATAAGGAGAATACACATTGAGATTCATGAGCGAAGATCATTCATTAAATATGGATCCAGCCTAGTTAATTTAGGAGATGGGTTGAAAGAACGCTGTTCTTCAATCTACCTTTGTATATACCCCTTGGCCGAAAAATTCATACAATTTCTTTTAAATGTTCAAGAAGGCCTTACGAGATTAAGCTGCGATAGTCAAGATACGGTAACCCTAAAGATTAAATTGTTAATCTTGTAGATATTTTCTTGAGCATATTTTTACATAGATAAAAATACATTTGGGTTTCATCAATTTTGTTCCAAGTTTTTTCCGCGTGAGATTTCAAGGACATATTTTTTATCGAACCAAATAAATAATTCTTTCGTTTTTATCGGCTAAATTTGACCAATTCCCACAGTAAAATCAAGTCTTATGATATTTTAATTGTTTTTTCTACTAAAAAATATTACATGGCGCTCTTTGCTTTTATTCTATTACCATTTTTAACTAAACCAAGATTTAAAGTTACTAAAGAGTCTTCCAACTATTTTTTGCGTCTAGGGCAAATAAAAGTTTGAGTTCAAAACTTCTACGAAGATTCTCTGTTCTTTTCGATTTGAACTTCACGTTATGCAGACTCTGATGGTCTGTTGGTCCCGGTATTTTCAGTATGTTCTGACTCCAGTAATATTTACCAACAATTTTCTCTTTTTCAAACGTCTTTCATTAATATGGTTTTCCATTCAGGGGTTTGGGAGGAACTCTAAAATATATTTCATTAAATCAAAATTTTTTTTATCATTTGCATCAATTGTTAGTAGAAAATAATTTTAGCGCTCAGCCCCATTTCGTGCAATAATAGGTAAAATGTGTAAAAATTATGTGTATTTTTGTCGTTTTTTGTGCCATTGTGTTATACGAGTATTTCATAGAAATAAAATTTGTTACTTTTAAAACTTCAAAAATAGCATCCAAAACGCATGTCCTCTTCAGTTTTTTACCAACATTGTTACATACGCTGTGTGTCTGACTTCTCAGTACGTAGGTCCTATCAGAGAGAGCTGCGCGTTCACTTCATGGAGTGTGATGGCTGGAGGAGTCGTGCTAATCTTCCTGTTGTAAGTCTTTTCAATAGGCAATTCACTCCCATGTCGAGAGGTGCAACCTCTTCATAAAATAAGAAAAAAGAAAGAGAAAAATACGTTCATTTCCAAAAAGGTTGGCACATGCGATAAATGAAAACATATTGGCTTTTAAAAATTTCTTAATCTAAGAGGTCCTTAGACAAACGTACCATATGAGGAGTACTAATAGACAAACCATACGAGGTGTACTTATAAACAAATTAAACGAGGTGTACTAATAGACAAACTATCCGAGGTGTACAAATAGATAATTCATATGAAGCGTACTAAAAGACAAACCATACGTGGCGTGCAAATAGATTAACCCTGTCAAGGGTTAGTTGAATAAAAAAAATAATTTCTTGGATATTTTATATCCCACGAGACGGCTGACAATTTATAAATAATTTAAAATACTACTAGAGAATTCTTCGGAATTCTTAAATTGTTTGTTGAATCGAAGTAAGAAAAGACAAAAAAAAAAGCTGTACCGAAGCCGCTTGAAACACCGTTGTGAATGACTATCAAGTATTGAGAAAAAGTTAGTCACAAAGTAATTTATGAAGAACATCACGCAACACAATACGCACATCTAGAAACGCGTGAACAAACTTACACGCAAAATGAAATTCATGGCTTGTTCAGCACACGGACAGAGAGATAATTATCTCACGATCGCTTTATTTTGTCTTTTATATTTTCCATTAATCTATTCAGAGATGCGCCCTCTGGGGTTGTGATAGATCTATTTTTGAATCATTAAGCAAATGCAATGTATATATTTATTTCTGAAATATTGTTCAGTGTTAACTGGTCGCAGTGCTTTAGGTAAAATGTTGTTGGTTTTGAAGTTTTGCTTTTACCAAAAAAAAGAAATATAAACACACAAATGCAAATGTGTGTGTATATATATGAACATGTATGTATATGTGCGCACACACATAGACATACTTGTATGCGTGCGCACATACATGCACCCACCTACACTCACTCGTATTGAAAATGAATGTAAGAAAAATAATAGTAAACATAAAAAACAACCTTGCTCGTGCTACGTCTAAAATTACAGTCAAGCTCAGTGTAATCGTAAGAACCTGAAGAAAAAATAAGTAAGAAAAAAAGACTTATAAAAACGTACAAATGAAATGGTTTTTATTTTTATGACAAAAATTTTAAGAAAACTCCAGTTACCGTGGAGAAACAACAGCAACAAAAAACATATATCATATCCTCTCGGTATTCTCTGCAACATCATGCGGATATGGGTATCACTCATGATTAGCAAATATCTACAAAATTTTGGCTGAAACGCGTAAAAAAACACATACTCAAAATAGAAATTCATAGCTTGCTCATCATAAGGAGAGATAGCTAATTTTTCCATGATTCAAATGCTCGAATTGCGCTTTATTTCATTTGACTAATTATACTTTTCATTTTTCCTATTCACAGAAACGCTCTCAAGGGTAGTGATAGATCTATTTTTGGAGAATGAAGCATGAGCAAAAAATTAATTAACCGGCTTGTTTTCAAGTAAAAAATAGTGATAGAAACCTGTTAATATATTTATGTAGATATACAAATACCTACCCAGGTGTCGGAAATATGTATATCTACCTAAATATATCAACCCAGGTGTCGGAAATGGGTACCGGCTTTACGGGGGAACCGTCATGGTGTCCTATATATAGGGTTAGTTATAAGACATTTGAAAAACCAATGCTAAGATCAAATGAATCAGGCTTGATTGGAAATAAAGCATCCCAAAGATGCCGATGTTAACCTTTAACCTAACTTTTAACCTACATACGTACGCACAGATATATCCATGAATGTGCGTGAGTACAAATGTATGCACACACACACACGCTCACATATTAATATATATAAAGATTGAAAATGAAAAGAGGACTATTAAGTTTTAGTATTATGGAGCCGCCTTCCATTTTACAACGCAATCACCTAAAGGATACCTACCTGTTGCGAATTTTTGAGCATTTTTCTACCAGTGTTTAGTTTCAATATTTTCAACACTAATTGAATTTGAGCTTGATGCATTTGTACATTAATTAAGGTAAATATGTAGGCTGTAAATAAATTTTGAAGTCGAAAGATTCAATCTTCATTTTTAATTTTATTTTATTGAACGATATTCATGAATAATGGGAGCATTATCATTAATTGTTAACCTTTATAGAGAAAATACAAAGTTTACCAAAAATGTATTCATATATGGCAATTTTCGACGGAATGTTCATTTCATATTCTATAATGGCCCATCTAGTACACTCGAAGCTAACTCGTGCTAGAGTATTCATTTCATCCCTCTTTGAATTGTTTGATTCATTTCCTTTTTCTTTCTCTGTTATTGCCACTAAACAATTTAAGCAATTTAAACAATTTATTTACCACAGGTGATACAGAGGTAGAATTTTACTTAAGTCTAGTACAATGGTCAAATTTGAGTATAGCTACCTGTGGGCCCGAATAAGTTCAGCGACTTCTAGGGCATCCTACCATCACGTTATTCTAGGGTGTACAAAAAAGTTTAACCTAGTTCAATTAACCTAGTTTCGCATTGGACTGATCATTGAGATAATTAACTCGATATTTTATGCTGTATTTTACTATATAGGTCAAGTCGGCTATATTTAACAGTATGTTCGATAAAACGATTCAAGAGCAGAGAGAAGATTGGTTATGGTACACAAGGCAAGTTACATTATGACATCATCATTAGTAACATGTAGGAGGCAAGATTTCGACACGGTGATCTTACACGACTAGTATTCTGATAGGAAGTGAGACTCAAGATGTCTTTTGAATACTTTGTACGAATTACATTCACGGATCTCTGCAGGTATAGAGTTCCAAGTTTTGGTTCCAACGAAGAGAATACTGTGTTGCGACCTGGCCTTTGAATAATAAGGAAGCATGAATTTACTTCTATTTCGGGTTAAATGGTCGTGATGACCAGTTTGCGCAGTCAATAATTGTCTTAGGCTATTGTCGCCATCATTTCTTAATGTTTTGTAAATGAAATTACAGATGGAGATTTTGTAGAGATCCGAAAGTTTAAGTATTTGTAAATTTTTGAAAGAATCATTTGTGTGAGCATTATATTCTAGGTTCTTTACCGCTCTGATAGCCCTTTTCTGCAGAGTAAAAATTTTGTTGGTTTTATTTTTATCAGTTCCGTGCCATGCTTCTATTCCGTATTGCAAGTATGGAGAAATGAGCGTTCGGTAGAGCATTTGTAAAGCTGTTTCAGGCAGAAAATTTTTAACTTTATTTAGGATTCCGATGGATTTTGATAATTTAGAACTAATATGAGTGATGTGCTCTTTGAAGGTCAGATGTTTATCTATTATGATGCCCAGAAACTTACATGAGTTGGTTTCTTTGATTTCACCTTCGCCAATTTTAATGCATGGGAGAGATACATCTTTCTTGTATGAGAAAGTAATATAATTTGTTTTATCGATATTTAGGCTTATTTTATTAGCTTTGAGCCACGATGAAACCTTGTGAAGTTCAGTATTTATACTCTCCACAATCATAGCAGGATTTTGGTTCGGAAGGACCGCAGAAAGCGTACTGTCATCGGCAAAAAGTATGAATTTGAAGAATGATGTAGATTTTACAATATCATTGATAAAAATCAGAAACATGAGAGGCCCAAGAACAGATCCTTGTGGAACTCCATGGCTAATTGTCTGTGGGTCTGATTTTGCGTCGTCAATGACAACGTATTGCTTCCGATTTGTTAGGTATGATCTGAACCAATCATGGGCAATCCCTCGAATGCCATAACAGTGTAGTTTCGAGAGTAGCATTTTATGGTCCACACAATCAAATGCTTTTCGGAAGTCAAGAAATACAGAGAAGACAGGCTTTCCTTCATTTATATTAGAATAGAGGAATTGTAAATGATTTAATATAGCCTGTGTTGTTGATTTTTTAGAGCGAAAACCGTATTGTTTATCGTAAAGAAATGATTTTTGTTCAAAATAAGAGTACACTTTTTTATACACAATCTTTTCGAATACTTTGCTAATAATTGGTAGAATGGAGATAGGTCGATAATTGTTTACACAGGTTTTTTCACCACTTTTAAAGTTAAGGGTTACTCTGGCAACTTTGAGGGAGTTCGGGAAAGTGCCTAGTAAGAGAGACTGGTTAATAATATTTGATATCAGTGGGGCTACAATGTCAGCAATAACTTTAAGTACTTTAGTCGGAAACGTTTGTAACCCACTCGATTTATTTTTCATGTTGTTTATGCACGTAACGTAATTACATCGGAGGAGTTTGTAGGCGTAAAGAAAAAGGAGTTGGGTTCTCGAATATGATCCATAAATTCCAGGTGATCAGTAGGTTCACTTGGAATACCATCAGCTATGGTTTTCCCTACGTTTACGAAGAAGTTGTTAAAGAGATTAGCAATTTCTTTCTTCTCATGATATTTTACATTATCTTGAACAACATATTCAATTTTCTTTTTATCGGCATTATTCGGTTTACAGCAGGAGTTAAGGAGATGCCAAGTCTTTTTAACGTCAGTTTTGAATTGAGTAAACTTGAGCGTAAAGTAGTTCTTTTTTGATGTTCTTATCTGGTTTGTTACATAGTTTCTGAATCGGTTATATGTTTCTCTAGATATTCGTCCTTCGCAAAGGAGGGCTAGGTACGCTTGACGTTTCTTTATATTTATCACGATGTCTCTAGTAATCCAGGGCTTTTGTTTATTTTTCGGGGTAACTGTACGAGTTACAATTGGGCAACACTGATTGTGTTATGTTGTGCGCTAGCGGAATTTCTATCTTCGCTATCTTCGCTTCGGCACAACATAGAACGGTAGGCGCAAGGATTCCAAAAGAAGTCGAGGTTTCTTCGGTTTTATTTCTTATCCAAGCGACTCCGTGAATCTGCCCGGAAAGGTATGATTCAGAGTCGGACCACGAATTGCATGACAAGAGAAGCCTAATTTAAGATCATAGTCGAATGATTAACTGATGTATATAGCACCGCACAACAAGAAAGTTAAACTCACACCTCAAGGGTACACGAGAAATAGCTGAGTGGGACATAAGAGGCCATAGAATAGTAGCACATAAAAAGAGAATTCACCGCCCTGCTAACAACGTAGCACAACAACAATTCGCGTTACTATTACTAGTATTATTATATAAGAAAGTTTTAGCCTCCCTTGACCGCGACAAAGGTGTCCCAAGAGAGGAAAGAGGAAGGCACCATCTAGCGTGTAGTTGGGGGGAACGCGTAATCTACGCACAAGGTGCACAGGAACAGTAGGCTGGGAAATATGTTCACAAACAAGAAAGGTTTCCGTTGCATCGACAGGGAAGAAAAATAAGTCTCTAGTCGAGTAACACATTTAGAAAGAACACATTTATGATATACGCACACGAATATTGTAAACTCGTGTCACTAGTCGAAGGGAATGATTGAGGGCAATGTACTCCTAATCTTGCCCAATCTACATTCGATAATACTGTAATGATAGCTATAAGAGACAGCGCAATTTCATGGACGATGCATTTCCATTGTGAGGTGAGAACACTTTTGATAGTTTATATGTACATGACATAAACTTCGTAATCCTTGACGCCAGGCAATAATACATGAATCGCTTGTTTCGGCCAATGCTCAAAGTGTCCTTTTAAGGAAGCACAAAGTTATATACATGAATGTACATCCGTATCCAACAATCTTAACACAGCGGTCATTAGTCAATAAGCACTTTATTTGAACAAAGGTGGACGATCGCACAAGTTTATAGTTTTCACATGAATGCTTCACAATATAAAGAGATGACGAGTTAGGTAACATCACAAGTTGAAAGAGGATACTCTAAAATACTTACAGACGATGAGGAAAGGTCCCTCAGTTTAGACCTGTGACAGCTTATTTTAGTCTGCAAAATAAGTGCCTACTCTGGCTTTCTTTACCCTATCTGTGGAAAAGAGACAGCAAAAATTAGGTCTCTAAAGCAGGGGCAAGTCACTCAGGTCATCAAATCAACCATTATCAATAAATTCTATTATAAAAAAAAATGAGAGAGGCAAGTACACGTTTGTCAACGTCGCTTTGAAAACACAAATCATATGAGCTAGTGGTCTCAAATTTCTGCGCCTATTCTCAGTCTACTGAATGCCGTAACTTTAGGCTTCCACCTTGCTGACTGGCGCAACTTGCCCAGCACAGCTCATAGGTAAGAAGCCAATCGACTAAATTTATTTTACTTGCTTCACGTCTTTCTATTAATGAATGTTATAAATAATACAAAGACAAGAAATAATACAAAGACAAGAAAAATCATGTACCCAAGTTGGTACAAGTCTGGCACGACGTAAATAATACAAAGGCAAGAAAATCATGTTCCCAAGTTGGTACAAGTCCAGCACGACGTGCCATGAATTTTTCAATATCAACAACTGATGTCTAATCCATGGAAGAATCACCATAGTTTTTATTTTCAGTACACAAATCTTTCAATAGTGAAGCAGTGGTTGGTTTGTATTATCAAATAAATATAAAATTGTGCTATCTTGTGTTAATCTATGAAATGTAATAAACTTCAAGTAATCCTCTGTGTCAAACTAAAAAGCATTGAAATGTCAGTCTCTCCATGTTGCATTTACTGCCCATGACACTGTTTACAATATTATATATGACAACATAGCTTACATAGCTTGGCTATTATGCAAATGTTGCTGAGCAAAAAAAATATTTGGACATTAACACAAAATCACTTGGAGCAGTGAAACAGAGATAGGAAAGTTCATTAGTAAAATCACAGTGTTCAGCTAAAATACCGTTAAACCAGAACCTGACTAATTCCCAGCATTACACTGCAGCTTACTGGCTACACCGAAAGAAAACACCAGACCTTACCGAACTGTATCGGCTAGTCTGACTCAATGTAGGTGGGTTTGCCGGCCGCCAGAAGCATTCTCGAATGCTCCAGAAACCGGCCGTTCACCGCTATCGAACACAAGTCGTGTGAAAACACCCGAAAAATATAGCCAGCGTGGTAACACGAAAATTAAATGAGTTTCCCACTCAAGTTCACTCTCTAACAACACAGAAGCTTAAGATTATCCGGGAAACTGGTCCTCCCACGCACTTCAAACAAATAAAACGTTGGCGTCATTCTTGCGGACGAAGCGCGGATCCGCGGAACGTTGCCGAAATAAATTTATCAAAATTCTTCAAATTTCCTCACGTCTTGTACGACGTGACAGATTGTATGCGGTCATTATAGTTTCAGTCAACTTTACTACTGCTTCATAAATGCTCGTAGTATTATTGTTTTGTTGAGAGATGTGCAATGTAGGCATTGATTCTTCTAGAACGGTGCGCATTTCTTCAAGATTTGATTCGCTTATTTTACGATATGAGTAAGTTTCAGCCCGTGCCTTGGTGCAATCAATATAGACATTTTTCTTAATAAGAAAAACTGGGAAGTGATCTGATAAGTCAGAAGTAATTATTCCAGCAAGAGAATCACTAGGGTCTGTCATAAAGACATTGTCAAGCAGCGTAGCACACTCTGAGGTTATTCGTGTAGGCTTTGTAATGATCGGAAGGAAGGATTGAGACTGAAAGGTAGTTAGGAAATTAGAGATTGGTTCATGGCTTTCATGTTTCAGTAGATCATAATTGAAGTCACCGCATATTATTATGTCATTGTATAAGGGCCTGTTGAACTGAGAAATAATACGATTCAATTCATTCAGGAAGGATATAGGACAGGCTGTAGGAGGCCTATACACCGTTCCAAGCACAATGCGTTTACCATCTCTAAAAAGTTTTACGAAGAGTGATTCTATATGATCCTGATTCATTGTTGCACTTGCTATGGTTCTCGAGTCTATGTGGTTAGATATATATGTGCTGATGCCTCCGCCCCGCTGTTTTTTTCTTAGCGAATGGTAACCATGATAATTTTCAAATCGAATCATGTCTTTAGTCGAGTCATCTAGCCAGCTTTCGGTGAAGCTAATCACGTCTAGGTTATATTTAAGTTCAGTAATAGTGCATTGTATTTCTTCCAATTTTGGATAGAGTGACCTACAGTTACAACACAGGAGTGAGAAATCTCGGTCAGTTATTCGTATAGTTTCGTTGAATTCTGATATATTAGTATACCTACACTCTTGAGAGTCGTTTAGGTTTGGATATATTCTGTTCAAATGATTGAAATCTGGATCAATTTCCTCAAATATCTCAGGGTGATCAGTCATTTCAAATAAGTAAAAGTAAGAATTAGGTACTATAGAGCTTAAAACGAAATACAGAGTCAAGCTTAAAGGGATATTCCCGTCTAAAAAGTAGCTTATTAAGTAAGAGAGAATAGAGTAAAAAAGAAAAGTCTAGCGCGATTTCGTGAGTACACACAAACTCAGTCCATGAGCGAGTGATAATGGAGTTCAATATCACAACATTGGTGCAAACAGATTGCTAAGGGCGTTTTCACAAGTTCACATACAACAGGTAATAAGTTTTAAAGATTATGACGACAATGATACAATCAGCTAATATGGTTTACGCGTAATAATAACTGTAGTGGTAAATATAGAAGAATTCACAGTAACATTGGTTGGTGAAAAATTACTAATTGCGATGTTACAAAATGTGACACACAGATGTCATAGATGTTTACACACACATCTATTATTTATTTGTTATAATATTGGAGTTCGATATCACTACATTGGTGCAAACAGATTGCTGAGGGCGTTTTCATATGTTCACATACAAGAGGGAATAAGTTTTAAAGATTATGATGACAATGATACAATCAGCTAATATGGTTTACGCGTAATAATAACTGTAGTGGTAAATAAGGAAGAATTTACAGTAATATTGGTAAGTGAAAAATTACTGATAGATTATAATGACAATGATATAATCAGATTATAAGAAGATTACAACGACAATGATATAATCAGATTATAAGAAGATTACAACGACAATGATATAATCAGCTAATATGGTTGTACGATGGCAGTGGAGGGGACAGATACCACTTCTTTGCAATCTTTCGTTAGGTTAGACACATCAGGATATTGACCAAACCTCGGCTGATACTCGTCGCTGTTATTGTTGCCGCAGCTGTTGTTATTGCGTTGCTTCTTGGGTACCATCTTGGGGATTGAGAAAGTTCGTTTCCTCGTGTACGCGAGTGATGAGCACTTTCACACTTTTTGAGGGAATATTTTTACACTTAGTTCGATGATTTTTTATTTGTTGTTTCTTTAAGTCACATTTGAATTCTCATGGTGAGAGTGTGTACCCATTCAGGTTAGGAGTACATTCTTTCTAGCGGTAGGCACTTTGTTTCGGAGCGATTATTTATTCCGATTATTTCGGACTAATTAACCGCTACTTTCCAATCAGGTGTGGGCTTTTCCACAACTTTTCCCCTGTTTATTATTAGATAAAACTGGCGTTTAATTATCTTATTTTTTCCTCCAAATATTTTAATTGTACGAATATAATCTGTATTTTTCTGTGGCATTCTGACCCGAACCGTAAAACGCGCATCTAAGAATGCGTTGAGAATTTGAGCAGTCGCCCAAAGATCTGTTTTTATTTGCTAAAATGAACTTCTCGGTCATGTCCTCTCTAGTCTGGAAGATTCCGATCAATCATAACAAGTGATTTTATCACGTGTTCTCTGTGTGCGTGTGCTTCCCTCAGAAAGCATGCGCAGTGATAAATTTCTACACGGCCTAGACCCCAAGAGATAATTATGGTAATTAGGTTCGTGCTTGCTCAAGCAGAAGGCCCTCATGCCAGCACAAATTTTCGGTTAGATTAATATGGAAGAACCTAATCCATTCTGTCAAATAGCATCTTTTGTCTTGCAGCCAGTTGTGCTTTATTGTAATATATCATTAAAATTCGTCCAAACTTTCGCTTCCCTAGCACTTTGGCCGGGATGTGAGCAGCTGGTTGTCTGGTTGTCTGGTTGTCACGGAAGGTATTTTCTTAATGCTGCTGGCCAACCAGTTACCACAAACTCAATTTTCATAAAAGTCAGGTTGTTGATGCAAAAGATATGTTCAATGGGTAAAAATAAATGAGCCTATGACTATGGAAATATTTATTCATGACCATACTCTCCATTACTCTCAGCGACCTCATTTTACTTCCCAATAAGCTAATAATGCATTACATGCAAAATTCAGAAGGGAGAGAATCAAAATACAAATTTTAATCGTTTTCAATCACCCCAGGTAGCAGAATTTATTGACCTAATATTGAGCCAATATACAGTCTCAATATTGACTGGATATTCAAAATGAACATTGGGGCAACACCTTATTTTGGAAAATTCGGTTGATATTAGAAAAATATATTGGCCCAATAACAATATTTTCATCAACCAATATCACCTAATTATTGTGTCAATATTGACTTGATAATGAAGTGTTCCCTACAACAACATTGGCTTAATACTCAATTCCTGATAGGTTGATATTTGTAAAACATATGGCCCCGATAAAGATAATCTCACTACCCTAAAATTAGCTAATTATTGTGTCACTTTTGACTCGATATACTGTTGTTCCAGAGATAAACACTTGCCGTAAGGCCTGTAGTTGTTGCTTCTTTGCCAATTGAGTAATGCTTGCGGGGAGTTTAACGGTATCCTCGGTTTCATACTCGCATTCTCTTCAAATCCTTAACGTTTTTACGCTATCTAACACTTTCTAATTAAGTTTTGGAAAATTAAACATATACACACACTAATATTACGGAACACAAATACACTAGAACAGAGTTTGAGTGGTAACTAAGGTAGGGTACTACAGGCCCAATACCTATTTTCTGACATCAAGGGGATTTGGTAGAATATATTGTTCCAATAATAATTTATTTTCAACCCCGTATCAGCTCATTACTGTGTCACTATTGACTTGATATTGAGGTGTTTCCTTAAACAACACTTTGGCTCAATAATTAATTTCTAATATCGCATCAATATTCAGAAGGTTCAAAGACGATAGATGTATAAAATTCTGATAAATATGTTATCCTATGTACAAACCTAAACACCTACAAGACTATGAATTAAACTGCATTCAAAATTTATCTAAAATCCATGATTACAAACCTCTTTGGCATCGTAGTCCAAATTTTGTGTTGCACGTACGTACCAGTGGTTGGGCAACCTGTACTAAGCAGCATATATACGTTCATCTAAGCAGCATATATATGCGTGATTGAAAAATTGCCCGAAAGCGCATTACTCCAAGAATGATGCATACAAAATGGGTTATATGGTAGGAATATGCCTTCTCAATACCTTCGTTACGAAATTAAGTCATTTATATCATCTATATAAATGACTTTACATCATCTTAATTCAATATAAAGACATTTATTGCTATAGTAACATATGACAAACGATTTTAGCATATTTTTTTAAAAAATTAGACCTTTGAAACTCATTGGAAGACTGAAAAAACAAGAACTGTGAACCTGTGATTGCAGTAATTCCGAATATACATATTATTGTAACGTATTCACATTTCTTGATATCTGTCAAATATATCTGCACTCATTGATGACTGCAATAACCATTCATTAACTTTATTGGTACATTTTAAACAAATTACTCAGTATTATTGGCGTACTATATCAACCCAATATTTAGGCAATAATAATTTATATTTTACCAAATTTTTTAAATTGCGAGATTTATAATTATTATGAGATAGTTTCCACTTATATGAATATCGTACATATATATATATATATATATACACTGTGAGTTTAATATTAGACATAAAACTATTCACCACATTGTTCCAATAACAAGTTGATATCATAAATAAATATACCTTTTTTCGATATTGTCTTGTTATTAGCCTATTATTGAAATACAAGATTCCAATATCAGGTCAATAAATAATTATCAACCCAATATTGGTCTAATAATTTCTTGCTACCTGGGACTTTCTACTTCGTTAAACAAGTCCACTTGAATGGTATTCTAGTCCTCGAAACTCATAGAAATCATGTGAATATGGAGAATGAGTCAGTATTTCCAAACCGAATCTCGGACACATGAACATTCAACCGATAGGAGTCAAGTGTTCATTGACCACCTTACATTGGCTTATCTTTGAAACTGAAATCACTACTTCAAAAACAAGAAAACCATTTCCTGTAACTTCTTTCATTCACTACATCATCCCCATAAGTGTTCTGAATAGATTTTTACTGTCGTACTTGCATTTAACACTTTTATGAAACTTGTGCGACAGAACATTTCTCATGTGATCTTTGGGTAGGTCAAACATGGAGGCAAATCTCTGAGATAAATATGAACGTAACAAAAATAATCTGAAATAAATCATTTTGTTTGGTCACAAAAATATAATAAAACTAGTTACCGGTACAACCCGAGTATCGGGTTGTCCGACTTGCCTAAAAAAAATAAATAAAAAAAAATAAAAAAAATAAATAAAAAATAAAAAAAATAAATAAAAAATAAAAAAATGAAAAGAAAATAAATAAATAGTTTTCTGCAAATATAGACACCAGTGGCTTCAATTTAATACCTCACTTGACCATATACACTCAGCCAATTTTCTAAACGGACTCGGACAAATTTCGAGTTACTGAATTAAGTATATAGATAATAGCCGAATGTAAAATATAGCTAAATTTACTTTTAAACGTTCGTTCCACAAATCGGATATCACTTGTGTAAAAATCTGACACTTAATCAAAACTAAATGAAAGTACAATCCAGTTGATGCTTGCTAATTCATTAATTGCATACTACAATTGAATTGAAATTTTAGTAGAATATTGATTTTTAGTTTTACTCATCTCGGTCAACGTGCGAAACAGTTCAAATTGTTCATCCATATCTAGCTGTCAACTCCTCAAGAAAGAAAAACCGTTTATTTACAAATAGTTGATACATGAGATGAATTAAAACATATTAAATTTTAAAAATTTCTTGATATAAAACGTCGTTAATTGTTAGACAAACTTACCATAAGAGGCGTATAAATAGACGAACCAAACGAGGCGGGCTAATAGATTAACCATCTCAAGGCAAGGGCTAATTAAGAACTCTTGACCTAAATGAGCGTAACCGCGATCACCTCTTCATCAATAATTTTTTCATGTTGAAAAGTAGTCTGAAAACCAAAACTGAATAAATAACAACTTTTGTATCAATGTAGTTGGCTCAGCCAGCAATATATGTAGCATTCGCTACAGAGCGTAGGAATTATAAATTTTCACATTCGTACTTAAAATAAAATAATTATTAGCATTAAAAATCTTTGTCACGAGAATTGGTCCCTTCACCTCCTTGTTAACAATTCATTAACAGGAAGATTCGGCTCTCGGAATTGAGGAATGGCCCACCTCCAAAGTATACATATGCAACACAAATTAATGAATAGATATCGGCAATTACAGCACATATACTAAAAAAGGAAAGGTACTCACCGGGGATCGCTGACCCACTTACGCAGCGCATTTTCTGGGCGCCCTCCGTTGCATTACGATGGATTGCTTCTAATATTGTGGGGCATGATACACAGGGTGAACTATGCTCAACATTTATAATTCCCAGCTATACGTGATACAAACATCAATGAGCGCACACACAATGATTGGTGTTAGGAATAATGCTAATTAAGTAATGAAAGCAAATAGCATACGTCAAATGACCTACTGCACATAATTACACAGAAATTTGGCTGGCCAGCCTTTAACCGCAGATTGCTTATGCATCCAAACATAACACAGATAATGCCTACAATCTCTAAGTACTCCCAACAGCCAGTAGGCGAAGGTCACTTCAACCACCGAATTCATCCACAACTCGCTTCAGTTCAAGGCCTATCTTATGCACTGTTCAGAAAATGTCTAGTGATGACGTCATCTTGCTCATCCCGTTTCAGCATGTTCACACGTCGATTCCCTTCATTCGAGCTGATCAATCCTCAGACATATGACTGAATAACCGTCCCGCCTGTCAAAGATAAAAATTTAACTTGTTACTTTTTAAGCGCATCAATGACTGAATGACAATGAATTATCGCAATATTTATCTCAACAATATCTTTACTCTTTCTTTTTAAGAAGTGCATCTCTTACCCTCCCTTCTAGTGCAGCATCTCCATGTTCCATCAATAACTCCCACGGTGGGTTATGTTTTGATAAATTTCCCCTTTGTGAACGTGGTGACGGGAACACGTAAATTTTCTGCAAGTGAAACGAGAATGTGTTACTTTCTGGATTACATTATAGCGTGAAACTTAGTATAATTTTCAATATAGCCACTTTTCTTATTATTGCGCTTGTTATTGTGAACACACCCGCGTTTCTAGGTTGCACCTCACGTTACGGTTTCGCCGGTCGAACTGTCCATTGTGCCTCAGACGCCTTGAGCCCTGGCGTATTTTCTTCGAGGGTTGTGCGCTCTCACCTTCGGCCTATGAGAATCCTCAGACCCTGCCAGTGACCGCCCACATCTCTTCTCATTGGTAGTCCCGCAGTTCGTCTTTATTTATTTTTTCTTAGCCTCATTGTATCCCACGCTCAGGCTCCTTCGAAACCGTTACTCCGTTCACCCTCGCAGCTCAAGGGTCGCGATTTATGTGTCGATTTATCTTTGACAAGAAGGGCGACTTTGTTCGCGCTTGTGTAGGCATTTTTTCGCGCGTCTCAGGTTTTCCAAGGGCTCGCCCTAATGAAAGATTTGCCAAAGTCCCCTCCAGAGACAACACACACTGTAAACATACATCGTTTGGCTCTCGCACCTTATCGCAGCCTCCTAACATTGCTGAGTTGAAAGAAAACATACAGGCGTAAAAACATACATGTTGAAGCGACATAAAACATTCATGTTGAAGCGACCCCTCTGGCTGCTGGGATTTTCTGAGATATTTCAAGACACAACTTTTTACGTACGCACAAATTTGTTACATTTGATCATTCTGAACATATTCTCGACAGACGGCCCTCCTAGAGTTAAAAAAAATTGGCCTGACAATTTTTTTTGAATTAGCCTTCAGCTATTTATTGAATAATAAGTACTACAGTATGCAGCCAATATAAGACACACATGGTAAATTCTACTTAAGCACATTATCATCTAAACTTTGTTCCGCAGAAACAGGGTACCTTACAATTAACACTACAATCATTACTATCAGCCACAGCGTGATATATTGTGTCGTGTTCTTCTAACCGATGTATCTGTTTTTTTCCGCCGAAGTAAAGTGCGTACTAAATACTTGAGTACTTGACCCTAATAACATTCACAAAATTTCACGGGCATCTTTCCCACTCCTCAGACATCCTAAAGTATCGATGATTTTATGTCTCGTAGTTTCAATTTACGCTTGCGTTTTCTGTTCTCCAAATCCTTGCCGCTGCAGTTGACGGTTCGATGTCGACTCCTTTGGTACCGTTGACGCATTTGCTCTCTTTCCATGCTTCTCTTCTGGCATTTCAATAGCTTCACACACGCGTTGAAGATGGGTACTTAATTTCAGGAGGAAGTATTGCGAGCCCAATATTCAGACTCGTATAAAATTTCTTCACACCACACTAACTGCACGATTCCATTCTGTAAGATGTATCATTATCACGATTCAAATTACCACCAAATCATGTTAAGTGCAATGTTTCACATATATTTTATGGGGTTTATTCAACTCAGTTTTTTAATCGCCAGATTACTCATGAACGTCGATTCGTTGATCAGACAAATCGATACGTCAGTAAGTTATATTGATCTGGCGGAAAATACGAGTCGAATCGTCGATAATTTCCTTCACTGCAGTTTCCCTTCGCGATAGGGTTCTGCATCCTACGAAGTAATCCTGAAGAGTCCGAGGTATATCCGACGGTGGTATCCTGTATGCGCGGTGGAATCCAGTGGAACTCCTCTCAGTATTCCTCGATTTCGACGTAGAATCTCAGTATTCCTTGACATCGACGTAGAAACTCTGGCAGACACCAGCTCATATTTTATTTTCTCCTAGTAACCACTCTTATTAGTGCGAGAATTCCATAAGTTAATACGCTTTGAAGATCGTACGCTTCACTCAAAGCCTATCCGACGAAATCTCTTTAAATTTTTTTTTTCATTTCACGTATAAATAGAGATGCCTAAAATGCGGCTTCAATATTCCAATGTGATAATTTGCCTAGTAAAATTCACAGGACACTTGCAGTCGAATTTCAGGAATGCCTCACCAGGCATAAATGTCACGACGCAAATTCCAAAATAATTAAGTAAATATCAACGCTCAAGCACATAAAAGCATTGTTATTGTTTCATTTGAGTGCCCACTGTATAAAAGCATTTTTAAACGCTAGTACATCTAGGCACCCAATAATATCTCATGCTTTAATTTCGTTTTTTCTTCCTTCCTCACGATGATGCTGCGTCGTTCTGTGGTGTTTTCCACTTCGAAGCATGAGTGCTAATTAGTCGAGAACTCCTTCCTGCTCTAGCTTGTTAGTGGCCAGTTGGCTCAGCTACAGCTCCACCACAAGCGGCTCCGAGGTAATTACTTGTGCGTCCGGCGTCCTTCTTAAGCATGATGTGACATTTCCAGCTATACATTCGTCTTTGTCGCCTCTCACTGCAACGCTTGAATTTGGGCAATCCTTTTAAACATCTCCAACGCAGGTGCAATGTGTCCCCCATGTCGTGTTGTTGTTCTATCTTCTTCGTTCTTGTAAATAATTACTTATATTCCACGTGATCCTTCCTTAATTTGCTGCTCATACGAGACGTATTCGTGTTATGCAATTGTTCCGGCCTGTTCTGTGCTGAAGTACATACTACGCTAATCTACCAAGAAACTAATTCCTTAAGTCTGAAAAGAAATGTACTATACTTCTACAGAGTAAGAGGAGAATAATTCCTTCCGGAATACCGTGTTTACGATATTCTTTCAGGGCAAGAGTAAGACACAGAGTCAGAAATTCAACGCTACAGTACAAAAGAATACGAAATTTTAATATGACGCTAAACTTATTTTCCCCGTTATGAAAATGAACGGTCTAAAGGTATAGATAAATTCAGCCAGCCTGAGATAGCCTCAGCCTAAGAACTTCTGATGAAACTTAATTCATTCGCTAGAGCTGTTTCGTATGAAGCGCGCACGCTTCACGAGAAGCTGGCGAGAATATAAGCATCCTACAAAGGAAACAAAGTACTCCTCTTGAGAAACACACGACGTTAACCTAATAAACGCTCAACTTCCCTTCACTTAGCAAGAGAGAAAATGAGAACTAAGCATAGTGTAAGATTAGATCACTCAACAAGATTTTCGTCCAAACGAAATTTCTTGTGAGCAAAGCAAGTTGGAGTTACATAACCTAGAGCATATTCCTATTGAACAAAGCATCACACTCTAGTGAGTGAGATTAGATTTAATCACAGCTAGAATAACACAATTCTACTAAAGAACACATTTAGATCAAAGCAATGCAACGCTAAAAAAAACTTACTCCTACGCAAGAGTTTTCAAAAATTAAACACACAAGAACACATCCCGCAAAGTTAAGTTGATGTATGATTTCAGTCCTCTGTAGTTCGTTTCTAGTTGGCGGTTCACCTACACCGAGAACGTAAGTTATATTTTCGCTGAGTCACCGACGTAGCCTGTTCATTCGCAGCGTTTTCTGGCATATCTTCGTCCTCGCTGTCGATAGCTTCACATCCGGCATTTGGCGGCGCCGCGGCATTCTGGTTGCAGGGGTAAGCTTCACCTCTCAAGTGGGCAATTTTCAATCTATCGAGGTGAACTCTTCTCTCGCAGTTACTATAGAGCGCCTTTATTGTGGCATTCGTCTCTGTTTTTACTGTAATCCGGTAGGGGCCGACCCAATCGGTAGGCCATGTATTTGCAACTTCCGCCTTTCCCGTTGGATTATGCAGCAAGACAATATCGCCCACTTGCACCTGACTGTTTTTCACTCCGCGTTCCTTTAACTGCACCGATTTATCGTGTGAGGCTTTAGATTTTACCTTCACCATGTTGAACGCATTGTGGAGTCGTAAGCTTACCTCGGCACTGTAATTCTCACCTAGAGAGTAATCCATGCGAGGGGTTCTTAACCAGTCAACCACAGGAATTTCAGCGTCCCTACCAAAAAATAAATAATACGGAATTTCTTCAATGACGCTCTGGTAGCTGGTGTTCAGTGCCAGGCATGTCCAAGGAAGTGCATCAGGCCACGAAGATTGATCGTTGGAGGCAAGGTGTGATAAAACAGTCTTGATATTCTGATTCTGCCGTTCCGTCATTCCGTTTGATTGGGGATGATATGCTGATGTGTTGTAGTATTTTATTTTCAATTTTTCACACACATTTCTGAACAAAGTTGACGTGAACTCGGTTCCCCTGTCTGAGATGAGCGTCTTCGCTGGGCCGTACGTAGTAACGAACTTAGTCAACGCTTTCGTTACTTCCTCAGTGGTCTTGCTTCTGAGCGGAAACGCTGCAACATATCGACTAAAGTGATCGACCACGGTTAGGATGTACTTGTGTCCCTCGTTCGAGACAGGCATTTCAATTAAATCAACTCCTATTCTGTCCAGAGGCTTGTCAATTTCAGGGAATGAACCCATGCTAACACAAATGCGATTGTTGATCTTACGTTTTTGACATTGCATGCACGAATCGACGTACTTGTTAACGTCACGCGCCATGTTAATCCAGTACCCGAATTCCATGAGCTTTTTCCACGTTTTAGCACGACCTTGGTGTGCACCAATTGTGCTATCATGCGCTAACGTTATTGCTGCTTCTCTCAGAGCGTCTGGCACGACGATCAGGTGCCTTGTTCTGTTAGGCTTTCGTTGCGTCTTCCTGAAATGCAAGATGCCTCCGTCAGTGAAGATTTCGGCTTTCAGAGCGAGACTTGGAGCGTCCCCTAATTTGTCACCTTCAAGATACCTCAGTACAGGCCCCCAAACAGGATCCTTCAATTGTTCTGCTCTCACATTTTCTTTCTGCAAACTACTTTCCGCCTCTTGTACATTGGGCGCTTCATTTATCATAGTCGTGACGAACACTGTTTTAGGTGCTTCGCCGTCTGGATTTTCTTCTTCGTTGTCGTTCGCAATATTTCTCGACAATGCGTCGGGCACCACGTTCTGAGTTCCTGGCCGATAAATCACCTCAAAATCATATTGAGAGAGTGTAAGGGCCCATCTCATAATTCTGTTGTTCTTGGTATTTTTACCTTTGAACAAATATTTGAGAGCCGTGTGATCAGTAATCACCACAAATTTATTGCCGTACAGGTAAGGTGAAAAGTGATTCACAGCCGCTACTACTGCTAATCCTTCACGTTCAGTGATTGAATAACGTTTTTCAGCATCATTGAATCTTTTGCTGAAGTATCCAATCGGTTGTTCCTTACCATTACATTTTTGCGCAAGGACAGCGCCAGAGCCCTCATTTGAGGCATCACAGCTCAAGTAATACGTCTCATTTAGAGAAGGCTTCTTCAGAACTGGAGCTTCTATCATGAGTTGCTTAAGTTTGCAGAAGGCTTGCTCGTGTTCTTCCTCCCACTTGAACCTTGCCCCCTTTTTTGTCAGAGCATTAAGGGGTGCAGCTGTTGTAGCGAAATGCGGAATGAACCGCCGGTAGAAGTTGAGTGCTGCGACGAAGGATCGGACTTTGCGCGCGGTCGTCGGTCTAGGGTAATTCTGCATTGCGTCCACGTTCTTGGGATCTGGAATAAGTCCCTCACGACTGATGTAACATCCTAGGTACTTCACTTGTTTTTGCGCAAATTTGCACTTGTCTAAGCCTATTTTTACTCCGGCACATTGAAACTCGTGCAACACTTCCCTCAAATTTTCTAGGTGGCTCTCAAAAGTCATAGAGCTAACGCACACATCATCCAAGTAAATAGCGGCGAATTTTCCAAGTTGCCTTTTCAGAACATGACAAATCACTCTCTGGTACACTGATGTTGAGCACTTGAGTCCCATAGGTAGCCTAGAGAATTCGAAGTTGCCTTGTCGAGTCTGAAATGCCGTGTACTGCTTACTTTCTTCATCGAGCTCAATTTGATGGAAGGCTGATTTTGCATCGACAATGGAATAGTATTCTTTGCCAGCCACCTCCTCCAGTGTCCCTACAATGTGTGGAATCGGATAATGTTCGTTTATTACCCGCATGTTTACAGCTCGCAAATCAAGGCAAACTCTGTGACCTCCTCCAGGCTTCTTCACGAGCACGAGGGGGTTCTTCCAAGCACTTGTGCTCTCTTGTACAACTCCACTTTCAATCATCTCCGAGACCTTTTTATCAATAATTTCTTGGCTGGTGTACGGAATACGCCACCCTTTCGTTTGAATTGGCCTGTAATCACTCAGCAAAATTTTGTATTTCACTCCTTTAATGTTGCCAATATCCATCTCGTCTGCACTAATCGTCTTGTGGTATTCCTTCAGCAGGTTCCTAACTTGTTCTTGTTTTTCAGCAACCAAGTGACTGAGGTCAAGCTCATCAATTTGCTGGAAGCGCTTCTCTCTGCGGTGATCTTCTGCTTCGCTATTTTCCGCATTGTTTTCTTCTGCAGTTGCATCTTCATTCGCGATTTCGTGGCATGTTGCAATTATTGCTCCTTCGGTCAGAGCGATTTCTTCGGCAAAAGGGTTAAGTACAGGCATCAAAACATACCCGTTTTGTACCCTTGCAGCGGTGGCTCCGACGTAAGGCGCCCACTTAATTCTAGGCTCTAAAATTACTTCCTTTCCATCAAACTTGCCATCTGCTCGGCACTTTACCATGGCTTGCGTGCGAGGCTTCACTGTAATGTCCTCAGCCAGAGTTACAGATGTTTCTTCCCTCGTTACACATAGAATTTTCGGAGAAGCGTGTCCTGGTGCTGAAAACATGTTCACGTAAGTGCCAAAGAATGATGCCCTACATTTTCCGAAGTCTAGCTTTGCGTTGACTTTGTTCATTACTTCCACTCCTATTAGCAGGTCTCCTGGGAATGCATTTTCCCGCACAACAAAACATCTCTGAACAATTTTCTGACCGTTAACTTTGATTGGCACATTAACTTTTCCCAGCACAGGTACGGGTTCATCTCCAATTGTTTTTAATGCAGTCGATGTTCCTTTCACACTAGCATTTTTAATTCCCGCAACCACACGCTCTTTTACCAAGCATATATTTGCTCCGGTATCAAGAAGTGCGGTAACAGGTGTACCATTCACTTGGAGTACAACGCTGGGATTTATTAGGGGAGCTAACGGTCTCCTATTCCGTTTTTTGGCTGTCCTGCAAATTGTTGCACTCTGCAATCAGCTCTTAGGTGCCCAAATTTTCCACAGTTGACGCACGGCGGTGGCACTGCTCTATACTGGGCTAAGTCCACCGCAGGTGCAGGTGGTACTTCCGGATGCGGCTGTGGCTCTCTTGCGTGGTATATTTGGTGCTGATGACTCCTAAGCCTGCCTTTTTCGCTCCAGTGGGGTGCTTCATAATTTCCTCTTCGATGATAAGGAGAGTGTCGTATCTGTCTGTTCCTTTCTCTCCAGGGTGGCACTTCATGGCGGTACCCTCTAGGCCGTTGAGGCGAATGCCGCATCGTATGGCCGACACGTGCAGTCTCATGCTGTGGCCTCCTCTCGCTTCGCTGCGCTCTTTCTCTCTCCGGTTCCCTCTTCTCTGTCGTTTCCCTTGGCACTGGTACTATCCGTCGATTTTCCACCTCGATTGCCATGTCTCTCAGTTCTTGTACTGTCGTAGGTCGCGCATCACTTCGAAATGGTCTTGTGATGTTCTCCCTTAATCCGAGCCACATCAAATCTACAAGGATTCGTTCCGGGTGTTCCAGATAATTCTCGTTGTACAGCCTTTCCAGGCGCGTCAGGTACTCTGAAACTCCTTCCCGGCTTGTTTGCTTCTTGGTTACTATTTCAAACAGCGCTTGAGTTTGATGTTCGACCTGGTCGGCGTAAGAGCGCAGCCAGTTTTCTGCTTCTCGTAGGTTCGTTAGTGTATCAATTATTTGATTGCATTCCTTTGCCTCTTGTGGACCTAGGCAAAGGAAGAAGGCTTTCACCTGCTCACTGTTATTCAGATTACCCGTCAAAAACTTCAACCTTGCCATATGTTCCCCCACATTATCGCCCCTCCTGAATTTAGCACCAATGGCCGCCACGCAAGCAACTCGTTACCACGGGCATGTTTACTGCTTCCTCTTCGGGTTGTGGTGGCGTTGCTGGCGCATTTCTGCGGTCGTGATTCCTTCTCCCGCGCGCAGGCATATTGTCGATCTTCTCCAATTCACTTTCTCCAAAACTCAAAAATTTGCGATCACTCGAATGCTTTCCACACCTACTCACTGTAAAACTTTTACTGAAACTTTGAAATTAATTGAGTGAACACACCAGAATTTTCTCACTCAAACTTATCACTTTTATAACCACTTTCACTTTCTTGATCTATATGGCAGTGTGCTTGCTGGCTTCTCACACCGGAACACAGAAAATCATTACTACGAGACATGTACCTCTACTGAATTTCTGTACGTTTTGCACATGAAATAACAAACGCAAAAAAAATACAATGCAACTGCTATACCACACTCGCAAAATATTACAAAGCGATCGTGTTGATCTCACCAAATTAGGATGTCACGAGAATTCGTCCCTTCACCTCCTTGTTAACATTTCATTAACAGGAAGATTCGGCTCTCGGAATTGAGGAATGGCCCACCTCCAAAGTAAACATATGCAACACAAATTAATGAATAGATATCGGCAATTACAGCACATATACTAAAAAAGGAAAGGTACTCACCGGGGATCGCTGACCCACTTACGCAGCGCATTTTCTGGGCGCCCTCCGTTGCATTACGATGGATTGCTTCTAATATTGTGGGGCATGATACACAGAGTGAACTATGCTCAACATTTATAATTCCCAGCTATACGTGATACAAACATCAATGAGCGCACACACAATGATTGGTGTTAGGAACAATGCTAATTAAGTAATGAAAGCAAATAGCATACGTCAAATGACCTACTGCACATAATTACACAGAAATTTGGCTGGCCAGCCTTTAACCGCAGATTGCTTATGCATCCAAACATAACACAGATAATGCCTACAATCTCTAAGTACTCCCAACAGCCAGTAGGCGAAGGTCACTTCAACCACCGAATTCATCCACAACTCGCTTCAGTTCAAGGCCTATCTTATGCACTGTTCAGAAAATGTCTAGTGATGACGTCATCTTGCTCATCCCGTTTCAGCATGTTCACACGTCGATTCCCTTCATTCGAGCTGATCAATCCTCAGACATATGACTGAATAACCGTCCCGCCTGTCAAAGATAAAAATTTAACTTGTTACTTTTTAAGCGCATCAATGACTGAATGACAATGAATTATCGCAATATTTATCTCAACAATATCTTTACTCTTTCTTTTTAAGAAATGCATCTCTTACCCTCCCTTCTAGTGCAGCATCTCCATGTTCCATCAATAACTCCCACGGTGGGTTATGTTTTGATAAATTTCCCCTTTGTGAACGTGGTGACGGGAACACGTAAATTTTCTGCAAGTGAAACGAGAATGTGTTACTTTCTGGATTACATTATAGCGTGAAACTTAGTATAATTTTCAATATAGCCACTTTTCTTATTATTGCGCTTGTTATTGTGAACACACCCGCGTTTCTAGGTTGCACCTCACGTTACGGTTTCGCCGGTCGAACTGTCCATTGTGCCTCAGACGCCTTGAGCCCTGGCGTATTTTCTTCGAGGGTTGTGCGCTCTCACCTTCGGCCTATGAGAATCCTCAGACCCTGCCAGTGACCGCCCACATCTCTTCTCATTGGTAGTCCCGCAGTTCGTCTTTATTTATTTTCTCTTAGCCTCATTGTATCTCACGCTCAGGCTCCTTCGAAACCGTTACTCCGTTCACCCTCGCAGCTCAAGGGTCGCGATTTATGTGTCGATTTATCTTTGACAAGAAGGGCGACTTTCTTCGCGCTTGTGTAGGCATTTTTTCGCGCGTCTCAGGTTTTCCAAGGACTCGCCCTAATGAAAGATTTGCCAAAGTCCCCTCCAGAGACAACACACACTGTAAACATACATCGTTTGGCTCTCGCACCTTATCGCAGCCTCCTAACATTGCTGAGTTGAAAGAAAACATACAGGCGTAAAAACACACATGTTGAAGCGACATAAAACATTCATGTTGAAGCGACCCCTCTGGCTGCTGGGATTTTCTGAGATATTTCAAGACACAACTTTTTACGTACGCACAAATTTGTTACATTTGATCATTCTGAACATATTCTCGACATCTTACTCTAAATTATTATTAATTATTTTACACTTCTAATTCGTAATCATTGAAGTTTGTGTGTAAATACATGAGAGATAAAATAATCAATCGACATTTCGAGTTTTAGAGCAGCTGTCTGTGGCAACAGCCAAGCGCGTCGCTTGAACGCACTTGCCGAGCCACTCTCACCGTTGACTTTCTAGCGTGCGTACCGCTCTTGTAAGTTAAAGACAATTTAAGTGTGAAAACAGAATGAAGCCCGGTAAAGTATACAGTGTAAAAATTTTCCTTGTGCATTTGAAAATTAATTATTTGTTCATCGTCGTGAATTAGGGATGAACTTAATAATAGTGTTAAAAGTTAAACTAGCATGTGTTATTTTCGAGTGCTATCTTCGACGTGACAAACGTATAAATTTTGTGTTTCACGATTCATTTCCTGTGTCAAGTCATTATATTATCAGACTAAGTTTGTGCCTTACTACAAGTTATACACTTGCAGCGTTCATGTCGAGATTGAAATTTGATCATGAAATACTCGTGAGAAAGCACGACAGAGCTGCTGGCGTCTTTGTGCCGGTTCCTTGTTTTCCAAGATGGCGACGCACAGACTGCCGTCGCGTGTAGTGATTCTGCAATTCAAAATCGTACCTTACGCATTTTGGGATATGATTCTTTACAAACATACTAGTAGTAGTTTTCTTAAATGTGTGACGTGTAATAAATGGGAATGCCTTTTTAATAATTTCGTACAAATTAATAGAGTACGCAGATTATTCATGCACATGTTTTGCTAAAGTTTTAGTTTCATTTTTTTATATTTCATACTCCTTAAACCTTGCGTCTAATCGCACTTATTTCAATATAAATCATTATCAACAAATTTAAAGCACTTCTGCTTATATATTTTGGTGACAAAATACCTACTAGCATCTGCCTTCGTGAATGCGTACGATGTATGCCGGCGGCTTGTTGCGACTAGCGACGCGTAAAACCGCCGGGTTGGTCGTCGCACTAATTTTCATGCTTCATCTTGCAAAGATTGCCTTTCTGTGCAAGCAAAAACGTAGTATTTCTTTTCTCAATGTAAATATTATTTCTTAATTTTTATCAATAATACTTGTCAATGTTTTAGTATTATTGAGCAATGAAAGTAGGATTCCTTTTCTCTGTTAATTCTTGTACGGAGATAGGGATGTCTAGAGCACTGAACAAGCGTTAATTCTCATTTTTACGCAATATTAGCCGTGTTATGTCTTTTCGCTGTTTCATGAATCTTGTGTTATGAAATCACGTGTTTGTTTTCCAAAAAACTCCACCAATTTAACCTTCGATAGTGCTGTCCTGCAGATTCTTGCAAAAGTTGCAGTCTCTGGATATTTTCATGATATTCCGTAGATCTCGTGTTTACTTGCATGTAGTTTCGGTAATGAATAACGATTGTCATTACCGGAAAGTCTTAAACCTCATGCTCTGATATTAAGGCCAAAGGCATTAGCGAACAAGCTTGCCAGTTACAAAAGAATCTGTCCTATCTCCTTGAGCTTGCCAAAAGTGAGAATCCTTAAAGTTAGCTCGTGTCGAATCTGTAGGATTTCTCGGAGTTGCGTGTGGGCGTTTATCATGTACGATGTTGGGGACTGTCAGCACTAGAATTTTCCTTGATGTCGCCTTGGGCTGCTCACCCAGCGTTCATATTTTTGCAGACCTCAACGTCATCACCAAAACGCCACCGACACACACACCTTTGCCCCCTGGGCCTTTGTTGGATTAGTTTTGGTCCTAAACTGGCCTTACCTAAACTGGCCTTACCTAAACTGGCCTTACCTAAACTGGCCTTACCTAAACTGGCCTTACCTAAACTGGCCTTACCTAAACTGGCCTTACCTAAACTGGCCTTAACCGCCTAGCATTCACTCAATTAAATTGACACTACCGATCGTCTCGGGTCTCTCAAAGACTTATAAATTGGACCCCTAGAAATTCTAAACAAACCTACACAGTCGACTTCGTCAACTAGCCGGAGCCGCTTCGCCTGCACGGACTGCGAACCCTCTTCAGCCGAGTCCTCCAGAAGAGCAAGATTTGGCGGTCCTTTTTCGGCTCTCCTCAAAATAAACTACAAACCAAAAGCTGAGTTCCCGAGTGCATTATTACCCTCTCTCCTGGTTAATCAGATACTTATCGAGACACATGTTTATGTTTGGCTATACCCCACGGCCCCAAAACAAAATACTGGTGACACCCAGAGTTTTAAAAGACAATCTGACCCATAAAGATTAAAACCCCGAACCTTCTTAAAAACTTAAAAACTATTCAACTCGATGAGTGTTTGAGAGATTGTGAGAGAGGTTAATTTTGGCATATCATTGTAGTGATAAGTTTCCCATTCGTAGTCTTTGTGAATTTCTATGGATTGGACCGTTCTAATGGATGTTCTCTGAGCAGCTCTAACAAAATTTTTTTTCCAGCGCTATCCTGTCCTTGTTTGTTTCATGTGCCTCAGTAGGTAGGAAAAATATTTTTCTCCTATTTCCGCGCTTTACGCTTATTCTGATTACCGTAAAAATTCTCGTTTCCATTCTCTCTTTCTTTCCGTTTTTCAACGTTATTGATTGATTGAGTAGGTAGGAAAATAATTTTTCTCACCTGTTTTTGTGCCTATGCTAATTGCCGCATATCGCATAAATTTTCGTTTCCAATTTTCTATTCTCTTCTTTCAGTTTCAACTTTATTTGAATGATTGATTAGGTAAAGTAATAACGCTAACTTGTGACACCTTTAATATCAAAAATTTATTAGGCGTTGAATACGAACTCCGACCAAGCATAGTTAATTTTGCTTTCGTAGAAGGAAAGTTGCTAGCATGACTGAATCAGATAATGAAGATCGAGCCCTCACAAAACCCCTTAGTCTTCCTCCCTTCATTCCAGGGGACGCTCACACCTGGTTCAACCAGGTGGAGGCTATGTTTAGGTATCATAAAATAAGGGATGAAACTGACAAGTTTTATGCCCTCGTGTCCGCAGCTCCCACAAAATTGTTAAACGACTCGAATCAATTGCTAGAAAACCCTCCCGATATTGATCCGTACGGCACCTTAAAAAGAAAGATATTGCAGAAGTTGCAGATGTCCGATGCGGACAAATTTCGAAGCCTTGTAGACGCCTCAGCAATTCCATCTGTCTCCGTCTCTTTCTCTCCCACTTCGTTAGCAAAAGAGTTGCGAAAACTCGCAGCGGGTGTTGCCGTAGCTGAGGGATTTCTGAAAGAAGTATATATGACTAAGCTTCCTCACAATGTGCGTCCATTCCTATCGCTAGCAGGCCCTGATCAATCTTTAGAGAAGCTTGCAGAGTCCACTGAGACAGTGATGCGAAACCTAAACGTGTCACAAGCACCGCAGGTAGCTGCTTTAAACCCAGAAACTGCAAATTTTAGCCCCTCAAATACTGCTCATAACCAGTCCTCAGCCACAATAGATAAGATGCAGCAAGACATCGCTGAGATAAAGCAAGCTCTCCAGAATTGCCAGTTAGGTCAGAGTGTAGCTCACATTCAGCAAGGCCCAGGGAGATTCCAAAGCCACCAAAATGCCTACGACTATCCTTATGACTATCCCTCCAACTATCATCCTTTTCCTCCTCCTCAACGTTTTGATAGAAGTAGATCTGAGGCTAGTTCAAACGTGGGGTTTCGTTTGGAACTGCCTACGATTCGATTGTTCGTATAGCGACTAGTAAAGGATAAAGACTAGTCGAACGGGTAAATATTTATTTTTGGCCCACGGAATTATTCAGGAGAAAAGATTGGGGAACTTTGCAACGTACTATAATCCGAATAGTAATGGAATATTATAATGGTGTTAGGATTCTAAGTACGGTTAATTACGACATGCTTGAATAACGAATAATCACTTGACCAAAAGAGGTAAAGGTAGGGGAGGTAGCTTTGTTTGTAGATCCTGCAATTACAAGAATAAAACAATGGTTAGCATGGCGATATGAGGATCTCGAAATTACATAATTACATCGGGTAAAAATGACATAAATTATTCAATTACCAACCTATATTTTCTACTATCAGGTTGTAATTTGGATATTAAATTAGTTAATCCTCACGACTTGAAATTCTTTAATCGTTGGCACAATCCACACTAGAAACTAAGTTATACTTTAAACTAACTTCTAAGCTCTCACTCCTAAAGTCTCGCATGACGAACTACGCTAAACACTTCCAACTTAACGACCGGGTCTTTTCAAATTTACCGGGCCGCTAGGTAACCGCCTCCATGGCGGCACGCTCCGGCCGGTCACACGTCACTCTACTTAAGGCGTAAATTCTAGTCTCATTTTCTACTTCACATGATCTTACAAAACTCATCATATCTAATAAACCTTATTAAGATATTACAAGACACATTACAATATTACGAACCGCACGGAAGGCAGTCAAATGATATTTATTTGCTACTCACGAGCCGGCTAGCTCGCTTCTTTCACTCATTAATTCACATTTCCCAAAATTAGTTTCATCAATTACATCACAAAATAAACCTACTGTTCACGTCTATTACATCTTAATTTTTAAACACGAAAATTGTCACTTCGAGAATAGCGAGACTCACCAGGTTGATCAGAGCACTTGTTTACACTACGAGGTTTAGCGGAGGAATGGGCTGCTGAGCAGCGAACCATGCTTGAAGAGCGTGAATGTTGCCATAAAACGGCACTGAACTCGTCTCATGAGACGGTGTAGATTTTATCTATTTTAATATTTATTCATCTTTTAAATAAAAGACTTTTAAAGGTACAAAATTACTTTTAATATTAAATTCTAAATTTGTATTAATTATTCAGTAATTTTTCCGGGCACCACAGCACTACCCCGGCCAGACGCGGAGCGCCCTCAGACACCAAAATAGTGGTAGTCCGCTGAGGGTTTGAAACGAACAGTACGACCCGATCTAGTGCGAGGAGGAGGTAGCGAGGGTGCTGAAATGACCTCAGGACAGCGCGGAGAAGGCTGAGGAGGAGGAGGTTCAGGAGGAGTCGGAGATGAGGGTGTAGAAGAGGGTTTAGAAGAGGTAGGGGTACGACTATAGGCGGGTTTCAAACGATCAATCGATACATTTGAATCACCCTGAGGAAGTTTAAGCTTAAAAAATTTTGGGTTACGTTCTAGGACTTCGTAAGGACCTGAATAAGGGGCTTCTAAGCTCTTCTTGATCCGGTCGACTCGCAACCAAACTTTTTCGCAATTCTGCAAGTCAACGGGCACGTAAACAGGTGGTGAATCATGGCACGAGCCTTCGGAAAGGCGTCGGAAATCGAACTTGTGCATTTCGTTGACAAAGGTTTGGATAACGTCCGAAGAAAATGTTCTAGGCCTTGTATCGGCCACTAAAGGTTGAGGACAAAGCATATAGGCGCCAGTCACGGCGGTGAAAGGAGAAAAACCAGAAGAATTTGGAGTCATGTGCAAGCCTAGCAGAACGATAGGAAGGGAGAAATACCAATTTTCTCTACGGGCCATAATGGCAGCTTTAAGAGTTCGGTGCAATCTTTCAACTAGGCCATTGGACTGCGGCCTGTAGCTGCACGTGCGAACATGGTGAAAACCTAGGAGGTTCGCTAATTCACTGAAAAGTTCTCCCTCAAACTGTGCACCTCTGTCGGTCACCACTTCCAACGGGACACCAAAGCGTGATATCCATCCGGATACGAAGGCAATGGCGACCGAGGAAGCAGTGGTATCAACCAGAGGAACAGCTTCGCACCATCTAGTAGCGCGATCAATGCAAGTCAATAGGTACTTGAAGGGTAAAGAAGTTGTAGAAGTAGGTAAGGAAGCAGGAGGAAGAGGGCCCACAATGTCGATATGGACAGTGTGGAAACGATCAGATTGCGGAGCGATAGGGCTAACAGGAGATTTGGTGTGTTTATGCACCTTTGCCTGCTGACAATTTTCACAATATCGGACGAAACGATGGACATCTTTGTCCATATTTGGCCAGAAAAACCGGGCTTTGACATTTTTGGCAGTATTTTTATAGCCCGGATGTGCGAGATTATGCAAGAACGCCATGATCTGCTCGCGACAAGCGAGGGGAACATAGGGTCGAGGACAATCAGTAGAGGAATCGCACCATAGTTTAAGATCAGGGGCGATATCGAAGGGTGTCAGCCTTTCTTTCAAAACACTCGTTTCAGGGTCGTCGGCTTGGGCTATAGCCAGCTTTTTGAGATCGAAAATGTCCACTGATGTCACGCAAACGGGGCGCGACAAGCAGTCTGCTACTACGTTCAGATCTCCTTTAATATACTCTATTGATGTCACGTATTCCGACAGGAAAGACAATTGTCTTTGCTGCCTATCTGATTTAGCAAGAGTTTTGGAGTAAAAAGCCGACACGAGTGGCTTGTGGTCAGTGAACAATGTCACTGAGTGACCGTCAACGAGTGATTTGAAATGCAGCGCCGCTAGGAATGCGGCAAGTAGCTCACGATCGTACGTCGAGTACGTCTTTTGAACATCGGAAAGTTTCTTAGAAAAGAAAGCGACAGGTGCAGGTTGGGAGTCAATCAGTTGGTACAGTGCTGCTCCAACAGCGAAGTTAGAACAATCGGAAACAAGATGATATTCAGAAGCATCAGGAGAAGGAAAATGAAGAGTTGGACAGTCGGCGAGAGCCTGTTTTAGGTCACTAAAAGATTGCTCTGCTGCCTCAGTCCAAGGCAATTGTTTAGTTGACGGATAGTTACGCAAGAGTTCGGTTAGACCGAGAGCTTTGGTGGCAAAAGAAGGGATCATGGGGCGAAAAAAATTAAGCATGCCCATAAAACGTCGTAAGTCTCGAGAACATTGAGGACGGGCGCAGTCGGCAATCGCAGCCACTCTGTCAGCGGGAGGTCGTATGCCGTCCGCGCTCACCTCATAGCCAAGGAAGGTCAGTTTAGATTGGAAGAAACTGCACTTGTCAATCGACAGTCGCAATTTATGTTGAGCGAGAAGGGAAAGAACAGTGGACACATCATTTAAGTGCTCTTCCTCGGTTTCGGAGGCAATGAGAATATCATCCAAATAGACGATGACGTTTTTTACGTTAACGAATAGGGCATCTATGTACCTCTGAAACGTAGGTCCTGCATTCTTTAGTCCAAAAGGCATGTACAAAAATTCATACAAGCCAAATGGAGTCGTTACAGCAGTTTTAGGGATAGATTCAGGAGCAACAGGAATTTGAAGGTAGGCGCGCTCTAGATCGAGCTTAGAAAAGATTTTTTTTGAGTGCAAGGACATTGTCAGAGAGCGAAGGTGAGGAATAGGGTATCTATCACATACAGTGAGAGAGTTAAGTACACGGTAATCTCCACAAGGTCTCCATTTACCAGGTTCCTTCTTTGGAACGAGGTGCAACGGCGATGCCCAAGGAGAATTGGACCTTCTAATGATGCCTGCATTCAACAGAAATTCAAATTCTTTTCGAGCGGCTTCAAGTTTAGAACCCGTTAACGGTCATGGCTTGAAGTGAACGGGGGAGCAAGAACCAGTATCAATTGAGTGCTGCACGGGGCAGTCGGTTGATGCATCGTTCGACCCGAGTCGTAAAGGAGAGGTCAAAATCGGGTGGTCGGCCAAGATTTTGCGTACCCGGGGATCTATTTGGGTCAAATCAGCGGAGTACGCGGTTAAGGAATCCTTCGAAAAATGAAGGGGAATTTTCCTACCTGTCAAGGTATCTATTAGATTACTGTTCTGGCAGTCAACAAGTATCGAGTGCGCGGCCAAGAAATCAATTCCTAAAATCGGTTGAACTACCTCCGCAATGACGAATGTCCATTGCAAAGATCTTCCCAGCCCTTTAATGTCCACTACAAGATCGGCCTCGCCTCTGCAATTAATTCCTTCCCCTGACGCTGTAGAGAGTGTTACTGCAGTGGGACGTAGGTATCCTACCTCACAGGCGGGTGGTAAAATGCTAATCCCCGCCCCTGTATCGATGAGCAGATTAACCTCACTGCGACCTATACGTGCGCTTACTGAAAGCGGTCGTCCGACGGTCACAGCTTGCACAGACGACCGATCTAGTTTTCCGACCTACGGAACGGGCTAGCAGGTCTAGCGGGAGAGGAAGCTCTACTTGACGGTCGAGAGACCGGCAAACCGGGTTTGTAATTAGAGCACCAGCGCCGGCATGATCTAGCTTCATCCCCATAGTACAGGTGTGCTCTACAGACCCTAGGACGCTGGTTTGAACGAAAAGCTCTGACACCTATTGGTATGTTAGGGCTATTGTATTGCCCCGCTCTCTCCTCGTTTGCGTTCCGGGCGTTACTTCGGTAATTCGTGTGTGCTCCCGCGTCAGGTGCCCTTTCTCTAAAAATTGGGTCCACAGCAGCTATCTGATGTTTAGGCAAATATTCCATATAGGTTTCTGCAATGGACGCCATAGTGTCCAAGTCGTGCTCCTGGCGCGCGGCTATCCAGGGGCGTATGGCTTCAGGCAAACTGCTCACGAACTTGAGTCGGAGGAAATCCTCCGACAGGCCTAAGTTGCTTTCAGCGGCTAAAGTGCGTAGCTTTGATAGAAATTCCCTAGGTCTGTCATGGCAATACAACCCCTTCTGTGAAAGGAGCTCATCAAAGAGTTCCTTTTCGGATCGGGAGTACCGTGCGCGCACAAACTCTTTTAACCCCTCATAATCAGCTGCCTCTATGAGCGTTTGTGGTATATGACGAGCTATGCGGCTACTCAACGCGCCTAATGCGTGGTGGAACTTTAACGATGAGCGACGCACCCCGGCGACAATAAACTGGCTTTCGAGAATGTTGAAAAACATGTGAGGATAAGCCTCATCAAAGTCGGGGGGACGTACCAATGCCGCGTTTGTGGGAATGTGCGACTCATTGTCGTCTACGGTTTCTTGACCGATACTGTTTGGTGGTGGGGGCTCCATTTCTTCGCTCCCCCAATGAAAATAGGAAAAGTAGAAAATATATATAGCGAAAGAATTTGAAAAATTGAAATAAATGCGATGCGTAAATACAGGAAACGTCGAAAATAGGATACGCTCGCGGAAAAGGGAAAAAAATAAAATAATGTGAAATATAATAGTTATAGCGATAGAAGTTGGAGGAAAATGTAGTGCGGGAAATAGAGAAAACGTCGCAATAGGGGAAACTCGTTGGAAAAAGCAATCTTTTAAAAAAAAAAGAATAGGAAATATAGAAAAGAGCTCGCTTGCGAAATATACTATGGTGCACCGGAATGGACTCTCTACTTATGCAATGAAAAGCAAATCAATAAAACACAAAATATTCAAAATAAAAAAAAATATGTGCTCGATCACTGGTGAATTCGCTACTCACGATGGTTTTGCAGTCTTCGGCTTTTGTATGCCACTGCGGTCTTCTTTCTTGGTTCTTGGTGTCGGCGTCCAACCGGCGGCTTCAGCGGCTGGAGTTTGCTACCTCCCCTGAACCATTATTGTGTGCTTCCTTTGTTTAGTATGGATGATGTGTAATTGTAAAGAAGGAGGGTGTATTTATATTTATCACGATTGGGTCACCAATGAGGCTAGTTCAAACGTGGGGTTTCGTTTGGAACTGCCTACGATTCGATTGTTCGTATAGCGACTAGTAAAGGATAAAGACTAGTCGAACGGGTAAATATTTATTTTTGGCCCACGGAATTATTCAGGAGAAAAGATTGGGGAACTTTGCAACGTACTATAATCCGAATAGTAATGGAATATTATAATGGTGTTAGGATTCTAAGTACGGTTAATTACGACATGCTTGAATAACGAATAATCACTTGACCAAAAGAGGTAAAGGTAGGGGAGGTAGCTTTGTTTGTAGATCCTGCAATTACAAGAATAAAACAATGGTTAGCATGGCGATATGAGGATCTCGAAATTACATAATTACATCGGGTAAAAATGACATAAATTATTCAATTACCAACCTATATTTTCTACTATCAGGTTGTAATTTGAATATTAAATTAGTTAATCCTCACGACTTGAAATTCTTTAACCGTTGGCACAATCCACACTAGAAACTAAGTTATACTTTAAACTAACTTCTAAGCTCTCACTCCTAAAGTCTCGCATGACGAACTACGCTAAACACTTCCAACTTAACGACCGGGTCTTTTCAAATTTACCGGGCCGCTACGTAACCGCCTCCATGGCGGCACGCTCCGGCCGGTCACACGTCACTCTACTTAAGGCGTAAATTCTAGTCTCATTTTCTACTTCACATGATCTTACAAAACTCATCATATCTAATAAACCTTATTAAGTTATTACAAGACACATTACAATATTACGAACCGCACGGAAGGCAGTCAAATGATATTTATTTGCTACTCACGAGCCGGCTAGCTCGCTTCTTTCACTCATTAATTCACATTTCCCAAAATTAGTTTCATCAATTACATCACAAAATAAACCTACTGTTCACGTCTATTACATCTTAATTTTTAAACACGAAAATTGTCACTTCGAGAATAGCGAGACTCACCAGGTTGATCAGAGCACTTGTTTACACTACGAGGTTTAGCGGAGGAATGGGCTGCTGAGCAGCGAACCATGCTTGAAGAGCGTGAATGTTGCCATAAAACGGCACTGAACTCGTCTCATGAGACGGTGTAGATTTTATCTATTTTAATATTTATTCATCTTTTAAATAAAAGACTTTTAAAGGTACAAAATTACTTTTAATATTAAATTCTAAATTTGTATTAATTATTCAGTAATTTTTCCGGGCACCACAGATCCTATGATAGGTCAAATCAAGACCGCCGCTTTCGGTCGCGCTCTCGTGATGCCAGTAGTAATTTATGCTGGTATCACCAGAAATTTGATGACCAAGCGCGCAAATGTGCCTCTAGACATTGTCCTCGTTATACCGAAATGACTTCAGGAAACGCCAACAGCAACGCATAGTAGCGAGTACTGCGTTGCCTCATTCCCAGACTACTCGCCTCCTACAGATTCTCGATCCCGTCACCAAATACCGATTTTTATTAGACACTGGCTCCAGTGTGTCAATTATTCCAGCCACGGTGAAAGACAAAAACAACCCATTGTTGGGCACATTACGCGCCGCAAACGGCACGCCAATTCCTTGTTACGGTGAAAGAGTACTAGAGTGCAGTCTGGGATTGAGGCGAAACTTTCTCTTCACATTCCTGATCGCGGAAGTCCAAGAGCCCATAATTGGCGCGGATTTCTTAGCGAAGTTTGGGATTCTTGTAGATGTTAAAAACCGTAGAATTAGGGACGAGGAGACACAGATCTCAATTCCCGCTTGTAGCATAACTAGAGCTAATGTCTTACATTCATTCTCCATAGCTTTCAAGGAGGAGTGCATGTTCGAGCAGGTACTAAAAGATTACCCTGCACTAACAAACCCTAACTTAGCTTCTAATAACATGCAGACATGCACAAAGCACTTCATAGAGACGACTGGTCCGCCGGTCTACTCCCGAGCAAGGCGACTACCGCCTGATCGATTGGCGTTAGCCAAGAAAGAATTTGCGCGCATGCAAGAATGTGGCATCATCCGCAGTTCCAAAAGTCATTGGGCTAGCCCTCTTTTGCTAGTACCCAAGGCTAACGGTGAATTCAGACCGTGCGGGGATTTCCGCAGGTTGAATGCCGTTACTTTACCTGATCGCTACCCTATTCCTTATCTGCACGATTTCAGTGCAAATTTAGAAGGAGCACAAATTTTCTCAAAAATTGACCTCAAGAGCGCCTTCCATCAAATTCCACTTGATGAGAGCGCTATCGCTAAGACCGCGGTAATCCCTCCGTTTGGTCTCTTTGAGTTTCTAAAGATGCCGTATGGGCTGAGGAACGCTCCTCAAACGTTCCAACGCCACATGGCTGAAATTTTCTCTGATCTCACTTTCGCCTATGTCTATCTAGACGACATCCTAGTGGCATCCACAACCCCGGAGTTGCACAAAGACCATCTTAGGGTCGTTTTTCAAAGACTGTCCGACAATGGACTCCTCGTAAATCCTGAAAAATGTGAGCTCGGAAAGCCATCACTGATTTATCTAGGGCACGAAATTTCTAGCCTAGGTCTAAAACCTTTGCCTTCCAAAGTAGAAGTGATAAAAAACGTTCCTCTTCCACAGACCCAGAAAGAACTAAGAAGGTTCCTAGGTTCTGTTAACTTCTATCACCGCTTTATACGCAACTGTGCTCAAACTTTAGCGCCCTTGTCTGACCTACTCCAACCGAAACGAAAAGGTAAATCTATTGAGGTCAAATGGACGGAAGAAGCGCGCAAAGCTTTTGATGAAATAAAGCATAAGTTAGCTACCGCGACTGAGTTATCCTACCTTATTGCTAATGCCTATTTCAGTCTAGTAGTCGATGCATCAAGTACTGCTGTAGGTGCTGTTTTGCAACAACAAGTAGGTACTAATATCTCTCCTCTTGCCTTCTTTTCCAAAAAGCTGTCGCCCACTGAGCGTGCTTATAGCGCGTTCGGTAGGGAACTCCTTGCTATCTATCTGGCTGTGAGACACTTTCGCTATGCTCTAGAGGCAAGGGAGTTCGTGATCTACACAGACCACAAACCTTTGACCTCAGCGATTAAGATGCCTTCTGAAAGACATTCCCCAAGAGAAGCTCGACACCTGTCTTTCATAAGTCAGTTTACCACTGACATCCGTTTCATCAAAGGTCTCGACAATACTGTCGCTGACTGCTTATCCCGTATCAACTCTGTCCAAACCAGTGGTGAAATCACTTTCGGTAATATTTCCAAGACTCAGAAGGAGGATCCTGAACTTCAGGACCTTCTCAAACCTTCTAACACTTCCTCTCTGAAATTAACCTTGGTTGACGGCGTGTACCGTGATGCTGAGCGACTTTCTCGTTTGTATCTTCCTGCGACTCTCCGCAGAGTAGCTATTCTCCACTATCATTCCTTCTCTCATCCTGGTATTAACCGTACATTGCGTTTGATTTCCGATCGTTTCGTCTGGCCAGCGATGCGTAAGGAGGTCAAGCAAATTGTGCAAAATTGCCATGCATGTCAGAGTAGTAAAGTGGTGAAAGATAATCGTGCAGCGCTGCAGAGTTGTGCATACACAGGTCACAAGTTCGACGCGGTCCACCTAGATTTGGTGGGTCCTTTGCCTTTGTCGCGCGGTCATTCTTATTTGTTGACCATAATTGATAGGTTTTCTCGTTGGGTTGAGGCCGTGCCTCTTCCTGATACCCAAACTGAGACTGTAGCGCGCGCCTTCATGAGTAACTGGATCTCCAGATATGAGGTTCCCTTGAGTGTTACACATGACCGGGGATCACAATTTACCTCCAAATTTTGGAGTGAGCTCAGCACCGCTTTAGGTTGTACTAACACCAGTACTACCGCCTACCATCCGCAGTCGAATGGACTTATTGAGAGAGTCCACAGAGACTTAAAAGCTGCGCTGCGCTGCCTTAATTGCAATCACGATTGGATTGACAGACTTCCAGTAGTATTGCTCAGTGTTAGGAATCTCTTCCGGCAAGATCAGCAGTGCACAGCAGCAGAGATGTTGTATGGCACAACACTTCGGCTCCCCGGCGACATTGTTGACCCAAAACCTTGCCTGAATTTTCATCTGCTGACCGTTCCGCCTATGTAACCTGTCTAAAAGATTGCATGCGCCAGATCAAGTATGTTGCCCCACGAATGCCTCAGACAAAAGACAAATTAGATCCTGTTTTGCAAGACTGCACTCATGTGTACGTCCGTAATGATAGTATTAAACAGACTCTCACACGTCCTTATGATGGCCCTTTCAAGGTACTAAAACGGACGCCAAAATATTTTGTTCTTGAAAGATCTGGTTCACACGACCCTGTGAGCATTGATCGATTAAAAGTCGCGTACACTTCCGATCATAGTGTAACTTATAACTCATCATTCTCTCCGCAGATTTCCTTTCCCACTGAGACTCGATCATATCTACCATCTCAGTTCCCTCAGTTGGCTGCATTGTTGCCTAGTCAACTTGAGTGTAATCCTTTCTATGTGCCTGTACATTCAAAACCTATCCTTAAGCCTATCGTAGATTCTAATTCTAGCCCTCTTACTGAAACAGCGACAAGTCTGGATAGACCAGACGAGCCCGCTGCAGTAACTCGTGTTCCTAGAACTCTTGCCGACCTAAATTTGCAGACCCGTTTGGTGAAACTTCCCCGCGTAGTAAGATTTTCCTACCGCCAAACCCGGCATGGTCGCGTTGTTAAAACTCCTTCCCGCTACAAATGATTGCAGCGGGTGAACCTTTCGGTCTGCGCCTTGGGGGGTAATGTAGCATTCGCTACAGAGCGTAGTAATTATAAATTTTCACATTCGTACTTAAAATAAAATAATTATTAGCATTAAAAATCTTACTCTAAATTATTATTAATTATTTTACACTTCTAATTCGTAATCATTGAAGTTTGTGTGTAAATACATGAGAGATAAAATAATCAATCGACATTTCGAGTTTTAGAGCAGCTGTCTGTGGCAACAGCCAAGCGCGTCGCTTGAACGCACTTGCCGAGCCACTCTCACCGTTGACTTTCTAGCGTGCGTACCGCTCTTGTAAGTTAAAGACAATTTAAGTGTGAAAACAGAATGAAGCCCGGTAAAGTATACAGTGTAAAAATTTTCCTTGTGCATGTGAAAATTAATTATTTGTTCATCGTCGTGAATTAGGGATGAACTTAATAATAGTGTTAAAAGTTAGACTAGCATGTGTTATTTTCGAGTGCTATCTTCGACGTGACGAACGTATAAATTTTGTGTTTCACGATTCATTTCCTGTGTCAAGTCATTATATTATCAGACTAAGTTTGTGCCTTACTACAAGTTATACACTTGCAGCGTTCATGTCGAGATTGAAATTTGATCATGAAATACTCGTGAGAAAGCACGACAGAGCCGCTGGCGTCTTTGTGCCGGTTCCTTGTTTTCCAAGATGGCGACGCACAGACTGCCGTCGCGTGTAGTGATTCTGCAATTCAAAATCTTACCTTACGCATTTTGGGATATGATTCTTTACAAACATACTAGTAGTAGTTTTCTTAAATGTGTGACGTGTAATAAATGGGAATGCCTTTTTAATAATTTCGTACAAATTAATAGAGTACGCAGATTATTCATGCACATGTTTTGCTAAAGTTTTAGTTTCGTTTTTTTATATTTCATACTCCTTAAACCTTGCGTCTAATCGCACTTATTTCAATATAAATCACTATCAACAAATTTAAAGCACTTCTGCTTATATATTTTGGTGACAAAATACCTACTAGCATCTGCCTTCGTGAATGCGTACGATGTATGCCGGCGGCTTGTTGCGACTAGCGACGCGTAAAACCGCCGGGTTGGTCGTCGCACTAATTTTCATGCTTCATCTTGCAAAGATTGCCTTTCTGTGCAAGCAAAAACGTAGTATTTCTTTTCTCAATGTAAATATTATTTCTTAATTTTTATCAATAATACTTGTCAATGTTTTAGTATTATTGAGCAATGAAAGTAGGATTCCTTTTCTCTGTTAATTCTTGTACGGAGATAGGGATGTCTAGAGCACTGAACAAGCGTTAATTCTCATTTTTACGCAATATTAGCCGTGTTATGTCTTTTCGCTGTTTCATGAATCTTATGTTATGAAATCACGTGTTTGTTTTCCAAAAAACTCCACCAATTTAACCTTCGATAGTGCTGTCCTGCAGATTCTTGCAAAAGTTGCAGTCTCTGGATATTTTCATGATATTCCGTAGATCTCGTGTTTACTTGCATGTAGTTTCGGTAATGAATAAAGATTGTCATTACCGGAAAGTCTTAAACCTCATGTTCTGATATTAAGGCCAAAGGCATTATCGAACAAGCTTGCCAGTTACAAAAGAATCTGTCCTATCTCCTTGAGCTTGCCAAAAGTGAGAATCCTTAAAGTTAGCTCGTGTCGAATCTGTAGGATTTCTCGGAGTTGCGTGTGGGCGTTTATCATGTACGATGTTGGGGACTGTCAGCACTAGAATTTTCCTTGATGTCGCCTTGGACTGCTCACCCAGCGTTCATATTTTTGCAGACCTCAACGTCATCACCAAAACGCCACCGACACACACACCTTTGCCCCCTGGGCTTTTGTTGGATTAGTTTTGGTCCTAAACTGGCCTTACCTAAACTGGCCTTACCTAAACTGGCCTTACCTAAACTGGCCTTACCTAAACTGGCCTTACCTAAACTGGCCTTACCTAAACTGGCCTTACCTAAACTGGCCTTAACCGCCTAGCATCCACTCAATTAAATTGGCACTACCAATCGTCTCGGGTCTCTCAAAGACTTATAAATTGGACCCCTAGAAATTCTAAACAAACCTACACAGTCGACTTCGTCAACTAGCCGGAGCCGCTTCGCCTGCACGGACTGCGAACCATCTTCAGCCGAGTCCTCCAGAAGAGCAAGATTTGGCGGTTCTTTTTCGGCTCTCCTCAAAATAAACTACAAACCAAAAGCTGAGTTCCCGAGTGCATTATTACCCTCTCTCCTGGTTAATCAGATACTTATCGAGACACATGTTTATGTTTGGCTATACCCCACGGCCGAACAAGACATATACGAGTCTTTTTTATCTAATAAATATTCAGAAGTTCATTCTTCTCGCTTTTGGCGTGGTAATGTGCCAAATGCCCAGATTCATCTCTATTCAATCAATTGTATTACCCGATGAACACCCAATAAGAATTAAATTGTTCCAACTTAGAAGGTTGTTTCTACCATGTATACCATTCATTGAAAAATAATGATGTTTGAAACGAAGGAGCAAGTAGCCGAAGCTGCCGTATTACGGCTTGCATCATTACGGTTTAAGGTACCAAGAGAAAAATTATCATAAAAAACCATGAACTTTCTCATGATACTGAAAAATTTCGTAAATACTTGTCCATTAGATCGTCCATGAATTGATATTTGAGTGATATGAAAAGCGCGGGATATTGACTAAAGGCATCATCCTCAATGCGAACTTTCCCTTCGAAACTCTTTCACGGCTTTCAATTTTAAATGAAAATGTTAGCGTAATCGGTGAAATTCATATAATTTTTAAGAATTAATAAAATTGAATGACTCAAGTATTTCTAAAATTATTTTATAACCTTTGTAGAATATGTAGCACACCGCTACATAAGCGTAAAAATTAGAAATTTGCCATTCTCACTGAAATAAATTAATCATTAGCATTAAAAATCTTACTATAATTTATTATTAATTATTTTCTACTTCTAACTCGTAATCATTGAAGTTTGTGTGTAAATACATGAGAGACCAAATAATCAATCGACATTTCGAGCCTTTAAGCACCCCGATTTGGAAACATTCAAGCGCGTCGCTTGAACTGCTCACTCTTTCTTGTGGCGTGCTAGCGTGCGAACATCACCTTGTAAGTGCGAGTGAAATTTAGGTTTAGAATAGAAAAAAACGGGTAAAGTATATGTGCCTTGTGTTTTTCATATGTATTGTGTTTTACCCTAAAGATCTGCTCAGTGTCTTGAGTTGGGGGTAAAAATTAGTGTTAAGATTCTTAGACTAGCATGTGTTTTTTATAGAGTGAATATTGCGTGTCATTCTAAATTCACGTATTGAAAATTTCATACTATATATTCAGCTAACGTCATTGTTTCTTCCTCACGGCAAAACTTATATTGTGATTGCCAGTATCATATCGAGAATTACTCATAAACTGACTCGTGAACGCACGCGCCTAAATCGCCGGCGCTCTTTGTTTAGCGTGTCTTTGTGTTTCAAATGGCGGAGCAATTATACTGCCGTTTTCCGTCACTACTCCGTGACCATAATTGCACTATAAGCATGTGTATAATAGTATTTTCTTTTTTTTACAAACTTACTTGCAGCAGTTTTTCTTAAATATGTTTCAACGCGAAATAATCATTAAAGATGTCTCTTAAATATCTCGTATGAGTAAATTACGAAGGTTATTCTTGTCGATGCTTGCTAAAGTTTGGGAGTTTCATTTTTATTTCCATACTCCTTGAACCTTTTACGTAACCGCACTTATTCCAAAATAATCCTTTCCATAAAATTTAATTCAACGCTGCTCATTCTTGTGACTGAAACACTCACTACCATCTGCCTTCATGAGTGTGCGAAAATTATGCTGGCGGCTCGGGCTAATGCCGATGTGTGGAGCCGCCGGTTAATCGCCGCACTGATTTATTATGTTTTTCGTTCTTTCGCGCATAATTTTCCTTCGGTGAAATCAAAACGTTTAGTGTTCTTGGTATCATTTGGGATATATATATTCCTTTTATTCCTTCATTATTGCAAACGATATTTATCAGTAAATTTTCAGTAGAAATTATAAATGAACTTTAGGAATTTCTTTTCTCTGTATTCTTGTACCGTTATGGAGATTTTCTAGAGTACATCAAGAAGCTTAAATCTTCATGTTAAGCATTTCCTTAATTACTAAATTCTTAAATTTCATGCCTTGCATTTAAAGCAAGAGCATTTGTATCAGAATCTCTTAATTGATTTTTTTCTATCCGTCCTTAAGTTAGCTGGTGTTGGATCTGTAGGACTTTCTCGGAGTGATACTTTATGGGAGTTTTATCATGTACTTTGGGATAACTTCAGTGTGAAATTTCCTTGATGTCTCCTTGGACTGCTCATCCAGCTTCTTGGACTCCTTGCAGGACCTCTACATCATCGCCATACACACAACACTCACAGTTTTGAATCTCCCTGGGTTCCTGAGTGCCATGCTAAATGCTATCCTCACATAAGCTGTGACTTAACTTGCTCCTACCAATATGAGCTGTGACATAATATGCTAAATGCTAAGGACCTGGGCTTACTAGTATCCTAGTATGCTATGCTAATATGAGCAGTAACTTAACTTGCTCCTGCTACTGTGCTAATGTGCTAATGTGCCGACTTGCTTCTGCTCACATGAGCCGGATTTAACTTGCTCACTCACACCTCACCTTATTTTGAGTCATTAGTTCTACCTGAGCTACGTCATTGACCCTCGCTCAATTATCTCAAATTGCCTAATTCAAGTTCCCAAGTACAACTCACTCACCCTGCCTACTCCATCGAGTGACGGCCTTCGCCAACGCCAGCCTGGCTCTCCGGCACGGATTGCCCACCTAGACAAGCTCTCCGAGATCAAGATCCAAGCCAGTTCTCCTTGGTTTTCCTTCAATAAACTACACGGCAGGAAAAAGCTGAGTTAACCAAAAATTGTCATTCATTATCCCTCTTATAGTCGCTCAAATTTACTTGTCGAGAGATGTTGTAGTCTTTGCCCGTCAATTCACCCCAGCGGACAATCAAAACTACACACTGGTGACCCCAGTTAAAATAACCCAAAACTTTCTTAAAAAAACTTAAAAACAATTCAACTCGACAAGCGTTTGAGAGATTGTGAGAGGATAATTTTGGCATGTCATTGTAGTGATAAATTTCCCATGTCGTAGTCTTTGAGAATTTTCTATAGATGTCACTGTGCTAATCTTTCTCTGAGCAGCTCTAAAAATTTTTATGCTGTTTTCCTGTCTTTGTTTGTTTTCGTGCCTCAGTAGGTGGGAAAAATATTTTTCTCCTATTTCCGTGCTGTGCATTTATTTCTGACTACCGTAAAAATCTTCGCTTCCATTCTCTCTCTTTCCGTTTTTTTTTCTTTCAACGTTAAGGATTGATTGAGTAGGTAGGAAAATAATTTTTTTCTCACCTGCCTTATTTTTGTGCCTACGCAAAAATTGCCGCATACCGCATAATTTTTTCTCGTTTCCAATTTCATATTTCTGTTTCAACTTCATTTGAATGATTGAGTAGGTAAAGAATTAACGCAAATCCTTGCCACTTAATTCCAAGTCATTAGGCGCTGAGATCTTAATTGTGCATCCCCAAAGAGATTACTAGCATGACTGAATCAGATAATGAAGATCGAGCCCCCACAAAACCCATTAGGCTTCCCCCCTTTATCCCGGAGGACGCTCACACGTGGTTTCAACAGTGTGAAGCCATGTTTAGGTATCACCAAATCACTAATAACACAGACCAATTCTACGCTCTAGTTTCCGCAGCCCCCACAAAATTGTTAAATGATTCAAATCAGTTGCTCGAGAACCCCCCCGCCTTTGACCCGTATGGCACCTTAAAAAGAAAAATTCTGCAGAAGTTGCAGATGTCCGATGCGGACAAATTTTGCAGTTTGGTAGACGCCTCAACTATTCCCCCTGTCTCTAGTTCTTTCTCTCCCACTTCGCTAGTCAAAGAACTGCGAAAACTCGCTACGGGTGTTGCCGTAGTTGAGGGATTTCTGAAGGAAGTTTTCATGACTAAGCTTCCTCCGAATGTGCGTCCATTTCTATCGCTAGCAGGCCCCGATCAAACGTTAGAAAAGCTGGCGGAGTCCACTGAGACGGTGATGCGCAATATTAATTTGTCACGAGAACCGCAAGTTACTTCCCTAAACGCAGCTGCTGCAAAATTTTAGCCCCGCAAATACCCAGAATCAATCCGCAGCCACAATAGACAAGTTGCAGCAAGACATCGCTGAGATAAAGCAAGCTTTACAGAATTGCCAGTTAGGTCAGAGTGGTCAGAGCGTAGCTCACATTCAGCAAGGCCCAGGGAGATTCCAAAGCCACCAAAATGCCTACGACTATCCTTATGACTATCCCTCCAACTATCATTATCCTCTTCCTCCTCCTCAACGCTTTGATAGAGGTTGATCTTACGATAGGTCAAATCAAGACCGCCGCTTCAGGTCGCGCTCTCGTGATGCCAGTAGTAATTTATGCTGGTACCACCAGAAATTTGGTGACCAAGCTCGCAAATGTGCCTCTAGATACTGTCCGCGTTATACCGAAATGACTTCGGGAAACGCCAACAGCAACGCATAGTAGCGAGTACTGCGTTGCCGCATTCCCAGACTACTCGCCTACTTACAATTTTAGATCCCGCTACCAAATATCGATTTCTCATCGACACTGGCTCAAGCGTGTCAATTATCCCAGCCACGGCAAAAGACAAAAACAACCCATTGTTGGCGACATTACGCGCCGCAAACGGCACGCCAATTCCTTGTTACGGTGAAAGAGTATTAGAGTGCAGTCTGGGATTGAGGCAATCCTTCCTTTTCACCTTCTTAATCGCGGAAGTCCAAGAGCCTATCATTGGCGCGGATTTCCTAGAGAAGTATGGGATTATTGTAGATGTTAAAAACCGTAGAATTAGGGACGAGGAGACACAGATCTCAATTCCCGCTTGTAGCATAACTAGAGCTAATGTCTTGCATTCCTTCTCAATCGCTTTCAAACAAGAGTGCATGTTTGAGCAATTACTAAAAGATTTTCCTGCATTGACAAATTCTAACTTAGTTTCCACAAAAATGCAAACCAGCACAAAGCACTTCATAGAGACGACGGGACCGCCGGTTTACTCCCGTGCAAGGCGATTGCCGCCTGACCGATTGGCTTTAGCCAAGAAAGAATTTGCGCGCATGCTCGAAAATGGCATTATCCGCAGTTCCAAAAGCCCTTGGGCTAGCCCCCTTTTGCTAGTACCCAAGGCTAACGGTGAATTCAGACCGTGCGGGGATTTCCGCAGACTGAATGCCGTCACTCTACCTGATCGCTACCCTATTCCCTACCTTCATGATTTCAGTGCAAATTTAGAGGGAGCACAAATTTTCTCAAAAATTGACTTGCAGCACGCTTTCCATCAAATTCCACTTGAGGAAAGCGCAATTGAGAAGACCGCGGTAATCACTCCGTTTGGTCTCTTTGAGTTCCTCAAGATGCCATATGGCTTGAGGAACGCTCCTCAAACGTTCCAAAGGCACATGGCTGAAATTTTCTCTGATCTCACTTTCGCCTATGTCTATCTAGACGACATCCTAGTGGCATCCACAACCCCGGAGTTGCACAAAGACCATCTTAGGGTCGTCTTTCAAAGACTGTCCGACAATGGACTCCTCGTAAATCCTGCAAAATGCGAGCTCGGAAAGCCATCACTGATTTACTTAGGTCATGAAATCTCTAGCCTAGGTCTAAAACCTTTGCCTTCCAAAGTAGAAGTGATCAAAAACTTTCCTCTTCCACAGACCCAGAAGGAACTAAGAAGGTTCCTAGGTTCTGTTAACTTCTATCATCGTTTCATACGCAACTGTGCTCAAACTTTAGCGCCCTTGTCTGACCTCCTCGAACCGAAACGAAAAGGCAAATCTATTGAGGTAAAATGGACAGAAGAAGCGCGCAAAGCTTTTGAGACAATCAAGCACAAGTTAGCTTCCGCGACTGAATTATCCTACCCTATTGCTAATGCTGATTTTAGCCTCGTTGTGGACGCATCCAGTACCGCCGTAGGTGCTGTTTTGCAACAACAAGTAGGGACTAACATCTCTCCTCTTGCCTTCTTTTCCAAAAAGCTGTCGCCCACTGAGCGTGCTTATGGCGCGTTCGGTAGGGAACTTCTTGCTATCTACTTGTCTGTAAGACACTTTCGCTATGCTCTAGAGGCGAGGGAGTTTGTGATCTACACAGATCACAAACCTCTGACCTCAGCGATCAAGATGCCTTCTGAGAGACATTCCCCGAGAGAGGCGCGACATTTGTCGTTTATAAGTCAGTTTACCACTGACATCCGTTTCATAAAAGGGTTGGACAATACTGTCGCTGACTGTCTTTCCAGAATCAACACTGTCCAAACCAGTGGTGAAATCACCTTCGGCAACATTGAAAGAGCGCAGAAGGAGGATCCTGAACTTCAGGACCTTCTCAAACCTTCTAACACTTCCTCTCTGAAGTTAACCTTGGTTGACGGCGTGTACCGTGATGCCGAGCGACTTTCTCGTTTGTACCTTCCTGCAACTCTCCGCAGAGTAGCTATCCTGCATTACCATTCTCTCTCTCACCCTGGTATTAACCGTACATTGCGTTTGATTTCTGATCGTTACGTCTGGCCAGCGATGCGTAAGGAGGTCAAGCAAATTGTACAAAATTGCCATGCATGTCAGAGTAGTAAAGTGGTGAAACATAATCGTGCAGCGCTGCAGAGTTGTGCATTCACAGGTCACAAGTTCGACTCGGTCCACCTAGATTTGGTGGGTCCTTTGCCTTTATCGCGCGGTTATTCTTATTTGTTGACCATCATCGATAGGTTCACACGTTGGGTTGAGGCTGTCCCTCTTCCTGATACCCAAACTGAGACTGTAGCGCGCGCTTTCATGTCCAACTGGATCTCTAGATTTGGTGTCCCCTTAAAGGTCACGCACGACCGGGGATCACAATTTACCTCAAAATTCTGGAGTGAGCTCAGCAATGCTTTAGGTTGTACTAACACCTCTACGACCTCTTACCATCCGCAGTCAAATGGACTTATTGAGAGAGTCCACAGGGACTTGAAGGCTGCATTACGTTGCTTGAACTGCAGTCACGATTGGACTGACAGACTTCCAGTTGTATTGTTGAGCATCCGCAATCTGTACAGACAAGATCAGCAGTGCACAGCAGCAGAGATGCTCTATGGTCAGACACTTCGTCTCCCCGGCGACATTGTTGACCCAAAACCTTTGCCTGAATTTTCATCCGCTGACCGTTTCGCCTATGTAACCTGCCTTAAAGACTGCATGCGTGAGATTGAGTATGTTGCTCCACGAATGCCGCAGTCTAAGGACAAACTCGATCCTGCATTGCGAGACTGCACACATGTGTATGTCCGAAACGACGCCATCAAACCTACACTCACGCGCCCTTATGATGGTCCGTTCAAAATTATCAAACGCACGCCCAAATATTTCATCCTTGAAAGATCGGGTTCACACGACCCTGTGAGCATTGATCGATTAAAAGTCGCGTACACTTCCGATCATAGTGTAACTGCTAAACCATCATTCTCTCCACAGAATTCCTTTCCCACTGAGACTCGATCATATCTACCATCTCAGCTTCCTCAGTTGGCGGCAATGTTGCCTAGTCAACTTGAGTGTAACCCTTTCTATGTGCCTGTACATTCAAACCCTATCCCTAAGCCTATCGTAGACTCTAATTCTAGCCCTCTTACTGACACAGCGACAAGTCTGGAAAGACCAGACGAGCCCGCTGCAGTAACTCCTGTTCCTAGGACTCTTGCTGATCTAAACTTGCAGACCCGTTTGGTGAAACTTCCCCGCTCAGTATCATTTGCCAATTGCCGAACCCGGCAGGGTCGCGTAGTTCGCCCTCCTTCCCGCTACAGATGATTGCAGCGGGTGGACCTTTCGGTCTGCGCCTTGGGGGGTAATGTAGCATACCGCTACATAAGCGTAAAAATTAGAAATTTGCCATTCTCACTGAAATAAATTAATCATTAGCATTAAAAATCTTACTATAATTTATTATTAATTATTTTCTACTTCTAACTCGTAATCATTGAAGTTTGTGTGTAAATACATGAGAGACCAAATAATCAATCGACATTTCGAGCCTTTAAGCACCCCGATTTGGAAACATTCAAGCGCGTCGCTTGAACTGCTCACTCTTTCTTGTGGCGTGCTAGCGTGCGAACATCACCTTGTAAGTGCGAGTGAAATTTAGGTTTAGAATAGAAAAAAACGGGTGAAGTATATGTGCCTTGTGTTTTTCATATGTATTGTGTTTTACCCTAAAGATCTGCTCAGTGTCTTGAGTTGGGGGTAAAAATTAGTGTTAAGATTCTTAGACTAGCATGTGTTTTTTATAGAGTGAATATTGCGTGTCATTCCAAATTCACGTATTGAAAATTTCATACTATATATTCAGCTAACGTCATTGTTTCTTCCTCACGGCAAAACTTATATTGTGATTGCCAGTATCATATCGAGAATTACTCATAAACTGACTCGTGAACGCACGCGCCTAAATCGCCGGCGCTCTTTGTTTAGCGTGTCTTTGTGTTTCAAATGGCGGAGCAATTATACTGCCGTTTTCCGTCACTACTCCGTGACCATAATTGCACTATAAGCATGTGTATAATAGTATTTTCTTTTTTTTTACAAACTTACTTGCAGCAGTTTTTCTTAAATATGTTTCAACGCGAAATAATCATTAAAGATGTCTCTTAAATATCTCGTATGAGTAAATTACGAAGGTTATTCTTGTCGATGCTTGCTAAAGTTTGGGAGTTTCATTTTTATTTACATACTCCTTGAACCTTTTACGTAACCGCACTTATTCCAAAATAATCCTTTCCATAAAATTTAATTCAACGCTGCTCATTCCTGTGACTGAAACACTCACTACCATCTGCCTTCATGAGTGTGCGAAAATTATGCTGGCGGCTCGGGCTAATGCCGATGTGTGGAGCCGCCGGTTAATCGCCGCACTGATTTATTATGTTTTTCGTTCTTTCGCGCATAATTTTCCTTCGGTGAAATCAAAACGTTTAGTGTTCTTGGTATCATTTGGGATATATATATTCCTTTTATTCCTTCATTATTGCAAACGATATTTATCAGTAAATTTTCAGTAGAAATTATAAATGAACTTTAGGAATTTCTTTTCTCTGTATTCTTGTACTGTAATATAGCGAGTACTGTAAGTTCTAGTTAGAGAGACCGAAAGTTGGCAACGCTCGATAGGGCAACACTCGCGAGTCAGTGTGCGATTGGCCTCGGGTTCAACAACAAGTAAATGTTGACCGAGTGTGTACATAATATTACCTACTGTGGTTGGTATCTAACTTCTTAATTTCTAAACTAATGTACTAATTCTATGCTACCCTATTCTATATATATTCCTTTCTATCTCCGCTCTGCTCTCGCTAACCACATTCTGGTATCTGAGTATCTACGAGGCCTGTCGAAAAAGTATCCGACCTTTGGCCAGAAAAAATACTTCAACAACCTGACGGGGTTGGGACCCTAATCCCCTTCAAAGTAGGCTCCTTGTGCTTCCACACACTTAGCCCACCGATCCTTCCACTGCCGGAAACACCTCTGGAAGTCTTCTTTTGGAATGGTGTTCAGCTCTGTCGTCGCGTTCCGCATTATCTCTTCTCTACTCTCAAAACGGGATCCTTTCAGTGGTGTCTTCAATTTTGGAAACAACCAGAAGTCGCAAGGAGCCAGGTCTGGAGAGTAGGGAGGTTGGCGAACGGTCGTAATTCCATGTTTGGCCAAGAAATTGCGGATCAAATGGGATGAATGTGCGGCCTGCCACAACGCCTGCCACAACGCTGCTCACTCTCCGCTGATGTGCGGCCATCTTTGAATCGGTTGAACCACTCCTTAATTTGTGTTACACCCATAGCATCTTCCCCAAACACCTGCTGAATCTTACGAATTGTTTCAATTTGAGAATCACCAAGCTTTTGACAAAATTTGATGCAGTGTCTTTGCTCAATTCGTTCAGTCATCTTGCAAGAAAACTAAATCCGACAAACACTTAGAACAGCACCTTACTTGGCGACCACCAGCCAGTGACTGGCCCAAGTGAATGCGGTGAAAAAAGTCAAGCATGCGCATTAAGATTCCTCCTTCCACCGTGCACAGTGGCGCCGCCTTAGAATCACTACTTTGCGCGGGAAAAATTAAGGTCGGATACTTTTTCGACAGGCCTCGTATGTTGTAAGGTATCCAAGAGGTGAGTAAACTATTTTACCTAACTTGATGTCTATTACTATGTTGTGTCTATGTCTATGTGGAACCCTTGCTGTGCTCTAGTGTAGGGGTATCCAATCTATAATACTGGCGACGAGGATTATTTTTTGTAGAACTATTGGGAGAGGCTAGACTAATGAAGGAACTCAGAATTTATATTATTATTCAGTGACTAGAGTATTGATGCTGTAAATTTCTGATTTTTTTTTAACAAGGTGTATTATTACAGCCTCTTGAATTGGCTACTCTTGCAACTGATATTGTTGCTACTACTATTTCAGGTAGATATCTGATAATTAGCTGTAAAGCTGGGTAAAAATGCCAATGCTAGGCTCAGTGGGAGAATTCAATCCTTTAGAGGAAGAATTCCCAGAATATGAAGTCAGGCTAAACTGCTTCCTTAGTATTAATAAAGTGGAAGATTCAAATAAAGCTAAAACATTTATTGCTCTGGTGGGTCCTAAAATTGTTAGGTTGACCAAAGACCTACTATCACCTAAAAGACTTTTAGATGCTACCTATGAGGAGATCATGGAAGCGTTAAGACGGCATTTTAAGCCGACACGCAACCAGATCTTTGAAAGGTTTAGGTTCCATAAGCGGAACCAGAAACAAGGGGAGAGCATTGCTGATTTTGTGGCTAGCTTAAAGGCCCTTTCAGACACCTGTAATTTCAAACAGGAAGTTCTGGAAGAAACTCTGCTAGATAGGTTAATACTGGGTGTGGCCAGTAATGATGTTCAAAATTGTTTGCTCAATGAAAATGACCTCACATGGAAAAAAGCCGTGGATCTGGCAACTGCCAAAGAAACCCAACTGAGGGAGACGGTTGTGTTAAGGCAACCTAATTCCATACTAAATGTGGGCCAGCATAGAGTAAAGCAAACTGCTATTAAGCCTCAGGGCAAAACTCAGGCTCAAGCTAGCCCCAAATCAGCATGCAGCGGCTGTGGTAATCTGCACTGGCGTAGAGATTGCCCCTATAAAGACAGTGTTTGTCATGGTTGTGGCCAAAAAGGCCATCTTAAGAAGTGTTGCTTTAAATTGAAAAAGCAAAATTCTGCTAAAGACAACAAAAATAATTTTGTGCATGCTATGCATGAGAAAAGGGGGAGGGAACACCACCCTAACCCTAATAGAACTAACAATGCAGCCTGTGCAGACTATCCAGTTGCTAATCTAGGCTGTTATGGAGAGATTTTCTCAATAGCCGAGGAAATGAAACCCCCAATCAAAATAAAATTGTTACTAAATGGTGTGCCATTAGAGATGGAAGTAGATACAGGTGCTGCCAGGTCTATCCTTTCAATGGCCACCTACTCTAAAATACCAGCCAAGTCCAGACCCGAGCTGAGACTTTCTGATGTTAAGCTTAGGACTTATGGGGGAGCGGAGCTAGTAGTTTGCGGAGAGATTAGAGCTAACATCCAGCGTGAATCTGGTAATATGGTTCCTCAACTAGCAACTATTGTGATTGTAGACAGGGAGGGGCCAGCTTTGCTGGGTAGGGACCTGATTGATTCCCTTGGGCTAACTATAGTATCAAATAATGTCAACAAATTGACTACCTGCCCTGAAGAGTTAGCAAATAAATTCCCTGACCTTTTTCAACCAGGTCTAGGTTGCTTTAAGGGAAGGAATTTCAAAATAGAAGTGGATCCAGCTGTACCACCAAAGTTTTGTAAGGCCAGGAACGTGCCTTACATACTGAGACCTAAGGTGGAGGCAGAACTTGATAGACTGGTGCAGGAAGGTATCCTCACCCCTGTACAATACTCGAGATGGGCAGCGGCGATCGTCCCTGTGCTCAAGGCTGATCAAAGCATCCGCATCTGTGGGGACTACAAATTAACAGTCAACAGAGCCACTAGGCTTGATACCTACCCTATACCCAGAGTGGAAGATCTATTCAGCGGGTTAGCAGGAGGAGTTATATACTCCAAGCTAGATATGTCTCAGGCATACGCCCAACTACCCTTGGATGAAGACTCCAAGGAACTCACGGTAATAAACACCCACAGAGGTTTATTTGCCTACAACCGTCTCAGTTTTGGAATTGCGTCCGCACCTGGAATCTTCCAGCGTGCCATGGAAGGACTATTGCAGGGCCTCCCAGGAGTGTTCTGCTACCTGGATGACGTCCTGGTGAGTGCCACTAATGAGCAAGAGCACAACAAGCGTCTCTATCAAGTCTTATCTAAACTACAGGAGGCAGGACTAAAACTGAAAATGGATAAATGCCAAATTGGAGTGCCACAGGTATCCTACCTTGGATACCAAATTAACAAGGATGGGTTGCACCCCACTGCAGAGAAGGTAGCAGCAATCCAGAATGCACCAGCTCCTACTAATGTAACTCAACTGAGAGCCTACCTTGGGCTGCTAAATTTCTATAGGAAATTTCTAAAATCATCTGCAACTATGCTGGAGCCCCTGAATACCTTACTGAGAGACAAAACCCCTTGGAAATGGGATGCAAGTCAGGAGAGAGCCTTCCAGAAATCTAAACAAGCCCTCCTGGACTCTCAGACTCTAGTCCACTTTGACCCTCAGAAACCCATAGTGGTAGTGGCTGACAGTAGTGCGTATGGTGTGGGAGCGGTGCTGTGTCACCTTATTGATGGGATTGAACGCCCCGCCTATTTTGCCTCCCGAACTCTAACAGCAACAGAACGCAACTACTCTCAAACTGAAAAAGAAGCCCTAGCTATGGTGTTCGCACTTCGAAAATTTCATTGCTACCTGTGGGGACAGGATTTCACTGTGGTTACGGACCACAAACCTTTGTTAGGACTATTTGATCCGGGTAGAAGCATTCCTCCGATGGCATCCGGGCGCATTCAAAGGTGGGCTTTACTACTGCAGTCCTACAAGTTCACCTTGCGTCACCGGTCCGGCGTGCTGTTGGGCACAGCTGATGCTCTCAGTCGTCTACCTTTGACAACTCCCGAGGAAGCCACACCTATTCCTGCGGAATGGACGTCCTTAGTGAATTTCCTCGAGTCAGCTCCAGTCACCAGCACCCACATCCGCGACGGCACCCTAAGGGACCCAGTACTTTCAAAGGTGTACAAATACTGCCAAGTAGGCTGGCCTTCGACGGTAATTGGTGACCCCGATCTCGCTCCGTATACTAGGAGGCGAGACGAATTGTCCACACAAAATGGCTGTGTGCTCTGGGGAGCAAGAATTATTGTACCCCAAGCTCTCAGACAAGCCATTGTGGACGAACTGCACTCTGGCCATGCTGGATCATCCAGGATGAAGGAGTTAGCTCGCAGCTATGTATGGTGGCCGCTGCTGGACAAAGATCTAGAAGAAACGACTAAGTCATGCAGCGAGTGCCTGAGCACTCGAGCTGCACCAACGAAAGCTGAACTCCATCCGTGGGAATGGCCTGCGAAGCCTTGGCATCGCATACACATTGACTACGCGGGCCCAAAGGATGGAAAATACTATCTAGTGATCGTGGATGCACACTCTAAGTGGGTTGAAATTTTTCCCACATCTACTACAACCTCTAGCGAAACGATCTCGTGCCTAAAACACACTTTTGCGACATTTGGATTTCCAGCAACAATTTTTTCTGACAATGCAACGTGTTTCACATCGGCCGAGTTCCAAGAATTTGTGAAGGCATGTGGTATGCGACATATTACGAGCGCACCATACCACCCTTCAACTAATGGACTGGCAGAGCGCATGGTACAAACTTTCAAGAAGAATATACAAAAGTCAACGGAACCCCTTCGCCTAGCACTAGACAGGTTTCTGTTCAACTATCGGCTGACACCCCACACGACAACAGGTGTTACGCCCGCCGAACTGATGTTAGGCAGAAAAGTTCGCTCTCGTCTTGATCTGCTTTGGCCGTCAGAAGCAATCGCGTCCAAAGTTGCTCAATGCCAGGACGCTCAGAAAAGATACCACCCAGGGTCTCGCGCGGTTGATATTCCGCCGGAGTCTCCTGTGATGGTCCGTCAATACACGCCGGGTTCCCCAAAATGGACCCCTGCTACCACCATTGAGAAAACAGGCCCGGTATCCTACAAGTGCCAACTGAAGGGGGGAGAGGTCGTTCGTCGACACCAGGACCAAGTTATTACCTGCTCGAACACCATCCCTGAACCCTTGGAACAACCTACGGAGGAAACCCTCGTGTTTCCACAACCTGCTCAAAATTCATACCCACCACCTCCGACCAATGAACCTGACTCCGAAACACCTGAGTACCCGATTCCCACCCAGGAGGCTAGGCTGAACGAGCCTCCAAGTGCTAGCATCTCACGCAGGTCTACCCGGGCTCGGAAGCCTGCGGTGAGAATGGACCTTTAGGATTGACTATATTGAATAAGGGGACTGGGGATACAGGGAGGGGTTTCTAATTAAGGAGGGAGGGGTGTAATATAGCGAGTACTGTAAGTTCTAGTTAGAGAGACCGAAAGTTGGCAACGCTCGATAGGGCAACACTCGCGAGTCAGTCTGCGATTGGCCTCGGGTTCAACAACAAGTAAATGTTGACCGAGTGTGTACATAATATTACCTACTGTGGTTGGTATCTAACTTCTTAATTTCTAAACTAATGTACTAATTCTATGCTACCCTATTCTATATATATTCCTTTCTATCTCCGCTCTGCTCTCGCTAACCACATTCTGCTATCTGAGTATCTATGTTGTAAGGTATCCAAGAGGTGAGTAAACTATTTTACCTAACTTGATGTCTATTACTATGTTGTGTCTATGTCTATGTGGAACCCTTGCTGTGCTCTAGTGTAGGGGTATCCAATCTATAATATGTACCGTTATGGAGATTTTCTCGAGTACATCAAGAAGCTTAAATCTTCATGTTAAGCATTTCCTTAATTACTAAATTCTTAAATTTCATGCCTTGCATTTAAAGCAAGAGCATTTGTATCAGAATCTCTTAATTGATTTTTTTCTATCCGTCCTTAAGTTAGCTGGTGTTGGATCTGTAGGACTTTCTCGGAGTGATACTTTATGGGAGTTTTATCATGTACTTTGGGATAACTTCAGTGTGAAATTTCCTTGATGTCTCCTTGGACTGCTCATCCAGCTTCTTGGACTCCTTGCAGGACCTCTACATCATCGCCATACACACAACACTCACAGTTTTGAATCTCCCTGGGTTCCTGAGTGCCATGCTAAATGCTATCCTCACATAAGCTGTGACTTAACTTGCTCCTACCAATATGAGCTGTGACATAATATGCTAAATGCTAAGGACCTGGGCTTACTAGTATCCTAGTATGCTATGCTAATATGAGCAGTAACTTAACTTGCTCCTGCTACTGTGCTAATGTGCTAATGTGCCGACTTGCTTCTGCTCACATGAGCCGGATTTAACTTGCTCACTCACACCTCACCTTATTTTGAGTCATTAGTTCTACCTGAGCTACGTCATTGACCCTTGCTCAATTATCTCAAATTGCCTAATTCAAGTTCCCAAATACAACTCACTCACCCTGCCTACTCCATCGAGTGACGGCCTTCGCCAACGCCAGCCTGGCTCTCCGGCACGGATTGCCCACCTAGACAAGCTCTCCGAGATCAAGATCCAAGCCAGTTCTCCTTGGTTTTCCTTCAATAAACTACACGGCAGGAAAAAGCTGAGTTAACCAAAAATTGTCATTCATTATCCCTCTTATAGTCGCTCAAATTTACTTGTCGAGAGATGTTGTAGTCTTTGCCCGTCAATTCACCCCAGCGGACAATCAAAACTACACAAATATATGCGAGAGCAGCGGACAGACAATAAGCTGTTAAATAATTATTTTGAATTTAATAAAAGCTCTCATCTGAGAAATAATATTTGAACACAAAGAATTGATTTCTCAAGATATTGACTTGAAAATAATTTTTAAAAATTTTTGGGAAATAAAAAATATACCGTCTTAGATATTCCCCATCGTTACTCTAACTTCATCCCATCTGCGTTTCTGAAAAATTCCGAAGAACAGCTGACAACCTTGGACAGGGGTGGGTTGCAGGAAGTATTCAGCTCTCTGCTGTCAAAAAATATGCCCTGCCGCAGCGGCTTTTATTGCACGTTTATCTTCATAGTATAAATTTGTTTTGACATCTGACGGTTTTGTGCTGCCTCTTCTAGTTATGTAGATATTATGGACTATCATAGACTAGTTCGGAAATTTCTTTGTGTGACAATAGATAAACTGGATGTCTGTGAGATTTACTTATATGTCCAAATACAAAACAAACGATTAGTCAAGAGTATGTCAGATTTATTTTAATTTGGTCATGTGATTAGTCATTTTACTTGTTTTAATTAATTTTTCTGTTTTTATAGATATGTCCTTAAGTATTTTTTCTACTTCAGGGTGAAAATTGTAGCTAACTGATTAGAATCTTTTGTTCAAAAACTGAATTTCTTTTAAGCAGAATGTATCTTTAAGGATGAGTCAAAGGTTGCATAGTTGGTCATTAATTAGTTTTATGTAGAATTAACTTTTTTTCCATTTATGCTGCTTGGTTATTATATTCATTTAAAGTTATTGGTTTAGCCAGCAGGTGAAGTAAAAGAATTGGTCAAGTTGATTTTTGAAATGCATAATACATGTTTACTTGCTTGTTATTTTTTAAATCTAAGCATTTTACCTATCGATACTAGATCTTATTATTTGGTAAACAGTTAATTAATTTACTACTGAGCTCAATCATCTCAAATGCTGAAATTTTTATTGTTTGCTATTATTAGGCCTTGTAAAAATAACCTATAAATAAAATTTTAGTTATAATTATTCTATTATTAATAGATTAGCTAATATCATTTTCCCAGATTAGCTGCTGGTAGAAAGCAGCTTACAAAATTATCTTCAGAAGTATTGAAGATTTTTCAAATTCATTAATTGCTGCTGTTTTGAGATTTAGCTTAAAACTCTGCTAAAATGGAAAAGTCAGATGTGTAACAAATTTGATTTTAAATGATTAAATGCAGGAAATGCTTGCATTTGTTTAGATGAAATTAATTATCTTACTTTGTCAGTTTGGTAAATGTGTAGCGTTAGTCAGTAATCGATTTTCCAGTTTTTGATGTCTATTTGTAGTTAATTAGATCAAAATGAACAAGTTTTCTTCCATGTGTTTTCCGTCGGAAATGAATATTTTATGAGTTATAGCGGTAAATAAGCCGGTAAATGTAAAGGACTTGACCATAATCGATTTTCCACTTTTTGATCAACAAAGATTGTTAATGAAACCAAAATAAACAAGTTTTCTTCAATGCACTTTCCGGCGGAAATGAGTATTTTAAAAGTTATGGCGTTAAATGAGTTACCGGAACTCCATTGTGCATCATCCTATTACAAACGTTAAGAGGTTGGGTCGTGAGGGGTAGCCACAGTTCTTTTAGTTTTATAATTTTCACTAAAAGAACTGTTGCTACCCCTCACGACCCAACCTCTTTACGTTTGTAATAGGGGGTTTGCTCTTCGTCGGCTTGGTTGGCGCGCGGGAACGCCTGTTTACTTTCACGTCGGACCGCGCGGTATATTTTTCCCCGACTCAAAGACTGGAGTTACGGTAACTCATTTAATGCCATAACTTTTAAAATACTCATTTCCGCCGGAAAGTGCATTGAAGAAAACTTGTTTATTTTCGTCTCATCAACAATATTTGTTGATCAAAAAGTGGAAAATCGATTATGGTCAAGTCCTTTACATTTACCAATAAGCCTACCGCAACTCCAGTGTTTGAAGCGGAAAGAAATTCATCAATCCCGTGGTAGACCATCACTGCAATAAAGTCTCGCTTCGAGCGTGATTGTCATCAATGACGAAACTGAACCTACCGCTATACCTCGGTAAATATTCATTTGAAAAAAAAGTGTATAGAAGAAAAGTTGTTTATTTCGATGTTGTTTCCATGATTCTAAGAACAAAAATTCAAAAATAGAGAAGTAGCTGTTTATTCTAGCGCATTTGTCATCAAAGACGAAATTAAACCTTGCGCCATAACTCATTAAATACTCATTTCCGACGGAAAGCGCATAGAAGATAAATTGTTTATTTAGATCTAATTAATGAAGAATAGTTTATTTTATTAACTAAAAACCTTAGACATTATTGAAATGTCAATAGTTGTTAGGTGTTTGCCATTGGATAATTTATAAGGCTACCTAATAGCAAGCAAATGATTGTAAATTCCTTGAACGTTTTGATGATTGAATTCAGCTAAGGTTTGAAGTAATATAAGCATGCTACAGAATTAAAAATAGCGATTTTGAATCCATATCATTGATTTAATCCATTATTACCAAGTTTGGTAGTACCAATTTACAAACCTGTTTAGGAAGCCTCTTTTTATCAAAAATCTTTTTAATCTCCTTGCACTTGCTTAAATTACTGTGCTTATCTAAATTAGTCTCAAAATTAAATTGCATAATATGCAAACTACTATGACTTCAACATTTTTAACCTTCCTCCTGCAATAGTAATCAATCATTTGAGTCTATGACCTTCACCATAATGTTCTGGAAAATAAAAATATCTCAGAACAAAGTGAGACCAGCACAGCACAGCACTGATTATGCATGAATCTATATGCTGTCTCTGACTACTCGGCACTTGTGCTTTTCCTGCACTGTCCAACTTAGTCTTTTTTGGGAATCCGGATGAATCGTTCAAAAGTTTTCAGCTTTCTCTCATTGCTGGGTGAAGCTCAGTAAAACAAAAATATTTATATTAATTACAAAAAATTGATATTATGTTGTTGATAAATAAGCTGTTCATTACAAGAGCTTTTTGAATCCGAGAAGACAGAAATTAACTTTTGTGTTAACCCCAACTCTTGTGCACAGTTAATCTTATTACAGCAAAATAAAACTATGGAGAAACTATGGAAAAAATGATATCTCTAGAATTCAGTTCGCACGATGAAACGCAGTTTTGATGTAACTCGAACCACTATGACTGACAATAATTAGTTTGTAGCGTGCACTCCAAACAGGCTCTTTAGGCGATATTTCATTCAAATCCTGTTGAAATATTTTATAGGAATTGAAAGCACTAGCAAGTAAAACCTCATCTTTGCTGCGTAAGTTACCGGTAAAATAAAGTTTTTAAATTTTCACTACGGTCCTCAAAATGTTTGGCATTATACCGGCATGTGTATTTACTTGTTTACTGCAAATCTTTGAACTAGTTACACTCCTGCTGCACATTTTGCAGAATATCCCTTTAAAACATTGGGTATTTATGAACAAAAAAGTACAAAACTATAATTGGCAAACTCACCAAATCAGAATAAAAGTGAGTAGGAATGCTCCAGCACATCCATGCCTTTCAACCTTCAATAGTTTACTGACACGATTCAATAATTAGCGCCAGCAGAATGACTTATGACTATAGATGGGTTGGTCACTTGAATGTCAAAGCACTGGCTGCAATTATAAATGAAACACTCAATGTCTCTTCAAATGGCAAAACAGGTGTTTTAGTCATTAATTGCATCATTTTTGATTTTTCTTCTCTCGCCTTGAACAACAACAAAAAACAGCAATGTAGGGAAATATTTTATACAACATTTGAAATTGAATTTTGAAATTTTCTATTATCGTAACTTACAAATATGTAAGAAAATGTATCAAGTAGCTTTAATTAACACGAGTATGTCATATTAAATATGTTTTACTATCTATCATCTTAATTCCTAATTTTACGATATATGAAATCTTATGAGATCAATTAAGGACGTTTTATATTAGGAAGGTTTTGAAATCCAATATGTTGTAATGCATCTCACGAATCAAATTTTTAGAAAATAAATGGATTTTCTTTCTTTCTTTTTTTCTTTCTTTCTTTCTTATCCCATCTAACTTTATTGAGAAATATCGTTAAAAACTTTCGTAGAGTAATTTTATCGGATATTAAATTGCTACTAAATTCACAATGAATTACATATATCAGTATTGAAATTATCTGTGGGATGAATTTTGTTGATTTATATAGATGTTCTCTTTGTGAAATTCATACTAAAAAACCGTTCGATGCATTTTATTGGCAAACTTGAACATAGAAAGAAAATCATTCCCAAATACCTCTTCAAGACACCCACTGCCATTTCGGATTTTACGCTTTGCTCGATTACATAAAATTTTTTGGACTAATGGATTACATTTTTTAGCACTAATGCCTAATATTTAATTTCAAGTCACCAAATAGGTTGGCAGAAATTAGTTTTCTTCAACTTCATGACACCATCATTATAAAAAAATACGTACAGCGTATTTCAACACAAACCAAAATAATACACGAATATTTACTTCCTCTATAGGAAAAATGGAATTTACGAAATAACTATTTCACAACATGTTTTACATTCTACCATGCAAACAGCCTGCCAGGTAGCTGCAGCACGGGAGTAACTTTCTGAAGCCACTCTTCTCCTAAGTTCATTTTTTTGTGGAACGAGTCGAATTTGTGCCTAAAATGAGACCGAAAAGCGATTCATTCTCGTAGGAATAACACTAATTTATTCTTCCATGTCTCGTTCTTGGGGAACAATAATGAATAACTAATACTCTAAAAGGTTTTTTGACCAAAAGAAATACCTTTTCGTAAAGCTGAAAGTTTTCTTTTTCTAATGGAGTAATTTGAGGACAATTTAAAACAAGATAAAGGATGTAAAATTATCTTCTAATCTAAAGAGTGATTTTCAGTTGGAACCTGCGTTCCTTCAGCTGCAGCCAGCAGCCTCGCTGCAATGCACTACGACAGCACTCACTCTTCAGTACTCTAACTCTAATAGCCTGAGGAGGGTTGCGACACTTCTGTCTCTCCATTCAGCCTAAGTTCATTCTTCCTCCTGAAAAGATGCACCTATTAACTAATAATAGTTATTTTGACTAGTATGGTGGAACCTTTTAGAAACTAATTTTAGATAACATTAGTTCTAAGCTACGGTGCCAATTTTGATTTAAAGGTACTTCAAAATTATTTGACGAAATAGTTCACAAAATTTCGTCTGGCTACTACATCTAGTTCCAATTTGCCATTGTGTCCAGGCATAAAAAAGTTCCTTAAAATTTTTCTCTGTATCGTAGCATTATAGTTGCTTACAAAGTAATAGTGTCAAGTAAATATATGCAAGTACCATGAGAATGGTATATCTCATTATATTAGGCTAGATGTTTCAAGATATTTGTATGCTCATAGGCAAGTAAAAGTGAATGTACTATTGAGTGTAGTATAGGCTACTGAGACAAAATTTTCCCAAACTCTGAAGCTAGAAAATCTTCATGTACCATTTTCCATTGATCTGAGTTAGAGCAAAAGGAATGAAAGATTAATTAAAGTAAATAATAAAATAGGTTGTATATAGTAAGTAAAAGCCATGAAAATATTATTGAAAAAACATAAAAACTCAAAACCTGATGTCAAAAAGATGTCTATGTATTTCATTGTGTATGGATGTTAACTGTACAGGCTGTAATTTTAGAATTGGAAGACGCCAATTAGAAAAAAGCTTCAATTTTTTTTGCGAAAGACTTATAATAGTTCATTTTTTCTCCTAATTCAATTTGACTTGAAACTTATCAAATTGTTTTATGATGGAAGGTTCCTTTGATCAATGATATTTTGAGTCATTTACATGTTTTAGATTTTTTATTATTTGCAATTTTATTAACTTTTCAAAACTTGAATTCAGTTTAGGGTTTTTAGGGTTTCAGTTTTTTCAACAACAAGAATTATATTAAGTGGCTGTTTTTCTCTATAATATTTAACATTCATGTCTTGTTATGATTGTCTTTGTATGTACCCAATTGCATTACCTTAAAAGAAAAATTTATCCTTCATCATATAAAGGGCATTCATATATCCTTATCCTGAGTTGAATAATATCACTTCAATCAAATGGTTGCATCATTTATATATACTTCATCTATGTGAATATAAAATGGTTGGTATTTACTTTGTTGTTGTCTATACAAAAAATGAATGTGAATTGAGTGAGCTTGAAGAAGCTCTGCACTAATTAATTACCACGAGGCCGTTTCTGTGCCTTTCAATTACTAACAACTAACGGTTGAAAGTGGAATAACAGATCTGTTATTACTTATGGAAGAAAGTTTTCTTCCTGCCAGGTTATTTTTTATCTTTATTATTAGATACAAGTTCCAGCTCTCCCCATCCACGCCAGGCTCACAACATTCACACCTGTGGAGAAAGGGAAACAGAACTTATTATTTGGCATGAATATAGTATGCGAGATATGAATGATATTTGAACAATTATAGTAATTATGGTAATTATAGTATTGGCACAAAAGCCTGGTGGAAACAAAATGACGGTCCAGTTCTATGGGATCATCCACTTTAAATAAGATGGCAAGGGGCAAGATCAGGAGTTTCACTGGCAGATTGCCTCACCTTATGGAAACTCAGGATTATGATGTAAAAATCCTTGGCAGACCTTCCAATGGCCCCCAGTTAGTAGATCCACTCCTTCCCCCTTCGGATGGCCCGGACTCCCAGCGGCCATGATGAGAATGGAGACGCTTGACGATGGTCGCTCAATCCGCGATAACTGATGGCTGAGGCTCAAGAATTGCTGAAGAATCACCAGCAGAGCAATGTTAAGGCAGAATGGAGGCTGTGTTCTAACTGCTCTAGCAGTCTCGTGAAGCCCGTAAGTCTTCTTCGGCAGGGTTGGTCAGGAAGCCAGTAAATCGGATAAAACATGGACCCTACCAGTTTCCACCAGAATTTTGTACATTGTCAACAATTTTCATAATTTCGTTGCAAAGAATTAATTAAGGAGCTCATTTAAGAATGTTTAACAAGAATGGCATTCTGCTTGCTGATGCATTATTATTGAATTATTGAACTTTGAAGTTGGCTTGTGCATGTCAGGGAAGCACGCACGCCTAGCAAAATTTAATTAATAACAATAGCTAACCCCCTATTACAAACGTAAAGAGGTTAGGTCATGAGGGGTAGAAACAGTTCTTTAAGTGAAATTTATAAATAATGGTTTCTAGTGACATTCGTTTACATCATCTCCAATGGCGCCACCTGGTATCCAAAATGGCGGCAGCCATCTTGGAGTGGATGCAAACGGACATCACTAGAAACCTTTATTTGTAATTCTCACTAGAAGAACTGTGGCTAGCCCTCACGACCCAACCTCTTTACGTTGGTAATAGGGGGTTAGCTTCCGTTTCTATTGCAAAAACAATGACTGTTATACGCAAAAAAGGCCATTCAGGAGCGCTGTTTGTATAACTTCAAACTTAAATAACTAAAAAACTAAACATTTGCGAGCATATTGTCATTCATGTAAAACCTCTTAAAATTGACTATATTACCTATCTAAAGCAACAAAATTATGAAAATCTTTGACAACATTAAAGTAAATATTGACCTATAAAACTTAGGCAATGGCAAACCTGGTAAATTACAACGCAAATATTGAAAAACCCTTACAAGCTCAATCACTTGAACTTGAACTTGAAGTTGATGGTCAACAGCAAGGGACCTTTGTAAACCCTTACACGGAAGTTTAACAACTTTCAGATATTGATATTATGGGTGCAACACTTTTGTTTTATATTTTTATCTATATCTTAATAATACGACAACCTGTAAAAAAGCGCCCATTTCAAAAGAAAAATAGGCAAAAATAACAGTATTTCTGTGATAGTGTCGCTTTAACTTAATTATATGCATGCATATTATTTACGATATTTAGGTATAGCGTTTATGACATTTTGCATACACTCAACTTTCATGAATAGAATAGAGACATCCATTTTTGCTAAGGCTGAATGGCTAAAACATTTTTTCCTCACTTACAGGTCATAGTACTAATAGTGTATGAGGAGTTCACGAGACTCAAACTCAGGACTAGAAATTACCACGCCCAGCACGCTATCGACCGCGCTATCGATCACCCAAAAAGATGATCTCGATACATAAGAGAATAAAATATATGTCGGGACAGTGCGCGCCTGCTTTCAGTGTGCCAAGCATTGCTTTCGTTGTGCTTCGATCATCTTTTAGGGTGATCAATAGCGCGGTCGATAGCATGCTAGGCGCGGTAATTTCTAGTCCTGAGTTCGAGTCTCGCGAACTCCTCATACATTTATTTCATTTGAAAAACCTTGAGGAAGCAGTAGCTTCTCATACCAGATTCATTAACTGTTTCTGGGGGTGACTAGACTTTGACCTCTCGATACTAATAGTGTATTTTAGAAAATTTTTTGCAACCTCACTGTCTGATATATTTTGAAGTTGAAGGTAGCATCATAAATGTACATTAATTTTTTATGGATGCACAAAAGATCTAGAAGGGCAAATTGAAAAGGTGGTGCATCCTGTATTATAGAAAGTTATTACATGTTCATTACCTGAACATGATTATTCAGAAAGAAATGCTGTTTGATAATATTTTCCACCTATTAAAATTTCTACATGTTCTGTCAAACTATTCAAATATCCATTGCCGTTAGTTTTGATAGACTCTGCACACAAATTTTCAATTATTTCTGTAATGTCACAAAAGTCTTTAAAGTGATTCAGTTGGATGAACATGTAACGCCTACCTAAAAGTATTTCGCTTCAAACGTAATTTTTAATTTATTCATATATATATATATACTAAATTAAATTGGAAAGCCTAATTTGAAAAAAAGATATTTCTGATCTTTCAAACCAAAACTGGGCCAAGAAAATATTATTTACAGGCTCCTAGTTGCAAGTCAACTGTTCTATATTTGTAACTTATCAATGTCATGTAAGATATAAAAATGTTAAAATACATTGTAAGCAGTTTGCTTCCTAAAAAAAAATTGTACAAAACCATTATATGTTTTTAAAATATCATGAGGTAAAGAAACTTGAATATGCTTGTCTGGTATTGTAATACACATTTCAATACTCAAAACAAATTATCGAGAGGAAACAATAAAAAATGCTTATGCTCTGATGCGGTAATTGAGGTTTTATAATTCGTATCATAAAAGTTAAAAAAATTTAATACTAGTGATGATGCGTTGTTGTATACACTTTTATTAGTGTGCACTTATGTTGAAATACAAGCCTATGAACTGGCGATTAACATTGAAAATAAAATAAATATTTAATAATTCTGCATTTACGACTTGACATTGACATTTAATGTCTTTTACTCTTAGTTATCGAATATGCATATAAATGATTTGGAAAAGTGAAATAGCCTAGTTACTTGTGTTCTCATGAAAGGGTAATAAGTGGCTTAGATTGAAATAAGTTTGTGAAGCATATAATTTATATTTTATAACAAATTATGATCTTTTTAATACAAAAAATCTTGTGAACTTATACTTTTAAGTTTAATAAAAAAATATCAAGCCAAAATTAAAATTATTAAAAAGCTAGACCAGCTTATCACCTAAAAACTATTACATTTTATTGGAATTCATCTTAAGTATATGCAGGTGCTTGGTTGCCTGTAGTATATATAGCGTAGATAATACAATTGTCTTTTTGTGCATTTGATACTGAAAAATTAGAGTATTTTATTCACAAACGCAAGCACAGAAATAAAATGATTCTTAATTGGCATTTAGAGACTTCTGCTGCAATTTCAGATGAATAAGTATGAATCAAACTAATTGCATTTCAATTCCTAATAAATAAGGTTTTATAAAGTCATTGATTTGGCAGGCAAAATCTTGATTATTATTAACTTGATAGAGACTTCCAATTCTTATTCATAGATAAAAATTTTCACTATAAGCACTCCAGTGCAAACAAAAATATCATATGATTTTAAGAGCAATTTAAGAGAGAAACTGGACTTACATTTTAACTATTTCACAGGACGTTCATAGGATTACAATTTTAAATGTCTCATTACATTGCAATATATCATTACATCCTTTACATGTTTACTACAATTGCTCAGGTTGTAAAGTTGATTTGGTAAGGCTGTAAAAAACAGAACGTGAAAAAAAGACTTGCCTGCTCGAATAAGTTTCTTTCCTCTGTAAGAAATGTACGCAATGAAAGTGCACCAAAAATATTATCCTCCTGCGATAAAATTCCTTCTAAAAAAGTTGCGAAATATGTTGAAATCATATTTATTGACATGGATACATGAATGAGCAATTGACCTAGTGGTACATTTTTGTCTTACTACACAGTCAACGTGTAATTCAACATCAGTACATTACAATGCGTGCAGGCTGTCAAATTTTTGCATCAGGATAGAAACATCGCAATGACATCAAAGTGTTATATTTTCTTTTCTTTAGAATCCGAGTTTATGATTTTTCAAATTTTCTTTCTTTTCAAGTCTAATCTTCAAATCAAAGGAGTTATTTTCCGAAAGAAAACACGATTCTTTCAACGTGGCCACATCGTTTTACTTGTTATAATGAAAGATGTACACAAAATATGACAATGGGGTAGATGAGACTAGCAAATTTAGGAACAATTGCTACAAAAGTCTTACGCATCTTTTGGGTACGCAGCGATGTCGGAGTACGATAACAAGGTCTCGAATTGTACGTTAAAGTCCTTTTACGTTAAGGTTAACACAATATTGGGATTTAATACGGAGTGCCCACCGTATGCAAACAAAATAAATGAAGTGGCACGAAGAGACCTTCTAGTGACGGAGTTTCGCTCTCTAATGATGATGCCCTAGCCCTCGTCGTACCCTTAAGTACTCTCGCGCTGTGACCGTTACTTCTGGGGCGTGCAGCAAAAGCCGCAGCTGAACGCTGTTGTCGTCGCCCAGACCCTGCTGCTCGCGCTGTAGAGGCTGCGCTGCCATTGCCATCTGCGTTACCACACTGCCACGCTGGTGCCACACTGGTGCCACGTCGTTGCCACGCTGCCGCTGGGAGCATAGGTATTGCCTCTTTTTTGTAACGGTCGAGCCCTCGCTGCGTAGGCGTTGCCCTCTCTCACGCCGGGTTTATGCTGAGTTGCAGGACTCTTTTTTTATAGCAGTCCAGATGTCGGACTCATGTTCAACCGTCCTTACTCCTTTTTGTGGTGAAACTTAACGGTTCGTACTAGGGACATAACAAAAGTAACTTTGCACTCTGTAGTTCATTTACACAAAACAAGTTTTTTTTTCAGGCCTGAACTTGTTTAGAACGCTAATTTCTTCCTTTGGAAAGACTGGAGTTTATTCTGTCCGCTTGGTTTGTGGGGAACAGTAACAAATTACTCTTAACTATAAATATTTCTTTTCCAGAAAAAATTACCTCTTTGTGAAGCTAAAAGTTTTTTCTTTCCAATGATGTTAACTTGTGTCAAAATACAGATGGGTTAAACCCTCTTTTAATACGATATGTCATCATTTGAATGAGAGTCAAGTTCCTTTAGACAGTCACTGCAATTCAATTCGGAAGAGTTTGGCGATGCTCAGTCTTATCAAAGTTTATTCTTCTACTATGTATAGGAAAGCTACATGGAATTTGCATTTGTTATATTTCCTTAATATAACTTTACAATAATCTATTTATCATTATTGATTGAAATTAGGGTGCCAATTAAGATTTTAAGGTACAATAAAAATAGCTCACCAACATTTCTCTGACTGCTACTCATAGTTCCGAAGTGCCATTGTGTCCGGTCATAATAAAGTTCCCTGATATTCTACCTTGTTACAGAAGGTTATTTTTTAGTAAACTTGGTCTATGTCTATCTTCTGCTAGAATCCCATCAGCTACTTATCCTTTAATATTTCAATTGAGTACAAGTACACTGATGACAAAGCATATCTGGTTTCATTGTGCACAAATTTGAACTGAGTTTTTGCAATGTAAATTTTTGATACAACAAATGTAGTGGCAAACAGAGGGCAATTCTAGAGTTAGTAGGACAAAATTCTATGAAATAGTTTCCAAAATTTGGCAATCAGTTATTATAATAGTTCAAATTTCACTAAAAGCATTAGCTTTGCTTCTATGTTTTATACCTTTGCTAATTTCATAGCAAATAATTATAAGGCAATTTAAGCTTTGTAAGGTTTCTGGTAATAATCAATGTGAAGCTACTCTCAATACTTGGCCTATCTCTTGGTATATACATTGGAAATTTAGCAAAAGGTTAGGTTAAGATAGGATAAAAGAAAAGTTAAATTTTTTAAATAAATAAAATTAATATTTCAGCATAAAATTTTAATTTGTTCCAAGCCTTAAGGGGAGCATGTCCATTTTGGCTTCCAAAATTAAAAAATTAATAAAAAACTTCTAGAGCAAAATAAGCTTGGAGGTCTTCCCAACATGCTTAGAACTTTCGAATGAATGTCCAGAGCCCAAAAAATTCTAAATTTGCATATACCCCCCTTTCCCCCCCCCCCCCAGCCCCCCCACCCCCGAGGGGGAAATTGCTAAAAGGCATCATGCCGCAGCCGATACTGTACGTAGAGACAATTAGTTTTTTTGTTTGATTCAAAATGAGCTGGTGTACAATTGTAAGTTTCGTTTTTTTTCATTTTGCTTGATGAAAAAATTTTCAAATAATTTTGAAAAAAGTGTTTAATTCTAGTTATTCCTTTGAATGACTATAAAAAAATATCCAATTAGCTGATCAACAAACAACTACGCAGGTTTATAGTGCTCACCTTGATCTTAACAATGATGGAAAGATCTTCTTCATAAGTAAAAAACTGTTGGAGAAAAAAATTAAAAAGTTTAGCACTTTTGTCTTGCAATGAGTTTTTCTTGGATGTGCGAATTGTTTTCTCCAACAGTTTTTTACTTATGAAGAAGATCTTTCCATCATTGTTAAGATCAAGGTGAGCACTATAAACCTGCGTAGTTGTTTGTTGATCAGCTAATTGGATATTTTTTTAAAGTCATTCAAAGGAATAACTATAATTGAACACTTTTTTCAAAATTTAAAAAAAATTTTTTTATGAAGCAAAATGAAAAAAAGCAAAACTAACAATTGTAGACCAGTTCATTTTGAATCGAACAAAAAAAACTAATCGTCTCTACGTACAGTATCGGCTGCGGCATGATGCCTTTTAGCAATTTCTCCCCCAGGGGGAAGGGGGGTATGTGCAAATTTTACATTTTTTGGGCTCTGGACTTTCATTCGAAAGTTCTAAGCATGTTGCGAAGACCAAGCTTATTTCGCTCTAGAAGTATTTTTTATCAATTTTTTAATTTTAGAAGCCAAAATGGACGTGCTCCCCTTAAGTGTATGTAAACTATTTGTATGTTGGATCAATTACCATCTTAAAAAATCATTTAAAAAAGAAAAATCATTTTCATGTGTTTTAAAAATCTCATGAGAAATCATTTAATTAGTTCCACTGCCCAAAAAGCTACCTTCCTTTTGCTTTTTAATTGTTGTGATTGTAGACATGTTGCTGCCAGATAGCTCATACACATACCACATTCATGGTTCTCTATGATTTCTTGCTTTAATTCAAATGAAAGCATTACTTTTTTCATTACTACTACCACTGGCATTAGCTTCCTTGGATCCCTTGATAATGGAATAATGAAAAAGAATGATAAAATTAGGCTATTATCACTAAGAAGAGAAAATCTCCAGCGATGTTTATGGAGCAAAGCGCAATTTTGGACTTGCCTCTCTGTCTCGTCGCTTAGCAATCTGGCTCAGCTCGGATAGCGAGCTAGCCACGACACTTGGAAGTCATGTTGGATTTTCTGTAGGTTCAATAGTTGATAATTTGATTGAACTTCACGTTGTATGTTGGAAAATTTCTACGGAAAAGTAATTTTATATTGAGGTTTACCTGTAGCTATTTTTTCCATTAGTATAATATGTAGCAGGAAAATTTGAATGTAGTTTTAGAATTAATGAATTCCTTATATGGTTCAGAGTTCTTATAATATTAGGATACAATAAAGTTTTCTCAGTCTTCATTGAATTATGCCAATGCTACTTAGCTTCTTTTTTAGCATCAGATCTCAGGCTACTTTTTCCATGCAACATCTCTTCATCAGATGCATTGGTACCAGTTCAAATTAATTGATAATTTAATTTTGGCTTGATATTTCTCTTCCAATTGCTGATTAACAGCATATCAAATATGGATTTAGTGTAGATTTAAAACATCTTAATTTAAAGTTAACAACTGTGTTGAATTGCATTGCGTTGAATTCTAGAAGTAAATTTTAATTTTTATCAGCTAATTTTTATGTGGAGAATATTTATTGAATGAATTGATGGTAGATTATGTTCATAACTTGAATTTTCTTGGACTGGAGTAAAATAATTAATCCCAGGGCAAAAATTATTGGTAAGAGTGCAAGTCAGAGGAAGAGGTAAACTTAGATTATTTCTAGTGTAGTTAAATCAAAAACTTTTCTTACTTTGTGTTTTTGTTTTTCAATGGAGCATATTTTTAATAAATCTACCAGTTGAAAGGATTTTGAACTATCGTGTAAAATATTATTTTGTGGAATTTTGCTGAACTCAATATCAATGGCAGCTTTGAATTTAAATGAATATTAAATTCTCTCAATAGAGATCAGTGCAGACCTCTGGCAGTTGCAAGTTTTGATTTATATTAGTCAGAACTAAAATTTCTTCGATCATGTTCAAAAGTTGTGCTTGAAAGAAGCATTTCATTTAAATAGAAATTCTCTGCAGGTGAACATATCTTAGCTGAACAGCTTAGTTAGATTATGAAATTGTTCTTCATCTCTTCAATATATTGACAAATTAGCACTAAATTTATTTACTCTGCTAGTTATGTTAAACATTCTGGGTTGAATGCATTCATTTTTGAGTGCTAAGTTTTTGAGGCATTTATTGCAAGTTTGATTTTATCACATGAACTGTTCAAGTTAAATGAATAGTAGCTTGCAAAATTTGTCTCACCGATTATTTTTGGCTAATTAAGTAATGACTTGACATAATTTTCCAATCATTAACTTTTGACTTGTTTGTGCAGATTATGAGTTGGAAGTGTAACAGTGGTGGGGGAGGAAGTAATGTCACGGGTGGAGGCAATAGCTGTGAAGACGTGCCTTCAGGCACAAACATCAATGGCAGCTCTATGCATGGCAGCAGAAACTCCCAGGGGCCCCCAAGATGGACCGACTTACATGCTCGGGTCAAAGAAATGCGCCGCACCTATTCCCAGCTTTTTGTTAAAACTCCTACCAAGATTAAATTTCGTTTAATATCGGATGATGTTCTTAGAATATATTTCCTTCTGTGTCCAGGGCAAGGAAGAGAAGCCACTCTCTTCTATGCTGATTTGAGCCTTTCTGCGGTAAGTTGCCTGTGTGGGTGGTTAAATTTAACTTGCCCATTTCTTTATGCTTATTTGAGCAATGTGAGTGATTGCTGATCAATCCCTTCTTCATGGTAGTATGATTTGCCTTATTCAATTTGCTCCCTTCAGTTTTGTGCTCATTTTGCTCATAGAATTGTATATTGAGGCTGGCGTTTTGTGTCTTATTTTCATTCCTCTGTTTTTATGTGAAAAGCAAAGCAGTTGAAATTTGCTTTTTCAATGTGAGCTGAGAAATGAATTCGCAAGAAATTATGACAGCTTGTACATCTTTTAGCATGAATGGCTGCATTCCAGGTTGGGTGCTCCCAATTGGCAGTTCAGGAAGTGCTGGACACGACCAATCAATTCATTTGGCGGCGGACCAGTCGAGAGGAGCAGCTGCTCAGTGAACGCCGTCGCTGTAGCGTGTGGGGGATAACTCACTACCAACTGCATCCTCAGACTGGCCTCCTCTCCTTCCCTGCTGCCTCAACCATCTTCTATTGCCAGCATGCAGCGCAGCCTGTGGGTTTGCTTGTTATTTGTGTTGCTATAAATGGTTTTATTTTGACTTTTATGATTGGATGGTGTTCCATTTTTTGTATGGTTGGTGGTCACATCATTTTTGCGGATGTCAATGGGAATAGGGGTAGATAACTATCAATTACCAAGTATAAACCTAAATAAAGAAGTTCCTGAGCATAATCTGTCATTCACCGGCGTTCTGCATATAACTTGAAATGTTTTAGTTGAATTTGTAGGTCTTGAATTGTTAGCCCCTTCCCCGGCACAAACCAGTATACACGTTTTCACAAAATGTTCGTTTTTCAGCTGTCGACGAGTATACTCGTCTAAGACTTTACCTTCAAAAACCAGCTACAAACGTATATACTTGTCGATTTTAAGCCTTTGTAAGCCATTCTACGTGTGAAACGAGTATTCTCGTCAAATCGTTCGCCTGCCACAGGCGATAGGGTAGAGCTGTGGGATTTCAAGGACATTGTTACTAGACTTGCTCCGACAGCCATTGTCGTCAGATGGGTGTTGTTTGCATTCATATTTGCATTCGTTTTGAAAAGTATCATTCCAAATAATTTCATCTAGAAACTCTCTGATGAAATACTATTCTTTTATATGTGGAAATAAAATTAATTTTTTTATATTTTTGCTCACAACTTACAGTTTTCAATTGATTTTGTTCATAATAAAATGCCGGAAAAAGGAATTTCATTCATCATGCATATTATAATTACTGCTAGATATTTGGTATACAATTGTGATAAAAATTAAAAATATAATAGCTTTTATTCTCTACATTTGTTAAAAAGTTTTTGAGAAAAATTGAGAAAATATGGTAAAAAATATGGTTTATAGGAAGACAAGTTGACTCGTTTTGGCTGACAAAGGTAGTTTTAAAATAAAAAGTTGACTACAAAAATGGTGAGAAAAATAATTACAAACTGTTTTCATAACCAGCATCAAAAATACCATCTAGAACCAAAATAAAAAAATTAGTCTGAAAAAGAAACGTTTTTTTGAAAAAAATTGTTGGGGGAAGGGGTTGAAGGACAAAGGGAATATGAAAACAGTGGTATTTACTTGATAATTGCTGTGTTAAAAACAATATATAGTGGCATTTTCTTGTACCTCTCTTTACCTACGATAATTCAGTTGGAGAAATTTAGTAATTCCTGCAGATTTCTAAGTGTACAAGAATTTTAGCACCCATAAAATCTCATGTGCATGTAATATAAAATGAATAGTTATTGACAGTACAGCTTGAAAAAACATTTTAGTAAAGAAATGGAATATACTTCATTATTATGGTTAAAAGACACAGCAATAGGCACTGCATTGTTGTATTATGGCTCAAACTTTGCACAGATGCACTCACTACAGCACGCATGGTGTGAGTGTGTGATGCAAGAGCTAAGGCTATTAGCATAGCATAACAATGCAGGTGTGTGTACTATGTTCCTGATTCACAGGCCGGTCCCATGGTGCCCAAGGAGCTGCCCAACGGCAAAGTTCGCTTGAACCCCCAGCTCTGTCCTGCCAACCCGCACCTGATGGCCTATTCTGCCTCCAAAGATGTCTACATATTCAATACACAGACAAGTGAGCCTTATGAACCAAGGATGGAAAAAACCCTGTTTTTTTAAGAAAACCCAACCCACGTGGGTTTTTTTTGGGTTAAATTGGGTTTTATGGGTTTTATTGTTTTTTTTTGGGCTTTATTGGGTTTTTTGTAATACCTGTTTTTGTTCAAAAGAGTTATTCACACAGCTCCAGTTGCCCCTATTTTAGATTTATATATATACACTTATTGAGTAAATATTGTTATTTGATTACTTTATTTCCAACATTATATTACATTATTATATGAATTATTACATTATATGAACAATATATGAATTAAGTTTGTCCATCAAAATTACCATTTACCAATTACCCTATGCATAGAGACATAGCTCTGCAGTCGGGAAATATATTATATGTGCAAAAGAATTGCTATGCTTGTCAATTCATAGTAAGTTGTTTTAGCAGCAGACAGGCGCAAGTCATGTGAGACGGAAGCACCATGCAGATCATAAGTAACCACCACAAGCAACTTGAAGCAAGACAGCTGCACATCACTTAACAGTCATGCTGTTAACAACTTGGCATGTGTATGGTGTGAGCTGGAGTGATTAGCAGCGCAAGTCAAGTCAGTCAACCACACTGTTACATGTTGCAACATGTGGTGACATGCCAAAATTTTTTTTTAAAAATTTGCCAAGAAAATCCCTTTTCGCAGTACAGGATAGCAACAAACACTAAAATTATTGGAAGTAAATGCTCTAACAGATTCCATTGTCAAATCTGTTCCAGTGCAGCTTGAATGCTCACCATAGGCCAGTCGTTTCTTTACTTTCTCACCCAATGATGGCCGCGGTCGTGTCAGACCCCATCTGACTATAATTGTTAGACTTATCCCAGGGGGACAATGTGAGGGCCCGAGCTAAAGGTTAGGTAGGCTTTCTTTTGTTAAAATAGAATAGGTTTTGTTGTGTTACGGACCATCTTTTTTTCGGTTCACTGCTGTCCTGTTTTTCACCACCTACCACTTTCTTCTTCAACTTTTTCTTGTTTCATGAACTTCTTTCTTAGCTTTCTGTTTCTGTGCCCTTTCTGCATAGATTCCACGTTCCCTTAACTCCATACTAAATGGTGCCTTCTTCCTTCCTCTCTTTACATCTCATTGTTGAGGATAGGGAGGCTTAAACTAACTAACTAATAATAAATTGTTAGACTTATTTCAGGCAAAGCTCTCACAGGAGATAGATATTGAAGAGTGGTTGGAGTACAATCCGAAGTTCATCGGTGCGCTTTATTCCTATAAATTAAAGGACTCCAACATCTTCCCAAAACACATGTTCAATGAGAATATCACTAAGACAATGACTCCTTGTTGGTGGTGGGATATTCAAGACATGAAACAGCAGAAAATGCAGATTCCTGAAAAAACCCTGGCAGAGGGTTTCTGCAAGTTTATAAGTAATCTTCATTCTTGCCCCGCAAGTTCAGGATCCGAGAGAATTTTCTCAACATTTGGAATTGTGTGGAATAAATTGTGAAATAGATTAGGATCAGAAAGCGCACAGAAATTGGTCTCAGTATATCGCCATCTCACAAATGATCATGATGTGGATGACAACGATGAAATGGCAGTGGATGTAAAAAGAGAAACACAATAGTATTGTAGTAGCAGTCTAGTCTAGAAGACAGGGAAAATTCAGAAGTCTCTATATTATCAAGTAGTCAAACTGCATTTGTTTCTAAATTTTCGTTTTTTTACTATAGAAATGGAATTAATGAAAATATATTAGTCCCTCGAGTCTTTTTTGTGATTAAGGTTTTTCTAATTTGATTTACATAGGGTTGGTGTTTTGTTTTTCAATGTTTTCTTGTCATAGTCATGCACATGGCTTAGATACATTTTTTGATAAAATTAATATTTAGCTTATTTTGATTCTATAAGCTTGAAAACAAATAAAATGTACATAACAATAATAAAACCCCCAAAAAACAAAAAAAAAACACTATTTAGTGGGTTTTTTAGTGTGGGTTTTTAGGGGAATTTTTGGGTGGGTTTTTTATGTACCAACCCTGTTATGAACCTTTAGTGGTGTGTGTACATTTAGAATCTTCTCTCTTTGAAAGATCTTTTCTTTTCAAAACAGTGATGAGTAATTTTGGTTAACTTGCAAAGGTATTTGAATGTTAAACCTTTTACTATCTCACGAGATGTCAAAATATTCACAACTTCGCGAATGTGTAATATCCGTCAAGTTTATGTTTAAAAATCATATTTTCATTCTTACATCATAGGTCCCCAATTAGCAGTTGCCTTGTCTCTGTATTTGGTTTGCAAAGTTTTGTGTGAGATTCAAGTGTAATTCACCAAAAGCTTTTATGTGACCCACTGGATACACTTTCCCACCTGCATCACATGCTGGTCTCTCAGGGCTGGTTCTCATACATGCATGGCAGTCTCCATGTCCTGCTTAGCTCTTCCGCTTGTGATGGCACCTTCAAGTACTAAGTTCTTTGGGAAAACGAATAACATTTCAAGGTGTCCAACTATAAGGTTAGGGTGCTGGAATTGATAGTGATAAATTGGTAATCGGCGGCATCAGAAAACTTAATTTTCTATTACAATAATTGGAATTTTCCCTCAGTGTCCACCAACTGTACATAATTTGTGCTACATATTTCACTTTATATTTTCAATAAACCAAATTGAGGTCATTGTAGAATTGTTGTATTTGTTTGCTGATCTTTCTTCTGTTATAAAACCCAACCTAATATATGTTGGAACATTTTTCATGCCAGAAAATGGTATGTATTCTCGCTCACCAATCTTTTTTTGAATGGTACCAATCAAATTTCCTAATTGTAAATAAACATACATCTACATCAGCAGAAAAGAACTTCTGTTAGGGCAATTTCAATCCTCCTAAGGGGGTTACAACTCTATTAGGAACTTGAGGAATTAGTGCTCTCTAGGGGAAAATTTGAGGCTTTGAGCTGAAAGTTAGGTTGCTTTCCTTATACTGATATAGAACAAGCTTTAACTTTGTGGCAAACTTTTTGTTTTTATTCACTGCTGTCTTATTTTTCAGTGATGACTACCTTCTTGTTCAATTTTTACCTTGTTTTTATTAACTTCCTTCCCTATTTAAGATGGGAACACAATTTGTGCGCACGTTCCCCGTTCCCTTAACTTTATACTAAATTATACTCTTTCCTCTCGTTTGAACACCTATTTTGTGGTTAGGGAAACTAAAGCTAACTTACTTTATCTAATCTAAGGTAACTTCAATTATGCAATAAGGTACTGAAAACTTCATTCCTTGAATTTTTCTTCTACCGTGACTAAGTTCTTGTGGTGGAAAGGTAAAGTTTTAGATTTCTGACGTTATTGTCATAGTTTTCAGAAGGCATGGAAAGTATTTGACACTTTGGTTAAATTTTTCTTCAATTAGCATTTCCAGTTCAAACTTGCATTTGTATTTCTGCCTTTGATAAATCGGCACCTTCTCGTGTCATCTCGCCTTTGCTGGGAGGAAGAAGCATGCGTGCATCAGTGGGGCCCAAGTCAATGATTCTCTAGGCTCACCCACTGCAAACTAGCCAGCGTAGAGAGGCTTCACTAAGACGATGACTACTTCAATTAATATTGACGATCTTGTTCTTTATTTGATCACACTTTACCACTCACCTGACTGGTGGGGGGTGATGGAAATTTGGGCCTCACTTGGGAGCTTATTATTATCAAACGCCAATGACATGCGAGAACTTGCCAGTCCTCTGTGATGATCGTTTGCATCCTGCTAAATTTGGTGCTACTTTTGCTCCTAATGAGTCTTCCTGCTGGGTCGAAGTCTGCTTAGCTTTTAAGGATTCTTCTGGTGGACATCGTGGGTGCTGGTTCTGAATGGCAATCGGAACAATGTATTCTTCATTTTGGATGCTTTTTCTTTCTGCCCTCTTGATGACAACCTGAAATCTCGTTTGGATTGGACCTAGCGGAGAGATATCCATTGGAAACTACTCAGCTAGACCTTCCTTTTCTCCCACCACGATCTGCACCCTTACTGCTTGCTGCTGTGAGTGGAGCTGGTCTTTGATGTGAAAACTAAAGAGTCCAATTTAGTGTTTCAGACTCATTTCTTTCCTCGCAGATGAAGATGCCATAGTCTTCTTGCTCAAAATCATTTTTGGCAATGATGTAAATGCATGAAAATTGAACTTCATGCAGCCCTGTCTTGCTCTGAGAACACCCAGTCTGGACGAGAAAAAAAATTTATGCCGTCGGTGAGGGCATTTGTACAAGTGCGGATGTGGTGGTTGCCAACAGAGGAATGAAGCAGCAATTAGAGATGGTACGCCACCTACGATCTCGGAAACAAGAATGGCACTCTTCTTGTGGAGTTCTTGGTTGAGCATCATGCTATTACCATAAAAAGCATCCAAACCTTGCTGGAGTAAATGTTGTTGCCCATGAACAAACAACTCACTGAGATAAGGAACTACGATTTGATTGAGGAATAAGCAAAATGACGATATTGCTCTGACAAAAGAACTTTTTTTCAGTTGTGTTGAAATCTATAGTATCGTCAGCACAAAGAAAATGTAAAATGGCGTCTTGGTATCCACATTTCAGATCTAAATACATAATTAGGATTAGCTCTATGCATTTTTCTCCTGCTATACTAAATATAGGTAAGACAGTGGTAAGCGAGGCTGCATATAGCCTCGCCGCGTATGTCTTTCAGGTGTCGGAAGTTTAGGTGGCCAGTCCTGCAGTTGCCATAAGCGGAAGGTAATGAGTCTTCTGTGCTCTTTGATAACTCTTGAACTTCCAAGCATTTTGCCCCCAAGGAACTCAACTCTTGTGCTGCGCTCTGCCCTGTGAGTGATCTTTTTTGTCCCCACCTCCAGTCTTAACAAATTTGAGTGGACAATTATTACCATTCAAACCCTTGAATGCAGTGGTTACGGTAGGCAAATTGAACAGTTTCCAGCCTTTTTGTACGACTGTGTTTGCAGCTATAGCGTATTGTGTCAGCCTTAGCCAGCTGTACTTCGTGAAACGCAATGAGTTTCCTTAGCAAGCTGGCAAAACTTTTGGCGTGCCCAAACTCAAACTAATGCAGCCTCTCAAATAAATCTCAACCATCAAACAGAAAAATTGTGTTGGACGTCTATGGTTATAAATTTAGAAATAGCTATTTGCTGATGAACTCCCAATAGCCAAATCCAATTTATTGTAGATGCTGCAAAGTTTTGTGAAAACGCCGTACTCAGATGTTCTCAGCTGGAATATTATCGCCGTCTTCTCGCTGAGAACGATTCCAAAATGGCACTCTCGTCTTCCGGAAAGCGCTCACGTCCTTTGTATAATCGAATCACGAAAGATGAAAGCTTTGAGCGGCACATTTTCAGAAGAAGAGAAAAACGCACTGAACGCAGTACATGTTGGAGATCAGCCTGAAACTACGGCAGTCAAATGTGGATAGTCAGGGATTTCTCAACTCAGCTTTGCTGTTCAAACCTAACTTCTCTGAACGTAGCTATGATTGCATTGGATTTCCTGGGTAGAAGGAAGTAGAATCTTTGTGAGACCCCAGTTAAAAGTAGAAACCGGTAAATGTCCAGGAAAAATTTGAAATAAAGCTCTAGCGATGAATGCGATCATACGCTGAAATTAGCGTTGTTGTTCTAATGATGGACTTTTCCTTCAATTATTTTTAGTGTTAATATTTACCAGAAACTTCTTCATAATAGTCAAAATCTCACGGCTGTCCATAACCTTGCTGCTGAACTTCCCTCATCCTTCAAGTAGATACAACTATTGTATCTTTGGGAATAAGTGCTTCAAGGAAAAAATGTGAGGCCCTGAGATAAGGTTAGGTTGGCCTTGCTTTCGTTAAAGTAAAGTGTTTTTTTTTGTTGTTGTGAATCATCTTCTTTCAGGTCACTGCTATTCTGTCTTTCAGCACCTTATACTTTTAAAATTTTATTTTGTGTGATAAACTTCTTTGTCAACTTACTGTTTCTATGGATTCTGCATTCCCGGAACTCTATACTGAACGTTACCTTCCTCTATCCTCTCTTTGGAACGGTTGCGGTTAGGGAGGCTCAAACTAACTTAACTAGTGGAGTCTAAACTTCCCTCCCTAATAGCATGCTACTACTTGACAACTTGAACGTATAGCTTTTCCCTGTAATTTGGTTATGAGTTTAAGGTCGCTGGACGTCTCTGTTGCCACAGACTGCGAGTACAGAGTGAGCCACTGCCACCTGGGAGCAGGGCGCCTCGACCAGGACCCCCTGAGCGCTGGCGTGCCCGCCTACGTGATGCAGGAAGAGTTCTCGCGCTACCAGGGCTACTGGTGGCAGCCAGGCACGGCGGGCACCGGGCTCCACAGGCTTCTCTACGAGGAGGTCGACGAGACCAACGTGCTCATCGTCCAGTTCATGTCTCCGGACCAGAGCTCGCCTGAGGAGTTCAGGTTAGCCTTAGTTTGCTCTTTTTAGCGTTGTTTCTGTAGTGTTTGCAGTCATGCTCAGCAGTGAGAGTTTCTGTCTCAGTTTCTTTATACAAGTTAGAAGTTTTCAAGTTATAGAACTGTGGAACCTTGACAAAAAACTTTGGTGGCATTTACCTTTACTGGATTGAGGTTTATTATAGGATATCTTTTTGACTTTCATTGTGTGGTGTGTAAGTTGAACTTATTGTACTGCATTACCAGGTTATTGATTCAGGGTGCCGCGAATTGTCCATTTAGTATAGGGTACATTGAGTACCTTACTAGCAACCGAGGAATTTTCGTATTTCACATTAGTTACTCCGATTATGGAAGTTCACCCATCGAATTGGCTTGATTCCGAACGTCTGCCTCACTTTTGGTAAATATTCTTGGAAATGAAGAAGTATACCAACTCATTAGCCTTTCTGTCATGCAGGTTTCCGCGCGCCGGCGCGAATAACGCCACGTCCCGCCTTAGACTTGCCGAGATCGGCTGTGACGGGCAGGTGGTGCGCGTGCTGCAGCTGGTGCCAGAGCTCGACCAGATCGCGCCCTGGTACCAGTACCTCGTCAGGGTCGGCTGGACGCCCTGCGGACAATAGTGAGAGCGCCACTTTTGTGCTTATTACTAACGGGTCAAATGCGTTGTTGCAGTATAGCTAGTGACTGACTGGTCTACAATGAATGGCTAGAATTTGACAGACCTGTTTTTTTTTAGTCTGATTGCATCAAGGGCAGAGAGAACTCTTGTATCTCATGAGACTTAATGCGTTCAGCATCTAATTCGTTTTGCGTTGTGGTGCTTTGTTTGCAAGCACTGAGCTCTGTCACTTTTGCAGAACGCAAGCCCATTAGTTGGGTGCGCAGATCTGGTTCTGTTGTTTGTTATGTCATTGTATGTTCTTTTTTGACCGATTTTATGACAATGAATTTGTGCACTTTGTTACGCACAATCCAAATAAATATGTACATATTTTTATCTATCTCATACGCTTGGTTTAATGGTGCTCTCCGCTACCGCCAGTGTGTGGTGCCAGCTCCTGGAGCGCAGGCAACGTCGCCTCGACCTGCTCCTGCTTCCCTTGGGTCTGTTCTCCCAAGTGCTGCCCCAGAAGGAGTGGCGCGCCTCCGCCTCCCACGATTCCATCATGGCAACTCACATGTCGGCCTCACAGCAGGTGCGTCTTTCACTTAAGCTGGCATATTTTAAGAGCCTATGCGCTTAGACCCGCTCAACTGTGGCTCAATGACAAATTAGCAATTGGGCAAAGATTTTCATGTTGCTTATTGGAAGGTGACGAGACACAGTACATAAGTTGAAATTAATAAAGCTTTTGACGTCCTTATTTTGCTTGCTTCACCTATCTCAGGATTGTCTGTTGAGAAAAACGCCTTCAAGGCGTCGAAATACCCGTGTAGCAAGTAGTGGTGCAAAAAAAAAACGTTTTTTTGCATGACGGTTTTTTTTTTGCAAAAAAAAAACGTGCTTTTTATGTTTTTTTTTGCACGCACCTAAATTTTGTTAGGTATATGTCTGTTTTTTTATTGAACACCTAAAATATATGAATATCCATGTTTTTTAGTCATTTTTTTGTTATAAAAACATCAAAAAGAAACCATACAGTAGAATTGGTGGCAGATAACCCACAATTACCTAGAAGCAACTAAGAGGAACAGCAGGAGCCACAGAACTTATATTGATGGAGTCAATATTCAGAGCTTACTATCTCTACTGTGTCTGATTTTATTTTCATGTGACCAATAAAATCAGACATAGCAGAGATAATAAGCTCTGAATTTTGACTCTAACAAATATAAGTTCTGTAGTAAGTTCTGTGACTCCTGCTGTTCCTCTTTGACTCCTCTAGGTATTGTGGGTTATCTGCCACCACTTTTACTGTATGTTTTCTTTTTTATGTTTTCATTACAGAAAAATGACTAAAAAACATATATATTAATATATATTAGGTGACCAAAAAACATGCTGTTTTTTTTAATAACATGTTTTTTTACAAAAAATTCTGACTAATAAAAATGAATATTAATATATTTTCTGGTACCAAATATAACCATGCTGTTTTTTTCACCAAAAATCATGACTAAAAAACATAATATATTTTATGTGACCTAAAAAAACCCATGCAGTTTTTTAAAAAAAAACATGTTTTTTACTAAAAAATCATGACTGAATAAACATTAATATATTTATGAGACCAAAAAAATGTTTTCTTACTAAAAAATCATGACTAAAAAAGCATGAATATATTTATGAGACCTATAAAACCCCATGCTGTTTTTTTACAAACAATCGTGTGTAAGAAAACCTGGATAAGAATATATTTTATGTGATCAAAAAACCATGCTGGTTTGTTATACGTGTTTTTCATAAAAAATCATGTCTTAAAATCATGGGTATTAATATATTTTATGTCACCAAAAAATCATTGTTTTTTTTAAACATGGTTTTTTTACTGGAAAGTTATTATTATTCACTTTGTGGTCATGATTTCTTTGTAAAAAAACATGGATATTAATTTATTTTATGTGACAAAAAACTATGCTTTTTGAAAATGAGGTGTTCTACAAAAAATCATGACTAAAAAAAACATAAGTGTTATTAAATTTTATCTGACCAAAAAACAAACATTTTAAAAACCTTGTTTTTTTTACAAAAAAGTCATTAATATCCATGCGTTTTAGTCATGATTTTTTTGGTAAAGATAACATGATTTTAAAAACCAGCATGGTTTTTTTTTGGCACATAGAATATATTAATATCCACGTTTTTCAGTCATGATTTTCCTGTAAAAAAGATGCTTTTCAAAAAAACAACATGGTTGTTTATGGTCGAATAAAGTATATTAATATCCGTGTTTTTTAGTCATGACTTTTTTGTAACAAAAATGTATTCACAAAACAGCATGAATTTTTTGGTCACATAAAATTTATTAATATCCATTAGAACCATACTAGGTCTTAAAATAAAATAACTACAAAGAATCTATTCACTCTATAAAACCTTTCGGAGACCAGCTCTATCCTCAGTAAGTCATTCAGTAAAATGTTTTTTAAAGGAACAGTGAAAATTCATTGTCCATTTTACCACATTTTACTGAATGACTTACTGAGGATAGAGCTGGTCTCCGAAAGGTTTTATAGAGTGAATAGATTCTTTGTAGATATTTAAGACCTAGGACAGTTCTAATAAATATGATTTCAATATTAACAGCATTCTTTGTTTATAAGTTTCTAAAGACAATTCGCTTAAAAAAAATAACTTTCCTTTTTTTTCCTTCCGTGTTTTTTTAGTCATGATTTTTTTTAAATGTTTTAAAAAAACATTTTTTTTGTTCCATAAAATATAATAATAGCCATGTTTTCTTAGTCATAATTTTTCTGTAAAAAAGTTTTTGAAAAAAACAGCATTGGATTTTTTTAGGTCGCATAAAACATATTAATGTCCATGTTTTTTAGTCATAGTTTTTTATAAATAACATGTTTTTTTAAAAAAAAGCATGGTTTTTTAGTCACATCTCTATCAATGACCATAAGTAAAGATATGTTATTATAACACCATTTCGGGAGTTGAAGGTCATTTACATGTATTGTAAAATAAATGAACTATCTAAACATGAAACCGCAGAAAATGAAAAATTTCATAAAACCATAGAAAACCATCAATTAAGAAGTATGCTGTTTTATTTTGTAATCTGACATGAAAACAAATAATGTAATGTGGTTCTTTTTCTTGCTGAGTTATTTTCTGACAAAATATTAAAAAAAAAAAAATATCCACGTTTTTTTGGCCATGGTTTTTTAAAAAAAAAACGGCATGGTTTTTTTTAATTCACATCTGTAGTACCAAGCGATTGTAAGACAGAAGTGTAATTGCTTGCTTCTCGAGAACATTTTTCTATTGCCATTAGGATTTTATATAATACTTGAATGTGTTTAAAGACAAGTCCATGTTCACTAAAATTCACACTATATTTTCAAATTCATATCTTGAGTGAAGCTTCATTAGGAGCAACACTTGTAAACTTTAGGCATTAGATGATGCATAACTTGTGTGATGAGCAGGAGATGCAGCATCATGTACAGCAGCAAGGCTACGTAGGCCAGTCTGTGCACCAGAACGGCCCAGCCTTGATGCCGTACACGGTGCTCTCAGAGGTCAATGAGCTCTTCTGGATTGATGTGAGTATGCCTGCTCTCGGGCCTTCTGTCTCTGCCAAGCCCTGTGGCTAGTTGTTGAGCTTTGAAATCATGGTCACTCTTAGAGTGTTTAAATGTGGTAAAATTAATTTTTTGGTGTTCTTGATATCAGCTTTGTTTTATGTTTGTGGCGATGTAACCCATGTGAATGACACTCAAATTGTGAGATTTCCGATGCGAGATAGTCTCAGTTACTTCACCGCTAGCAAGCTTATGCCAGTACTACTATCATTTGAGCATTATCGGAATGGGCATGTGTTGCGCATTTCCCTCTTGTTGTTCTGAGATTTTCCCTCTTTTCTTGCTGGATTGAGCATTTCCCTCTTTTCTTGTTGTTCTGAGCAGTCTGATACTGTTCTGAGCATTTTCCTCTTGCTGTTTTGAGCACCTGCACTTAGGTCGCTGTTTATACATTCACAGCTCGGTCATTTTTGCATTTGTCCGTTGGCCAGAGTATGTCTTGATGTCTTGAAGTAATGCTCAATCAATGTTGATTATCTTGCTACAAATATAATGTATTATCGTAACTGCAGTATGAGAATAAAGGTCACGTAAATTGGAGTTATGTACAGGAATGCAGGAGTTCTTATGTTGTCTAAACTCGAAGATGAGTGTTACCTTCCGTTCGATATACCCAGTGTTGACTTTATGTGCAGGTTCACTGCTTGCTTCATTGGTTCAAAAATGAGGACTCGAACATCCGCTCGTTCATCTGGGGCTGTGAGGAGTCTGGACATCGACACCTCTACTTCTTCCGTGTGAGGCTGGCAGGTATGTCATTCGATCAATGCATTTCTCTCACTTTAATAGCCTTGATTGGTTGGTTGCTTGCTTCTTGCCATCCAAGCTGCTTTCACTAATAACATAAGGTAAAATTCAGCCCCTTCTTCCAGTAAGTACAGAGGGAAAATTAGCACTCTAATTTAGGAACAGGATATGAGGAAATTTGATTTCATTTTTCATGTTACAGATAATTTTATTCTATTATTAATATATCGAAAGAAAATTTCAGTTTTTCATTAATATATCGATGGATATTCACGTTCTTCTTGGTTTAACTCATCCAGAAGGGTCCAAATTTAACTGGTCATTATAATTTGACAATAAAACGAAAACTTAGAACAAAACTTGATAAATTGGAAAAAAAATTGTCTAATCTTTCCAAATAACTTGGTGTCAACGAAAAATTCAAGAACGACCTCTGTATTCTCCTGGTGTGACTGTGTGGTGCAAAGCAATGGCTGCAACTGTGCTTGGTGTTTATTTTTCTGAAAGTGGCACATCTGATCTGAAAGTTAATGATGAAAAGACTGAACTATGATATGAATTTCTCATTCCAGAACTTAGGAGACAGGACTCGTGCAATACTTGGTTTAAACAGGATGGAGCCTCGGCTCACCTAGCTAGATTAACAATGACGTTATTAAGAGGGTGTCTCAAGGTGACCTTCGTGGGTGTTTAACCTTCAAGTATCGTTACAAACAACCGCTGACACGATTGACTGGAAGATCGTCTAAGGTTAGGGTCTCATCAGTCTCATTCTCTTTCCTATAGGTTTCACTAATGCTACATCCCAGCACGTTAAAATCACAAATTTTTAATTTTTTTGAAACAATACATTATTCTTTTGCTTTTGGTTTGCTTTCTTTTCTGCATTAGACTATCATCTATTTTTAGTTCTTCAGTTGTGGCATCGCCATTGCTTCTGAAAGATGCCCCCATCTTATCCCTTAATCCTATCCCTTGATCCTATCCATTAATCTTATCCCTTAATCTTATCCCTTAATCTTTCCCTTAATCTTATCCCTTAATTTTATCCCTTAATCTTATCCCTTAATCTTATCCCTTAATCTTATCCCTTAATCTTATCCCTTAATCTTATCCCTTAATCTTATCCCTTAATCTTATCCCTTAATCTTATCCCTTAATCTTATCCCTTAATTTTATCCCTTAATCTTATCCCTTAATCTTATCCCTTAATCTTATCCCTTAATCTTATCCCTTAATCTTATCCCTTAATCTTATCTCTCAATCCTATCCCTTAATCCTATCCCTTAATCCTATCCCTTAATCCTATCCCTTAATCCTATCCCTTAATCCTATCCCTTAATCCTATCCCTTAATCCTATCCCTTAATCCTATCCCTTAATCCTATCCCTTAATCCTATCCCTTAATCCTATCCCTTAATCCTATCCCTTAATCCTATCCCTTAATCCTATCCCTTAATCCTATCCCTTAATCCTATCCCTTAATCCTATCCCTTAATCCTATCCCTTAATCCTATCCCTTAATCCTATCCCTTAATCCTATCCCTTAATCCTATCCCTTAATCCTATCCCTTAATCCTATCCCTTAATCCTATCCCTTAATCCTATCCCTTAATCTTATCCCTTAATCTTATCCCTTAATCTTATCCCTTAATCTTATCCCTTAATCTTATCCCTTAATCTTATCCCTTAATCTTATCCCTTAATCTTATCCCTTAATCTTATCCCTTAATCTTGTTCATCTTTTAGCTCGTTTCCATTAATACGTGTCTGCTAACAAGAATGTCCGGGAAAAAATTAAGTTGGTTTGTTGCAAGAGCTTTTTAAACCTAAATCTCGTGTTAACTTTGACTTCGTTCCAGGTTGCGGCACTGTTCAGGTGCAGCACAAGGTGCCTCTGACCAGAGGGGAGTGGTCTGTGTTGAGGAAGGGCTTGTGGGTGGACGAGGACAGAGGCCTCGTGTACTTCATGGCCCTCAAGGACACGCCCCTAGAGGACCACCTGTACGTGGTCAGCGTCAAGGAGGCCCTGGCCAGGAATGGGCCCGCTACACCCCACAGACTGACGGTGGCCGGCTATTCGCACACCGTCTATCTCAGCATCGTGAGTCCTGTGAACTGGTTGAGATATTAGTGGTAGGCTTGACTAATGCAGTAATTTGGTGCGCTAGTCATGAGTGCGGTTATCCCTCTTTCCACTCCACCAGTCACTTGAGCAAGCTTTAGTAGTGCTCACTGCAGCCAGCAGCTCCCGGCGGCGTCATATTGCAGGGTCAAAACCGCCGTGCTCTGTGCGTGTCAGAACAGCGGTGTTGATGTGCGAGAGCGTGCGACTTGGCTGCTTCTATAAAATTATTGGACGAAGTTCATAAATAGTCCTGCTGACAAACCAGAAATTTAACTCCATAGCTATTTCAGAGCAGGCATTTTGTTAAGATAAGTTTCGATGAAATTTCAATCAATATAAATTAACTGAAATTTGTAAACCAAATTTTATGCTCTTGGAATATTTTGTGGTGATGTATTGTTGGATTTCGGATGATGATTTTGAAGTTATCTTTATTTTGGTATTAAAATCACCTAAATTGATCATGCTACTGGCTGTGCCTATACTCCAGTCGCCGTGTTTCTGTGGGTACTTACTTGTTTCACTGTTGCCAGTGATATAACTGGAGAAAATCTGATGTGCGGCTCACTCCCCTCAGGCAATAGGCTGTGCTTAGTCAGGTTTGTCTGTCCTATGCTAGGAGGACTGGCGTACTGGAGGGGGATGCTGTTTGGTTACCTTAGCTTTAGGTAGGCCTCCCGGACTTCTGTTTTTTGTGCCCATTTTGCTTCTTTCTGTTTTGAAGCCTTAATCGGTATTTCTTCTTTGTTTTTCTTTCTCTTCCCTTCTAACTTGCTGTTCCGACATGCAGAGTAGCTTGAATGGGAACACACCTTGGGTGTAGACCACCCGTTTTCTGCTGTTAAGACTTACCTTGTCTTTAGTTTATTGGGAGGATTCATGCCTCAGTAATGATAATGAATAATGACCGAACAATTGAACTATTGATTGTTATGCTATTATAAATAGATATCACACTATCACTATAATTGAATTACAAGTACTTGCTACCTCACCGGAGTCATCAAGACTTCTGAACATCTCTGAAATATTGTAAAGAATGAGTAACTCTGAACCGTGTCATCAAAGAAAGAAGGAGTCATGAGAGAACAAAGGATATCTAGAACAAAACGGGAATAATGGACAACTGAAGTCCTACTTTAAACATACAGAAACATCTCGACACGTGTATTAGTCAAATTTGTAATGCGGAAAAAACAAGAAATTATAGTGTCAAGTAGCGCTTAGAAGCAACCCACTCATCACAGGCATAGAGGGACAATAACAGTGAGTGTCGTGCGTAGCGTGGCTACAAATTAAACACGTACTGAGAAGGGAATTTACTTTCAGATTCCCAGGGTATTTTGAAATGAAGTCATTCTAGCTAACAAATCCTTACGCCTACTCCTTTATTGTAATCCTTACTCCTTTATTGTATTGGGTGGTCTCTTCTCTTTGCTCTCATCGAATCACCTCGGTTGTGGCTAGCAAGTTTTGAACTAATTATAATTATGCTTCTGATTCTTTTATCTATCGTTCACGTGGGATCATTTATACTCAATTATCAGGTATCTTCCTTTTACTGACATGCACACTAATGCTTCATCATGGTAATATTCAATTGCGCGGTTTTCTGGGTCTACAATTTTAAAAATTGTAAACCGCCTTTGATGAATTAAATAGAGTAAGAATAGACAAAAATGTGCCTTGTCTGTGCCTTGTCTTGTATCTGCAAGTTATTGTAGTTCTTGTGTTCCGTTGATTTTTCAAACGTTTAAATTTACTTGACTCACTGTTAAATACCATTGATATCACAGCATACATTGTTGAGTTCTGTGCAGAGTCATTCACCTTCATATCAGCCATTTCTTTTGTTCATGATCAAATGTTTATTCCCTACCCCAAATCTTGAGATGTTTTTAAAAACCGGCTAATTCGTCGTCATTAAGATCGCCTGTTTGCTGCTGCATTGCCTACTTCATTTTGTGTCTAATATTTATTGTTGAATGTTTAAGTTCCATTTTCATTTTGATGTATTTGAATACGTGTCTAACATTCTAGAAGAGCACTTTTTCATTTTCTAAATTGCCATTACTTTTTATTCAGTAATACGATCTTCAGTTGAGCGGTGTAGTGAACATGTTGCTCACTCGAGTTGTTGTAACGTTGCAGGAGAGTCAAGTGTTCGTGACGCGCTACAGCAGCGTGAACTTCCCAGGCACATCTCAGGTGTACAGGATCTGCCCCCCTGAGCACCCCGGGCAGCTTGTGTCCACCCGCATCTGTGCTGAGCTTCTGCCCCATGCTGGTATGTCGCTCTGTTACGATCTTTCTTGCCAGCTCTACTGCCCGCCAGTTCTTTAGTATTTTTCGCTAATTCATGGATTCGGCGAACAGAGTTGGGAAGTATTTTTCCAAGAGGCGAGATGTGTTTTGAGCGTTTGTGGGTTTGAAAAAAAAACTTTATTATAATGGATAGAATGGCCATGTAGGATGTATTAGAAGTAATGAAGTGGGTGATAGATAATTGAATGCTGTCAATAATTTTAGGCTGATTTTATGATGAATGAATGAATACTGAGTTTTAAGTGTTTAATTTAGATTATGATTCGACTTTCACGTGTTTGAACTTCAAAATCTATTAGTACCCAGGGGTAAAATGTGACGGCCCGAGCTGAGAGTTAGGTAGGCCTTCTTTTTGTTGAAATGAAATGTTTTGCTATGTTAAGGACCATCTTTTTCTGGTTCACCGCTGTCCAGTTTTTCAGCATCTAGTGGTTTCTTCTTCGACTTTGATCTTGTTTCATAATCTTCTTTCTTAATTTACTGTTTCTATATAGTTTCTACATCGATTCCACGTTCCTTTAACTTCGTATTAAATGCTGCCTTTATCATTCCTCTCTTAGGATTGCCGTGTGGCACATAGGGAGGCTTAAACTAACTAACAATCTAATCTAATCCATCGATTAATAGTGCAGTAGTATCTCTATTGCGTTATTTATCATTTATGTATACGTAGGAGATTTTCAAATTTATTACGGCTTATGCCGCAACCGTGATTGTCTTAGTTTGTTTGTTAATCCTGTCATTCGCAGTGACCTTGCAGATGCGAGTGTGCTTCTGACGAGAAGCTTCTGCTTGGGTCTTTTAAATATTCTATTTCGTTGTTACCTGATATTTATGAGGCCGTCTCATCTTATACAAAATATTAATTAAATCTTCCTGAACCATGGGGAAAAAGATGAACTGCTCCCAGAAAGGGGATTCCATTATTTAATAATGAGCTTTATTCACAAATAAAGAACTGTCAAGAATTGTCATGCACTGCAACATGACGAGTGGGCCTCAGCAGCAGGTGAGTCAACCACGGCAGCACAGTAAGCAGTGAAGCTGCAGGCGACGTCTCATAGGCTGCAAGAAAAAACCAAGCTAAGCACACTTCGTATTATGGAGCTGATGCCCTTCCAGTATAGGTAAATACGAGCCAAGCCCAGAAGATAGTTACAGACTAATAGTTGAGCGCGATGCCACGAGATTACAAATTAAAGATTAAAGCTTACAGATGACAGATTACAGATTTTTACACAAGGCGCGAAGCCACGAGATTACAGATTAAAGATTAAAGATTACTAAGTTGGGCGCGAGGCCACAATATCACATAGATTACGCAGACTCCTAAGTTGGGCGCGAGGCCACAATATTACATAGATTACGCAGACTCCTAAGTTGGGCGCGAGGCCACAATATTACATAGATTACGCAGACTCCTAAGTTGGGCGCGAGGCCACAAGATTACATAGATTACGCAGACTCCTAAGTTGGGCGCGAGGCCACAAGATTACATAGATTACGCAGACTCCTAAGTTGGGCGCGAGGCCACAAGATTACATAGATAACGCAGACTCCTAAGTTGGGCGCGAGGCCACAAGATTACATAGATTACGCAGACTCCTAAGTTGGGCGCGAGGCCACAAGATTACATAGATTACGCAGACTCCTAAGTTGGGCGCGAGGCCGCAAGATTACACAGATTATACAGACTCCTAAGTTGGGCGCGAGGCCACAAGATTACACAGATTATACAGACCCTAAGTTGGGCGCGAGGCCACAAGATTACACAGATTATACAGACCCTAAGTTGGGCGCGAGGCCACAAGATTACACAGATTATACAGACTCCTAAGTTGGGCGCGAGGCCACAAGATTACACAGATTGTACAGACTCCTAAGTTGGGCGCGAGGCCACAAGATTACACAGATTATACAGACTCCTAAGTTGGGCGCGAGGCCACAAGATTATACAGATTATACAGACTCCTAAGTTGGGCGCGAGGCCACAAGATTACACAGATTATACAGACTCCTAAGTTGGGCGCGAAGCCACGAGATTAAAGATAAAGAACACGATAACAAGAATTGAATTAGGTTTCAGGGTTCATCGGTACAGATTGAGCAGCGAGCCACATATCGAAACGATACTAAACCTAAGCTAAGGACAGTCGGCAAACATTGGAGAGTCCATCTCACCTTAGGCCAGGCTCATTGAGCTCGACGACGTGAAGCGAGGGGCGCAGCCATCGAAGTGGGGCGCAGCCATCGAAGTGGGGCGCAGCCATCAAGGCATCCCTCCGCTCAACGGACGCAAGCCGGCCAGAGTGTCGCAAGTTGCCGCCACCTAACTCTTCACACTATCATCTTAAGTTGATGATGAGCTAATGAAGAAGCGATAAATAAAAAGATGAATAATCGTCCACTTGATGAGATATATTCCACTGTAGAGTGGTCGACTCAGCTAATACTAGCGAGTTCAAGAAATAGTGACGGAGACACTGCTCGCTTGCGCGGCGCAGCGTGAAAAAAGCCGTCCAGAAAAAGGGGCGAGTCAGGCTTACTTAAACTTGCTCGCATCTAAGAAATGTGGATGGAGCTCTCAATGTTTGCCGACAACTATTATATTACAAACTTGACAAAGATCACAGCAAACTAATTTTGAACAAAGATTATTAAATACATTTAGGAACACTTAATACATCTAAAGAAATTCAACACTGCAAAGAGCAATAAACCCAGGCAAACACAAATACATGAGAACACGAAAAGCATGCGTTTTGTACATTGCCCGGGGGCGATTCGGTTTTCTAAACCAGAAAATCGAATTTTATTTACACGGAAGCGTCGTCGTACATAAGACGAGTTATTCGTCTACTCTCTGAAGCACACTTCCTCTTCGTCCGACGACGCACTGAAGGCTTAGAAGGCCTCAAGTTTGGCTCAAAGGAGCCGTTACATTCGGGTGATAGTAAATGTATTAATGAAGTAACATGCCTTCGCACAATTTCACCATTCCCTTTTTACAACACTACTTCTGTAACTTCGCCCAGATGATTTTCGGTCGTTTTTAATACGCGACCCATCTTGAACTGGCTACATTTGAGATTGGGTTCTGTTAACAGGACAATATCAGAAGGAGCCAACTTTACATGCTTAACAGGTTTGTACCTATCTTTTCTGCTAGTGACTTGAGCTATCAACTGCGGAATAAATTCCTGTTGATAAAGATGCTTCGACTTTTCTCGTATTGCTCCCAATTTCTCATATTTCTCTTTAACTAGTGTTGCCGGATCAAGGCCCAGATCCCAGTCAGGGTCAGCTGAGTCTACATTTTTCTCAGGTATTACAGGGAATGAATCAAGACTATAACCCTTTAACAACATTTCAGGCGTAATAGGATTTGGAGGCTCTTCAGAAACCCGCAAACTCCGCTTAAACGCAACAGGACGTTTGTTAATGAAGTGATTGGCTTGGGCTATTACCAGCTCAAACTGTGGGTAATCCACCACATAGTTCCTGAGTGCGCCGTGAATTAATTTTTTTGACAATTTCACGCATGCTTCCACTAAAGAACCAAGCGAACTGCATCCCTTGGGATAATGCTCGAAGGCGGGAGTTTTGATAGCGTTTTGTTCCATGTACAATTTCACTTCAGGCTCTTACAATAGGTTACAGATTAACTTTCCACCAGCAACAAGCTGAGATCCCATGTCCGACAGAATTTTTACAGGTAGACCATGCTCATAAACATGCATTTGGAAATTTCGCAAAAATTCGACCACAGTTAAATCTAATGCAATTCGCAACGAAACGGCACGACTCCAAGCACATGTGAAACACAATAGCCAAACTTTAACGCGCTTACCATGGTGCTTCACGGTATACGGACCAAAATGATCAATCACACAGGTTTGGAAAGGAATTAATGATGGGTTAATCCTAAAATCGCGATAAGAAGACTGAGCAAGTTTCACAGATCGTTCATTGAACCGCTTACACTCTACACAGCTCCTAATGACTTTCTTCACAGTAGAAAAATGATTTGGTACGTAGAATTGTTTACGCAACTCCGACAAAACGGAGTAGACCCCTGCGTGAGACATGTCAATGTGCATCTCTGAAATCAAACCTTGCGTTAACGGGCTCTCTTTGGCTAATAAAATGGGAAAGTTCACATGGCTATTGGCCCAGCGTTCGAATTTACTTCTTACTCTTAGTAAGCCATCACTATCGATATGGAGATTCAATTGCCCTACTAAATTAGGCATCGATACATTAGTTTTTTGCTTGGAAGCCAAATACCTGAAACAATCTCCAAAATAAATCGTTTGATCCACCTGCAAGATTTTAAGCTTAGCAAGAGAGAAAAAATTTACATCGTCACATTCAATGTTAGGAGACCTGGCATGGTTTACTCTCGAGCATCTCTGCTTCAACCTGTGAATGAACTTCATTACCATTGCTAGAACACCCACCAGACGACGAAAACTGGAATACCGCCGCACTGGGATCAAGTGTTAATTCGCTCCGGCTGGCAGCGATGTGGACGCCGCACTGACAGAGCAACTGCAATCTACAGGCACGGTGAAACACAGAAATTTCTCTTCATAAGCTCTAGTATTTCCTACCAGAAAATCGGGTCCTGCAAGATAAATGCTTTTCATTAGTTGCTTATAACTAAGAATTCGAGTCACGCAGTCTGCGGGATTTTCAATGCCACAAACGTATGAGAATTTCACAGGAAAAATCTCGCAGAGAGAACAAATTTTATCTAACCTATTCTTAACGAAAGGAGAGAGTCGTTGAGACTTTTCCAATTTGTTGGCATATGAATCCACCCAGCTCAGAGCAATCATGCTGTCTGAGTAGATGCACAACTCCTCGATTTTTATTTGATGCAGATTCTGCTCAGAAGAAAGCTCATTTTGCATTTCGAGAAGTGCTTCAACTCCCAGTGCAATTGAGTGAAACTCCAAAGATGGAATTGATTTCGTTTGCATTTGTTCACCATTTTATTCATTGCCCCAAGAAAACTCAGTCTGTGAGGCTGTTTCAATGATAAACAGAACTACTCCGTAGAGTTTTTTACTCGCATCACAAAAAGCCAATAGCTTATAACTCCCATTGCGATCTCCGACGAATCTTTTTATTTTTACTGGAGAAGAGTTATTGACTTGCTTGGCAATATTTCTCCAGTTTCTCTGGAGATCGGGAGACAAGGGCGAGTCCCAAGCACATTTTTCGTCGCACTGCAATTCATGCGCAAAGAGTCGCGCTCGGTTGAGAATTGGGCCACTGAATTGGAAGGGGCCGTAATTGGAGGCGATCGTGCTCATAACCTTACGCTTAGTGTTTGCTTTCTCATCAAGCTTGAGCTTGCTGCAAAAGACCTCGTCACTAACCCTGTCCCACCGTAGTCCGAAAAGCTTTACCTCTTTCTCAGTCTCGCAAGACTCATGAGTCTATTACCTGCTGTAGGGAAATTTCGTTCGTGTAAAGCTGTTGAATGGAAAATTTATAAGGTTCAAAGATCTCTCCAAGCTTAGAATAGACCCATGAGAGATATTTAGGGTCCGAAGACGTAACCGAGCAATTATCCATGTAGGTTAGGTGATAGATCATATTTTTCAGCTCTTTAAGTTCGGACCCGTCTTTCTCTGCATCGAGCACCAAGATCTTATAAAGAGATATCATAAGTATGGCAGGAGAACATCTCAATCCGAAACAAAGACGCATATTTTTATAGACATCCAGCGAATTATCACCACCCAGGACATCTTTGTACCACATGAAAAGCAGTTTCAACTGATCTCGCTCCTCTAGCGCTATACTCAAAAATGCTTTCTTCAAATCAAATGTGAGCAGAGCAGAGTCGAATCTTAGCAATAAAAATGCTGACGACAACTTTTTGTTCAGATTAGGACCAGCATGCATGGTTTGGTTGTGGGAAAGATTTTTCCCCTTGGGGCATTTTTCCGCAAGATTTGATAGAAAAACAATACGGCATTTTGTGCTCTCATGGTTCATCCGAAAAACCCCCATATGAGGGAGAAAACTGATTTCGTGAGCGGGTAATAGATCAAATTTCTGAACAGGTTCTATTATGCCTTGCGCAATTTGATCACGCACAACCTGATCATACATCTCCAAACGATTGCGGTCTAGCTTCAATTTCCTATAATTAGATCTCAAAACTTTCTCAGCAAGACCTACATTTGAGCTAAGTGAACTCTTGACCGTTTCATTCCAGAGCAGCGGCATTACCAGACGGCCATCTTCCGATCTTTTACTATTCTCAATCAAGAATTTTGCCTGCTCCAAGTCAGATACTGCAAATTTATCTTCGTAATTCACAGTTTCGTAATTAAGTACATTAGAAAATTGCTGACTAATAGATTCTTGAACGGCTGCTTCTACGAAGCTCTCACCATACTCAGTCGGTAGGCGTGGAGAAATTGGTTCTACATCAGCTAGTGCAACATTGGCAAGGTCGTTTCCATGATCAGGGAAAAATTTAAGCAAACATTCTACATTCTTTAATTCCGGAATGAAAGACAAGTTATCAGTCATACGCTTAACACTGCCAGCAAACAGCACTCCCAGCGGAGAGATAGAAAACATTGACCTAGGAGACCCACCGAACTCCACGTCCCGCTGCGGCAGTGCCTGACTGTCAACGTTACCTAGAATAAAATCTAGGTTTGAAACTGAGCACATGCTTTCCTCTAGCCAACATTCGTCTGCAACCTTATAACCTTTAAGTTTGAAGGCATTGATCACAGATCTGAATTCGGGGAGATTAATGTTAGTTGAAATTTTCGGAATACAGATAGCCTCAATAGGAGGATGATTTTTCAGCAGCGCAATCTTCACTACCTTCGTCTCTATAGTCTTGCTAGAATTGAAACCATTAATAGTAATAGAGAGCTTAGGATTAACAATCTCTAGCGACAAATTTGCAGCGCATTCGTCCGAGATGAAATTCACCCGGCATCCGCTATCCTGTCTACAGCGCCATATACAAAATATTAATTAAATCTTCCTGAACCATGGGGAAAAAGATGAACTGCTCCCAGAAAGGGGATTCCATTATTTAATAATGAGCTTTATTCACAAATAAAGAACTGTCAAGAATTGTCATGCACTGCAACATGACGAGTGGGCCTCAGCAGCAGCTGCGTCAACCACGGCAGCACAGTAAGCAGTGAAGCGGCAGGCGACGTCTCATAGGCTGCAAGAAAAAACCGAGCTAAGCACACTTCGTATTATGGAGCTGATGCCCTTCCAGTATAGGTAAATACGAGCCAAGCCCAGAAGATAGTTACAGACTAATAGTTGAGCGCGATGCCACGAGATTACAAATTAAAGATTAAAGCTTACAGATGACAGATTACAGATTTTTACACAAGGCGCGCAGCCACGAGATTACAGATGACAGATTACAGATTTTTACACAAGGCGCGAAGCCACGAGATTACAGATTAAAGATTAAAGATTACTAAGTTGGGCGCGAGGCCACGAGATTAAAGATTAAAGATTACTAAGTTGGGCGCGAGGCCACGAGATTACAGATTAAAGATTGAAGATTACTAAGTTGGGCGCGAGGCCACAATATTACATAGATTACGCAGACTCCTAAGTGGGGCGCGAGGCCACAAGATTACATAGATTACGCAGACTCCTAAGTGGGGCGCGAGGCCACAAGATTACATAGATTACGCAGACTCCTAAGTTGGGCGCGAGGCCACAAGATTACATAGATTACGCAGACTCCTAAGTTGGGCGCGAAGCCACGAGATTAAAGATAAAGAACACGATAACAAGAATTGAATTAGGTTTCAGGGTTCATCGGTACAGATTGAGCAGCGAGCCACATATCGAAACGATACTAAACCTAAGCTAAGGACAGTCGGCAAACATTGGAGAGTCCATCTCACCTTAGGCCAGGCTCATTGAGCTCGACGACGTGAAGCGAGGGGCGCAGCCATCGAAGTGGGGCGCAGCCATCGAAGTGGGGCGCAGCCATCGAAGTGGGGCGCAGCCATCGAAGTGGGGCGCAGCCATCGAAGTGGGGCGCAGCCATCGAAGTGGGGCGCAGCCATCGAAGTGGGGCGCAGCCATCGAAGTGGGGCGCAGCCATCGAAGTGGGGCGCAGCTATCGAAGTGGGGCGCAGCCATCAAGGCATCCCTCCGCTCAACGGACGCAAGCCGGCCAGAGTGTCGCAAGTTGCCGCCACCTAACTCTTCACACTATCATCTTAAGTTGATGATGAGCTAATGAAGAAGCGATAAATAAAAAGATGAATAATCGTCCACTTGATGAGATATATTCCACTGTAGAGTGGTCGACTCAGCTAATACTAGCGAGTTCAAGAAATAGTGACGGAGACACTGCTCGCTTGCGCGGCGCAGCGTGAAAAAAGCCGTCCAGAAAAAGGGGCGAGTCAGGCTTACTTAAACTTGCTCGCATCTAAGAAATGTGGATGGAGCTCTCAATGTTTGCCGACAACTATTATATTACAAACTTGACAAAGATCACAGCAAACTAATTTTGAACAAAGATTATTAAATACATTTAGGAACACTTAATACATCTAAAGAAATTCAACACTGCAAAGAGCAATAAACCCAGGCAAACACAAATACATGAGAACACGAAAAGCATGCGTATTGTACACATCTACTGAGAATATCAAAGTTAGTTTTATTGTTCTAGATTTCTTTTTTTACCGAATTGCACTGATGCACTGATGATTAAATGCACTGATGAATCATCAGTGCATTTAAAATACATAGATAAATCTACTCTTCCTATTCTTGTGTTCCACAAGAGCGTAACATTTTAGTGCCTCATTGAGCAAAAAAGTGAAATGAGACAAAAAGGTAAAATGGATGAAAGGTTAAAAGAATCGACACTGATACAGGAAGTTGGTTACATGGACGCAAGTCTTATCTTGCGATAAAATGAGTAAGCATAGGTTGAACAAATAAGACCTACTTTGCTAAAAATCTAAGCTCACTGCAAATTCTTGCTTTAAGTCTTGCTGACTCTGTGGTGGGTAGCCAGAGTGACCACTGAGGAGCTAGTTCTCCAAGTTACCCTGACGAGCAAAAACACTATCTGCATCTCCTCCTGGGTGTAGATCAGATGTCCTACAAATCTTTGATATCTCAGCTAAACCCTTCTCTGGGGGGAAGAGAAAACTAGGAATAGTTATTGGTTAGTTAGTGAAGTTTCGAGCTGAAGATTGGGTAGGCTCGCCCTTTTGTTTGAACAGAATTTATTTTTTTGCTTTGTTACAGTTCATCTTCTTTCAGTACATAGCTTTTTTTTGAGCACCTAGTGCCTTGTTTAATTCTTTTCTTGTTTCATAAACTTTTTCCAGTTTTGCTATTTCTATGCACAGGGTGTGGGGACACACCGTGTGCGTTAATTTTATTTTCTCTTTAATTTCATCCTCAATGAAACCTTTCCTCTTTTGAGAACACCTTTTTTTTGTGGTTATGGAGGGTTCAACTTACTTGAACAAATCTGTCCGTAGCATCTAAGCCTCTAGTCAGCGGTTTGGTCTGGATCGTAATTACGTCTAGGATGTTGTTCTGCCTTGTTGGAGCGCAGACATGCTGCTGCGAGGAGTTTTATTCCAGGAATGAACAAACTTATTCCTATGGGCTCGTTTGGTCAAGAAGCCGAGTCTATGCCAGGCAGTTTAATGTTGTTTATGATTAGAGCTTCATGAGGAGATGCAAAAATATTAACGAGATCATGAAACCAATACTAACACTCAACTTTCTATGTTAAGGGTTTGTAATATGGTTTACATTCTTTGGTATGTACCGATCCAAAACTCGCTCTTGTTAGTAATATCATCCCATTATTGAATTAAGTCATTGATGCATTTGCATAACTTAACTGTAAAATATTACGGTTGATAGCTTTCAAAGTCATAACATTAGCGCATGACTACCCTGAGTGATGGTGAAATACATGCTGAGCATGACCCACATGTAGCTCACACTGGAATGGTTGCAGCAAGTGAAGGCGTGCGGGACCTGCTGCCGCTGGTGGTGCCAGACATCGTACCGGTAGATCTGGCGGGCGGCCCCACGCTGTACGCGATGCTCTTCAAGCCGCACAACTTCAAGGCGGACCGCAAGTACCCTGTTGTGCTGCACATCTATGGAGGTCCGCAGGTGCAGCTCGTCACCAACACTTTCAAGGTGAGGAATTTACCTGCCTTCGTTTCAACTGAACTGAAATCAATTAGTTATGTACGTATGATATCACGCCTGATACAGGCACTGTGCTTCGTGCGCTGAAGTAGGCGGGGATTTGATTGAATTTGGTCAGTCAGCTGTTGAAATTGAGGTTGTGATTGTTGTTTCTCAAATCAAAATGTTTCTGATACTGTTTTTAAAGGGTGCTTTTTGACTTAATTTTGCGAACGGGCTTCAGCCACAAATGCTTTTCTAGAGTAGATTTTTGGAAATAGCCTACCAATGCGTATCGTCTTGAGCATTGTAAAATCTGTCATGAAAATTTAGTTTCCTCTCAACGTCATTCGATTATGTTATTTTGGATTGAAATATGCTTTAAATGAGCATGAAATGTGTAAAGAAGGTAAGTTTAGAAATGGTGTATAATGTATGCTCGAAAGTTGACGCACTGTGCTTTTGGAATATATGTCACCTTCTATCAGTTGTTTCATTCTGTGGCTGTATCGCCTTCCTCAGAAAAAAATATCTCGATAGCCTGTCTTTTGTCACAAAACGAAGGAAGCTGAGCATGTTACCTTAGTTTGAGAATTTTGGCTCATCTTAAGTAGCAGCAATTACTCACCTATGAAGTTGGAAAGGTTTCTGAGGAAATGTACGTAAAGCTATTGGAGATATTGAGATGCTGTTCATTATATTAAGTGCTATTTTATTGAATGAATATATTTATTAGGGGGGAAATAAGTACTGGTCATTTGTACACTACTTTATTGGTAACATGTACCAAGAAAGGTAACATGTACCAAGGTAACATGTTAATTCTTAAAGATGAAGAATTTCGAGCGATTTACTCAAGTTTAAACTTGTATATGGAATGAAAATCCCATTTTCGGTTTTCAGATGTCAGCGTACATTATTTGATATTCCTGTTGCTTAGATTTCGTCTTGATTGCCACCACCTGCTTAAGCCTGCTTTGGGTTTTAAAGTATAGCTTGTTTTCTGATCTTAGAAATAACCGAAAACGTTTTTTGCTCAGCCCTACTAGAACTACAAGTTAGTGTATTGCTCTTTTCTGTTGAGGATGTTCGGAAACCGTTTTTGCTCTGAAAACGCGCTCACTTCCATGTAAAGATTTATCTTCTAAATTGTGAGGATAACGCTTTTTCATGCAAAAACACAACTATTCCCATAATAGGATTGTTCTTTCAAGCTCGAACGTTGTGCGAGACGTCCATGTCATTCTCTCTATAAAGACGAGCCTTGTTGCAGGGCTGTCGGCACATGCGCACGCACATGCTGGCCTCGCACGACATGTGTGTGGTGAGCATAGACTCGCGCGGCTCCGACAACAGAGGCGTCCACTTCCAGACGCACATCAAGAACAGGATGGGCACTGTTGAGGTCGAGGACCAGGTGCGTCGTCTACCTTGCCGCTCTCCAGACGCGGATGCTGTAGGAGCTAGGGTCTGCTGGTTTAGTGATTCTCTGATTATCATGGTAGGAGGTCTCAATAATGAGCGGAATTTTTAGTTTGTTTTAGCAGTGTGCATTATTGGGTTTATTGATAGTTATATCGTCATGACTCATTGTAGGAATATAAATATAATTTGCTTATTGTTATCTAATGTCATCCCTTTTTAAATGGAGATTTTCCTTTTAGAGCTGCATTTTTCACTTCATTTTTTCATTCGTTTTTCGTATTTTTAACTTCGTATTTTCATTCAGTAAACTGTTTATATATGTTCCCGAAAAATAATTTTGTTTACTCTTCAAGAAAAACGTGGCTAACTTCACTGTCTCTGCAGACAGAGGAAACGTTTCTGATTCTGTGCTTGAAGGCGTATTAAAATGAATTGGGTCTAGTAAAGCAAATTTAACTCTCATAGGTGTGTTCAACGGACATATGTAATCATAGTGCTCAGATCGCGTCTTTCTGAATTAAGTGATCCAAAACGCAAATAGTGTTGGGGAACGAAATTGAAGGAATATAGTTAGAAAATAGTTTCTAATGTTAAGAGGTTCTCAAGTTACATTGCTTGAATAAAGTTTTCGCCTTGAGTCATCGGCAAACGTCAGGAATCATATGATGGAAAAAGATCAGTAAGTTAAGTGAGAAAATTTATTAAATTTTTCAAGAATCTTTCTCTAAACTCAGAATAGTATATGAAGGACCTTTGTGATGCACAATTTTGTGAAAAATAATTCCATGATAAAATTAATAGCCTTAAAGTTCGGTATTTATTTTCAAGTCTCACATTATTAGCTAAATTCATTGAAAGTTCTATTTGTTACTTCAAAATGGAAGCACTGACAATCTTGACTCTGGATTTACCATCAATACAAAAAGGAGAAAATGATAATAGATACAAGAGACCGGCGCCCCTCGTGGTTACTGTTAGGTTATCTCAGCTTTGTGTAGGCCTTCAGGACTTTTATATGAGCTTGAGTGGGAGACTAGTTAGCCACTGTTGCTGCTGTTCAAACCGTTGCAAGTTATTATAATACACTTCAAAAAGTATTAATGAATAACAAAGTATTTATGAATAACTTATCGATTTAGGTTGAGGCCCTGATGAGTCTGCGCGAGAGATTCCCGTTCTTGGACCTGGATCGCGTGGGCGTGTTCGGGTGGTCGTACGGGGGCTACCTGTCGCTGATGGCGCTCGCGCAACGCGGCGACTTCTTCAAGGTGGCGGTGGCTGGGGCGCCTGTGGTCAACTGGGCCTATTACGACACGGGCTACACCGAACGTTACATGGACACTCCCGAGCACAACAGCTCGGGCTACAAGAATTCATCAGTATTATCTTTCGTTAAAAACTTCCCTGATGAGTAAGTGCTACTCCCCACTCGTTGTGTTATGCCTTGTTCTCAAGGGCTCACCGGAATCCAATATTGATTGCAAAGAATCATTTCCTTGAATTAAAATTTTTGCTAATTCTGCCTCGTGGTTAAAGCATCTTCTCCCGCGTGATGTGTCTGCTGCATCAATGAAGGGTTGTTTGACATGACATGATCGTAATTTTTCGATTGAGGTTTCATCAGTGTAAAATACGGCTTTTTCCAATAAAAGCGCATTATATTATTTTGTTCATGAAGGTATGCCTCTGGTCGTACTTTAATGGAAAGTCTGCCTGCCAAGTAAGGGGCAATTGGTGGTGAAGTAACTGTAGCCTTAGAATAATGAGAGCTAAACAATCTCGACTGGTGAGAACAATTACCGATTGAACAAAATGAAACATTTTTTATTTGGAGTGTCGCATTTTCTTTGAGAATAACCTATATACCTTAATAGAGGTGACGTTGGTAATGAGAATGAAACTCGGCTGCTATCGATTAGGTATTGCTTTGGAGTTTGCTTAACTTTTTGGAGTGAATAAAGGTGTATGGGAGGTTGGTTAGTTAGTTACACTTAGCAGATGATGCGGCTTCAGAAGGCAACCCTGCATAAAAAATACGTCTATTAACTGAATGGCGAACTGTGAAAAATTTTTTTGTGAATGTGTAAATATTGAAAGTAAGAAAGTAAAGGTGGAATTAGATATAAAGGGAAGTCACAACGCAGATGAGTCCTCCCTAAAGACCGAATTGTATTGGCTGTGTGAGAGTGGAGCTGCGGCGTGTGTGAAAAGTCAGTCTTGTTGCATTCAAGTGTTGTTGAGATGATTTGTTATTCTAATTAGAATTCAAGAGCTGTTAAGTATTTCAGCTGGTAGACTGGTCTCGCTATTACAGTTTATGAAAAAAACTATGAGTCTTTAACTTTATTTTTGTTCATTGTTTACGATCCTGGCATTTTCAATTTCGTTTCTAGATCTTTGTGTTTGATGAAATGTGCTCTTTTCAGGGAGGGTCGCCTGCTCATTGTGCAGGGAGTGATCGACGAGAATGTGCACTTCTGCCACACGAGCTCCCTCATCCAGCATCTCGTGGCGTCCGGCAAGCCTTACCAGCTGCAGGTGAACATTTGCCGTTTGTTTATTGTTATTTGGCCACCTCCAGCCGCTTTTGGACACGGTGTATCAGCAAAACCATCTTTTTCTTCCGTTTCTTTTTACATTTACTCTTCATCAAAGATGGTTTTGAAAATTTGAAGGGCGGAAAGCTTTAGTGGACTACTTTCAATGGATTTCCTATGCAAGTAGTCCACTAAACCTTTCCACCCTTCATTTGTGGAATTATTCTTCAGACTTCCCGAATCACGAAGTCTTATTCTATTCATGAGAGGGATTTGTATGGAGTAGCGGTAGAGCTGTTGAACGATCCTTGAAGCATATCTTAGTACTCGTGGGGATCAACCACAAATTTTTATTGTTGTAGTTTGCGTAACTTCAGAATTTGTGGGAATTCGAAATTCTTGATTCTCAGTATTTCTTATCATAAGTTGCCTTTCAAATGAAAGTGATTGATTGGTGATTAGGATGTTTTGGCCTGTAATTAAATGTGTTCCAGCCTTTCAGGTATACGTTGAAACGAGTTTAGAACATTGTTTTTAAAATTATTCTCTGAGCTGTGATATTCAAAGAAACCGGCGCTTGGGAACCTAGGCTTAACTTTGACAAGAAGGTGTCGCCACCCAGCAGCGTGTCTCTGAGCGGCGTGTTACTGTGCGTTGATGCAAAGCAAACGTGAGTAATGTAAAATGCCATGCACTACGTTCCCTGCAGGACTTTCTCTTCGGTGAGTGTAGGATTGCTTTCTGTGCTTTGAGCACTAAATGAAGGGATTTATAGAATTGTGGAAGTTTACCTCTACTGAATTGGCCATCTGCCATCTCTGCGAGGTGTCGAAGTTTGCGGTCTACGTAGGAGTTTTTTGCTGTTTAAGTATGTAGCTTTGTAGTACGTTGTATTTCCAAGGCATTAAAAATTCTTGGTTGAAAGAAACAAGATCTTCGTTTAAATAAGTCAAGTGTTTAAAAATCTTATAACCCTTGTTTGTGTGCTCTAATTGTTCCTATTCCATATTCTTCACTCAAATATGGGTTTAAACTGGCAGGTTTATCCCCGTGAACGTCACTGTCTGAGGCAGTTGGACTCAAACGAGCACTACGAGACTCAGCTGCTCCACTTCCTCCTCAAGGGGCTATGATGCTGCAACGCTCTATTGGTGCCGCCCCCTCGCTACCGTGCTAACAACGCTCACCAGCTCCTCTGCAGCAGAGCCTCCAACCTCCACCGTTAATATCACAAACCACATTCTCGCATGTGTAGCATCTAGCCGTTATCAAGTGTGTTTCAGCACTGACCATCTCAAGCCTGGAAAACAGCGAAATAATTTTCAAGCTTTTAGCTCTGATAAAATCAGCCTATAATTCTACATCCCAGGTTCTATCATTTCGTGCGTTCGCTACAACTCATGGAATCGAATGCTGATATTGCCCCTGAAAATTACATCGGTTGTTGATATAAATGATGATTAATTGACGTCGTTGTAGCCGATGTAAGTTGAAGTTAGAGAATAACAACTGTTGAACCGTCATCGGTTGATGACTATGCGCTTCAAATTTTATATAATGTGGGTTATAGGGCGTAATATTGTGAATAAACTTCTAGTATATGTTAAGCGCTTGATACGGTATTGTTTTGGAGGTCTCAATGATCAGCGTCGACGGTTGCGTGCGGTATGATCTTAAATTTGCCCTTGATGCAGAGGCCATGAATCTAGCATAGTCTTGTTAGTGTTAACTATCCCCTCGACGCCTGTGTTCCTGATGCTGGTGTTGATTATTTATAGTTTTATCGTGTCTTCGCAATACCTGTGATGTTCTCAATAATAATCTAACTTGTTACTGATAACATCTTGGGCTCTGTGCTTTGTGCTCTATCTCTTCCTGCTTCGCTTTCCCTGGCATTCATTTCTGATCGATCAACTCGTTTCTTATTTCTTGAACTGTTCAATTCGAGAACCGTCATGCGTTTCAATGGTTGGGTCAAATGGATCGGATTCCCTATCAGTTATTTAGGCATGAGATTGTACGTGCACTTGTGTCGGTGTTCATATATGACAGATTTGAGGTTATCTCGCTTGACGACAGTGCGATTCTTCATTTTAGTTCATTGATCTTCAATATGCGCTAGTGACTGTCTACCATTAGGTGTTGGCAAGCATTCGAAGGGGTTACCATTTGAATAGTATTAGCATAGCATGGAGAATATTCGTGCAAGGATAGGTTCACTGCAGAGATCATCATAATGTCCTCTTATTATTATTCATAGCTTCACTCGCTTGGTTGCCCAAGAAGTCAATGGTCTTCCTTATTTTCTTCCGGATGATTATAAGCCTCTTTCATGAAACTCTTGTGACTTGGGGAATTATAGATAGCTTAGAAATTCTGAATGAAGAAAATAATTGGGATACCGTTCCTCTGTTTGCTCTCTCAAGTGTACATTTCCTAATGAAGCATAATTTTGAGGGGCTGTTGGTACTGGAGCTGGAAGGGTGGTTGCAGTAGTCATTGATCTTTCACTCGTAGTGCGAACAATAGAAATATCAGAACAACTTGTTTTACCTATTTGATTAATGGAAACTTAGAATGAGTTTGTTATACGCGATATTCAAACACTATTCACCTATTAATATTTTAATACGAACTGAATCAGAATGTCAAATGAGTTTGTTTTGGCGTCGCTTTAGTTACGGGCTCGAGAGGCAGCACTTGAACCTTTCTTTATTGTCCCACTGGCTTCTATTTAGCTGAATTTTGACCATATCAGTCCCCACTGTCGAATGCCTTGAAGTGTTTCCAACTAACTTGGGGAAGAGTGAGGCTCACTTTAGAGTTACAAAGTGCTATCTTCAGAGATTGAATCTTTAATTACTAAAATGCGAGTTGGGCTAAGTGGTTGATGAACTTACAGAAATATCTATAAATTGACTGAACTGATGCGTTTGAACTTTCGAGGTAATTTTCCGATTTGTTTTATTTCTCTGCTTCATGGATGACGCCAGATTTCAGGGACGTATGAAGTACTTCAATTATGCCCTACCTAGGTTTTATTCAAGCTTCGTTTTCGTGACTGTGCCTTAATTGTCACTAGTCTTATTAACATTTTTTGTTCTCTTTTATTACTTATTTAAACATCGAGTTTCACTAACGGGGACGGAGGCGAAAACGTCTTTTTCTTTGTAGGTATCTCGGTCGAAAAAAGCATCAGGTCATTATTACGACGTTTTGACTTCAGTTGGGCAATCAAGTGTGATGCTTGATTTTTCTAAAAATACCTTGATTATCTTCGAAGATTTCTTACCATCTAGGTATACTTGTAATACGTGGTTATGAAAATGTGCATTACCCACAGTATGACGCTCATGAGATGGGAGCATTACATGATTTTGATACAAACAACAATTACATCATTTCCGCAGCCAGTGATGTATATGTGTGTGTAAAGGCATTCGATGCATCAACATCACAAGAGGTGGAAAACAACAAAAACATTTGTTCATGTGATACTGAAGTATATTTCTCTGTAGTAATTACGTGTCTATGTAGAAAAAAATGGAGAAGCAAAATGAACCTCTTTAATCTTTGAAGTGTTAGTTCAGGTTCTGGTGGTACGCGGCGTTTGTCAATCGTGTTGCTCACCTTGGATTACATGTTCATTGCCTTGTTGCTCATCTGCGATTATTCATGAGGCTCTACGAAAGTCAACTCCACGTGTCGCGTAAAGCGGCTACTAAAACTGAGGCTGTCAAAATTCTGGACGGGTTTGATCGCTGTGATATAGTACGTAATCGGAAGATGTAGCGTATATTTGAGAGAGAGTTGGTCGTGCTTTAATAGCCTGACAGAGAATCTGTACTTCGAATGTGTGTTTTGGGTGTGCCCTCTTGATGCCTACTGACTTTAGGTACGAATTTCGTCATAATGTAAGGGTTCGGAGTCCAACGAAGCTCAAAGTAGGAAATGCTGGCACCCGCTCGTTTTTTGTTTGTGCTCTGTGATTTTGGGTACTGAGGGAGGGACTGGGAGCTCCCCTGCACTGACAACTCTCGTGATGTTTGGTAAATCGATATAGTGTACCAGTGTGTGTGAATGTAGTATGTATGTTTGTGGATTGTACTCCCGTCTCCTTGCCGATTATATTACATAGGAACGCTGTCATTTTTATGTAAATTCTAAAATTCCTCTTTTTCTTCTAATTCTTCCCAAAACTCAAGTACTAGGAAAGCCATCCCCAAAATATTTCGATATGCATTCATTTCAACCTTAACATGACCTGTAAATAAGTTGATCTCAGGTATCTTCTGAATATCAAATAGGATTGGCTTTCAGCTTTGAAGACGTTTACGCTGAAATAAGTCAAGGGCCATGGTCTGCGTTGAATGAAACTTTTTTATGGCTTTTAGTCCTTAACATACATTCAAGGAGTTTTTTTGGCAAGCTGTGAGAGCTATTAATTTCTTCTCTAGTTCGACCAAAAACTATTTTGATTCACCAATCGCAGTTTCTTAAGGAAATAGGAATTTTTATTTGTTTTTCTTGAATGTGGTATTCTTAGGTGTGAAATTGATTTAATTTATTTAAATTGAGATTTTAAAATAATTTATATTACTTTTTTACCTAGCTACTTCAAATTCTTATGGCTTGAAGCTTGTTCATGATTTAGTTCAACAGCTTCTGCAAACAACACCTAACGAATAAGGAACACAAAATTATTACAGAACGTAATATTACTTATAAAAATAACCTCTCGTTACCAGTTGCATGATATAGCAATGTTGTTACAACACAATAGGAAAATATCTGTATAATTACATGAGATTATGCCCCTCAGGGGGATGCAACTATTGTATCTATGGGCATTAGCCCTCCCAGGGGAAAATGTGTGAGGGCCCGGGCTGAGAGTTGGGTAGGTCTTGTTTTTGCTGAAATAAAACGCTTTTTTTTTGTTATGTTAAGGACCATCTGTTTCGGTTCACAATTGTCCTGTATTTCAGTACCTACTACTTTCTTCTTCAACTTTTATCTTGTTTCATGAACTTCTTCCTCAAGTTGCTGTTTCAAGTTGAGAAACATCTGTGAACTCGCGTTAGTCCATAATGGTATCTGTTTCTAAGGTCTTTTCTGCATAGATTTCACGTTCACTTACCTTCCTTCCTCTCTTCGATACCTTCTTTTTTGAAGCGGTTTGGGAGGCTTAAACTAACATATGGATGGCTGAAATGCAGAGTGTCCTAACCCACAAATCAGGTCAAAACTGGCTGAGTAGATTGAGTGGCAATTTCACTTCATAGCGACGTAGATGTCTTTCAGGTTGAGTGGCCTAGTTCCTAGTTCAGTTCCTAGTTAGTAACTTGGCCAGGAAAAGCCAGTTTGGCAACCCTGCGTTGAACGATTCTCTCCTCCGTTTTGGATTAACACCAAGCATAAAATTTTAGGTATGAGAGTGAATATTATTTCCAGGCGGATCCATGCTTTTTACTTTTTTGCTTGAGACGAATCTTCTATTGGTAATATTATGTGTATCGCATGTAGTGTCCAGTAGCGAAAGGCATTGATTTATTTTGACATGTCCATTATTTGCAAGAATCTACATTTAATTTCTGCTGCTGCCGCTGGCAAATTTGGGAATTTGAACTCATTTAGAAATCACGTTTATAATGTGTTATTTGTTACTGTGACTTTGTGGTGGGTGCTTACCTTTTGAATGGAAAATTATCCGTTCGAGATTGGTGTTTCTTTCGGTTAGGAAAATGAAAAAATTAACCTTAATATCCCTTTCCATCCAAATATTCAAAATACGCACAGGTTCGAGCGGGGTAATCGTCATTGTTTTTTGGCGTTGATTGTTACACTTGAACTTGAAAGCCGATATGTTATCGACGGATCCACTTGATTGAAATAAAACATTCTACTTTCAGTTCAAGTTCTTATCGAACCTGATAGAAAGTTGAAGAAAATAAATTCTTTGGGAGTATAAACCTGTCACAGGTTTCAGACTCTTGCTCTCCTTAAGCGCTGCTTTCTGCTTCAATGGTTCGGAGAAATGGTCATAGGAAGGGGCAGTCGAATAATGATGCTTTAAGCGAAGAAAGTGTGTCAGTGTTATGAATGGAGGAGAAAATCTCTACTGGAGCATGAATGTGATATTTTCGTACGCTCGTGTAGAAATGACGGCGACTGTAAACGTCATGTCGACATTTAACTTTGATACTGAAATATCGGAAACCATAATTAAAGGTGTTTTACAACATTTTTTAAGAATTGACGGAAGTTAATTATCATCTGTTTTCGATCACTTTTGATAAATTCTCTTGTCTAAAAGTACAAGAAAGGCTGCTGGGCTCTACTTGGGCCGATTGAAAGCGTTGGAGGGAAGCTCGTTGATGGCTATTAACCTCTTAAGGGGCATTCTTGCATTGTTTAAACTCACCATAATATTTTAATAGTACTCGTTTTGATTATCATTTCTCCTGAATGGTAACATTTTATTAGCCAAAAATTGTAGAATTCTAAAGAGACTCTTTTAAACAGACGTATTTAGCTTTTCATTAGATCACCTGATGTTTGCAAAAAGGGTAAAAGACCTTTATTGTGTTGGAAGGTTTATGTTCTCAGCGATGATTAGTAACTACTCGTTGTTAAACTTATTTTTGACTTGAATTTTCATTATATTCAGAGGTTACTGTCAAAATTGATAACTGTGACGATTTCAGAATTTTGAGCTAATATTCATAGTGTTTTCTTATGCTTTACGATTCATGAATTTTTTTTGAACTTTTTCCAAACAAAACGTTTACGTTCCACTCTCATGTAGGGCGGTTAGAAAGAGAGATCATTTTGTGGGATATTTCACTTTGAGCGGTCGTCATTACGGGTTGGCAGTGACGGTATTCCTGCTGCGTATCGACGATACTGAGCTTCACTTACGGTTGAACGCTATGTGCTTTCTGAAATGACGGTTTGTTTCCTTTAGTTTACCTTGTAAAAGTTGACGTTTACTCTTACGAGCTACAGTGTTTTTAACTCAGCCCCACATGGGTGAATTGATAACGTATATACCAGTTTCTTAGGGATTTGGGTATCCCGAAGAGACAAGCTCCCTATTTTTGTTACTAATGTATTTTTAATCCAGAGCAGCAGACGATGAATTGAACTATCAGTTCTGTGTTAACACGACTATCAGGCTAGGGTAATGTTCGAATGGCCGGACGGTTCGAATCGTCGATCATTCTTAGTAAATTTTCAATTTTGACGGTCGGTAGCAATCCAAAAGCCAACCCCGTAAGACGCGTAGCAGATTACACCACTACAGGCCTTGCGGGTTGAGTTTATGGGAACTAGCGCTCCCAGGGGGACAATGTGAGGGCCCGAGCTAAAGGTTAGGTAGGCTTTCTTTTGTTAAAATAGACTTGTTTCATGAACTTCTTTCTTAGCTTTCTGTTTCTGTGCCCTTTCTGCATAGATTCCACGTTCCCTTAACTCCATACTAAATGGTGCCTTCTTCCTTCCTCTCTTTACATCTCATTGTTGAGGATAGGGAGGCTTAAACTAACTAATAAACTAATAAACTGCGGGTTGAGTTTTTAAATAGCTACCAAGCGGAAAAATTTAAAGTTAACTAAGAATGACCGACGATTCGAACCGTCCGGCCATTCGAACATTACCCTACTTAATTTTTCTGATATTCTGTCTCTTTTAACTGCTCTTTGCCACTGTCCAAACACTTATACGGCGGCTATGGCAATAAAACTTTTGCCAGCTAATCTGTCACTTAACCCCTGAACTATTTCATATTTGAGAACAATGTACAAGTTTATTTCAATTTTTTTAAGGCGAGGCGATGCTGCAAATAAATGTTTATTTCCGTCTTTTGCTTCTTTTCGAACGATTTTTTTCAGAATTTCCTTGGGGATATTCCTTTGCTGTCTATTAATTTGATCATTTTTGTTTGTTGTAGTTTATTGAAACGGTTTTAGTCTCATTCGATGTTTGTTTTAAAGTACCATCTGGTTGTTACCCGTTTTAAAAATTGCACACACGATTGCGACATTGAACTTACTGAGAAGTTAACCGTTGGCAGTTGAGGAAGATCCTCCCACCTCCCCCCCCCAGGCGATGACGGATGTTCTTCGTTTTTATCTCAAGGCGATGTCATGGCAACCTTGCATACTTGTTAAGAATATTTATTTCAACTTTTAAAGTTTTACTTTAGCTGACCTCGCTCGCGTCTTGTTCTTGGCTTTCTTGCATAATTGTGTACAGTTTCCCTTTAATTTGTTAATTAACATTATGAGTTAGACGATGATGTTCATGGGCGGCCGCGCGTTCCGGTAGTGCTCCTTAGGATTAAGTTGTACAGCTATTTATTGGATTGCCTATCTTCTTTGCTTCCTTGAACCGCTTCGGCAGGTGTGCGTGTGTGTGTATATATGTAAATGTATATTATTCTGCTCTTCTTATTCTTTTGCCTATCAGTGCTTTATTTACATGCGCTCTTGCCTTAAATCTTGATGGCAGGGTTGAGCCTCCGTGTAATGTTTCACTATGGACTTGACCGTAACATTAAAGAAGCGTATTAGAGTTCTGTCTTTTCGAAGACGCCGTTGTTTCTCCTAGAAACTCGTTAAAAAGCAGTCCCGTGTTTGATCACTTGAGCTACGATTATGTAAACTAATTACTATATTCAGTGATTCGATTGTGGCGCGCTGTGAAATGATTTCATAGAGCTAATTCAGTCCAGTTTCTGATTTCTGTTTATCGGCTCGGTATGCATGGTGCAACACCAGGAGCCCTGATATTCAGGTGGTTTTTATGGATCTTGCGTATGTTGCAAGCTTATCATCTAATTGAACATTATGGGGCTTTTGCTTTGCTCCGCGTCATTTCTGGAGGTGTTAATTTCAGTTTTGATCTATTTTTGCGCCTCATTTGTTTGTTATAGAATGGTCGTTACATATATCAACGTCGTAAAGTCTGGAGCAAATATGCCTTTTTTTCTTGTTTGTGCTGCTCTATAAAGGTCACATTTTGAATATCTCGTGAGGACTTAATGTTCCTGAGGCAATCGAAATTGGCCGTTCTCGAGTTTTCCAATGCGGAGGATGGACGTGCTATTTGTGTCTAACTTCAGCTGTGTTTCCCAGGGAGGTTTAAGGGACTGGAAGAGAGTTCTTTGACTTTATTTGGAACATTTCTGAAGTTCACTGTCAAGTACCTTTCAAAAAATGCCTTTCTAATTTTGTGCTACTTTGGCAGAAGTGGTTGATGAGAAACATCGGTGAACTCGTGTTAGTCTATAATGTTTCTAAGGTCTTTTTTTACATTTTTCTCATGTCGGCTGGTTACGACCGCGTGCGTGCAGCCATATCATCCTAGTGTGGATTGTTAACATTTCCGTGCTATTCTCGTCTATGCTCTTCCTTGCCAGCCGTTGTTCTTCAGCGTTCGATGTCGCTTTCGTTGAGGATTTTCTTTATTGATGAGTGATGAAAATTTTCCTGGTTGCTTTCGAAGATTGATGAACGATATGATATAGCGTGAGTAATTTCTAAATTCAAATGTTAATTTTTATTGTTCTCGCGCTAATCATTCTTAAATGTAGTATGCAAGCGACGTAACCATCAGTAATTATAATGAACACTTCGTTGAAACATACGTGTGCGTTGCGCTCTCGAAGGCTTTAAAATTATCGTACCCAAAATTTAAGCTGTGAAACAAATTAGTAAGCATGCGCAGAAAAGATTCCTTAAAATCATGATGTCGATGTTAGATTTGCATAAACCATATCTGTACGATGTGTGTTCACTTTGAAATAAAATTACTCAACATTAAGGAATGTATTCTGAGGTAGTAGATTTCGTCTCGTCGGTCTCGCTGTTTTCGAAGCATTTGGAAGGCATTACTGAACATTCGGCTGAAAATACTCTTGAACTTTTTTAAGCTCGTGAAACTTTAGGCGCGCGTAGCATTTTAACTTAAAGCGCGAAAAAGGCGCATTCGTTTGGGTGCTCTTCCATCTGCTGGCGTTAGGTCTAATGATATCGACTGTGGTACATCATAATTTACACTAAAATTAATTTGAATATACTACTAACTTGAATCAGTAATGAGAGAAAATGCATTTCCTTGGGTGTGCAACTGATTATGTTCAATTAAAAGTGAAAATATAAAAGCTCCGAAGTTGAGGGGAATGCCATGTTCAGCAGAATCTATCTTAACTTAATTCTCCCTTGATACTTCTGCATCGTAAGTAAACCGCGTCTCTTTCTATCCCTCTCTCATGTTCAATAAGAGCTCGTCACATTGCTAAGTTTCAGGATAGGAGGCTCGTGTGCAGTTGTTAACTAAACTTTGTACAGCTCAATAAACTGAAACGGCGTCATTTGTTCATATTTATGCTAGTTTTTTTTTTTCCGACCTCGGTTAGATTGGTTGTATGTCAGCAGTCAACGACATGCTTTAGGAACCTGATCTAAGACTCTTCCTCTTGGAGGAATTTTCACCGTTCTCTTTTACCAAGTTTTACTGCAATTTTCAAACGCTGATCATTATTGTTTTTGGTCGCTTTCCCACTGATGAAGAGGAGGCATTTAGATGGTTGGACGAAAATTTAGTAAAGCTGCCTCCTCCAAAAGTGTAGGTATCTCAGCCCTCCTGTTCTCACCTGCGGTGACAGTTGTATTCATTCAGCCGAGAAATATAATTGTATGTTGTCTTGTTGGTGAGCTTTATGTCAATAGTGCTTCATTAAAAATTCGCTGACATTGTGTAGGACCCAGGGGACTCCCACGTGTATTCTAGGTTCTTATACATCTTTGTATTATATAAACGATAACTTACTAAAACGGTTTTTGGAGAGTACTTATGTTTTACAACATACATTCCTCTCACGTAGATGCAGTACCTACTACATTTGTAACCATCAGAAATAGCGTTCCCTGGAGGAAGATGTGCGATCTTGAGCTGTTGGCAGGCCTTCATTTTCTTTGGCCATCGTTTTTCGGTTCACTTCTGTCCTTTTCTTCAGCACCTAAAATTTTCTTCAACTGTCATCTTGTTTCATAAATTTATTTTAACTTGGCTGTTTCTGGGCTTCGCACTTTTTTTTATATGGAGATCCCGTTCCTTTAATTCTATGCTAAATGGTACCTTCTTCCTTCCCCTCTAAGAACACCTTTGTTGTAGTTTGGGAGCCTCAACCCAACTTTTAGAATCTTACCAGAGAGATCAATTGTGACAAGCCCTTTCTTGTTGTGTGCGAAGTACTTTTGAATAGTGAAAACAAAACTTAAGAACACAAATACGCAGCCCGTCTCCAATTTTGGAGATGTTACAACCCAAAGATTAGGCACCAGAGGAGGGAGAGTGAGTAGGCGAAGAGGAAGCTCGACAATCCCAGCAACAGGTCCCGGTACTATCTCTGCGGGACGAAGAGGTTCGGTGGAGCTGCTCTGCGCCCTAATTCGAATACCGCTGCTGCTGGCACTGAAACTGCCGGTCGAATCTTTGTTACCAGGATGGATGCTTTCCAGGATAAGATCCACTAACCTTTCTCAAAGCCTGTAACCAACCTACGAAAACACCTTAACCGACCCCAATCCTAGGGGACCTAAAACTGAAAGGGAAGGTTAATGAGATTGAATGCATCTTCCAGGATGTGTTTGGAACGGTTTCAGAGCTTCTCCGAAATCGCACTAAGTATATTCCTAGCACAAGAAATGAGCGAATTTTTTTTTCGCTAATTGAATTGAACATCTTACTGAAAGAGAAGTATTTCAGAATTTATTCCGTGCCATTCACTCCTCGAAACTCGAGGGAAATTTAGTCATTATTAGATATTTTAGTTTGGCTGTATCCTCTTGGGCGCCAAAAGTTAGATAGTTTCCCTATTTTAGGGTTCTGAGGGCCGTAAGTTCCAAGGCTTTTATTCCGGAGAATCTTCCTGATTTTTCAGGGATATGAGAGAAGTCAGTTGCTGAGTATTTATTTTATTCAGGCGAGGGCTTTTCAACCGTTTCCAAGTTGCGAATATTATTCAGTAATTTTTGGAGTCCGATCTGGTTACAAGGTTTGAAGATTTGAGCTGGTTTTTCAAGCTTTCGAAATTTGAGTCGAAACGAAGGCAAGCTCAGGGGTTTTTCGCGCTGGTAATACAGGCTTCGAAGGTTAAGAGCCGAATTGAAATTCGAGCTGCGAAATTTGAGCGATATAAAAATCAAGCTTCAGAGTTTTGGCGCTGGTAATACAGGCTTGGAAAGTTTGAGCTGAAATTAATTCAAGCTGCGAAATTTGAGCCGATATAAAAATCAAGCTGTTGAAATTTTCAAATCTGAGACGGATATGTGCTTCTCAAGTATCTGTGATACGAGAGTTTAGTTATGCGAGGAGAATTATTTTCCCTCCTGTTAAATTATATAGGCACAAGTCGGCATCTACGACAATAGCCTGACAGTCATCTACGGCAAGGAAGATTCAAACTAATTTCTACTCGAAGAAAGTTTCAACCAGCGGGCGAGGAAATCTAATTAAAGAAAAATAAGGTGACGCATTCCTCAAAACATCAAAAATCAGCCAAATACCTTGCTGCATTACCGAACATTTCTCGGGTCCTTATTTAGGGAAATAAGTTTAACTTCGAAAATTTCAAAAAGTATGCAGACGATAGCGTAGACACGTGATATGACGGGGAACAAGTGATTGAAGACAATAATGTTGAAGAGTAAAATGAGCAGAATTAAATTATTTCGCGTCTAAGACTGAGATCGGCATTCAGGAAAATTTTCTTTTTTTTTGTTCTTATGTATCGACTAGTATACCAAAACAATCAGCTCGAAAGGAATAGAACGTTTTACCATAAGACAAATTTATAATATTTACTAACAACGCTGATAATGCTGGCACAAAAGAGTTCACCGGAGTTAGAAACATGAGGATTCTTGTACAACGGTAACCATAAAATTTGAAGCATAGCTGGAACAGTACGAAAAGTTCGCTACCGAAAATAGTTTTGTCTTAATGCACTCACGCGAAAGAAAGAGAAGAAAAACCAGTTTATTTCCGATAAAGTTCACACATGGAATGTTGGAACATTAGTTTTTAAAATACCCATGTAAAATGTTGAAACAAAAAACGATGACAGAAAAGCACACGGAAATTGAGTTGAGAACACAAACATGAACTATGAACTCAAAAAGATACAACTTTAAAAAATAGCCACAGTGAAAAAATCATTCATCTTCGCATTCACAGTCGGTGAAATGTTGCAAGATAGGAAATGACGGAGAAAACCGCATTCTGCAATGATAAACGAGTAATAATTAAATGTTAAATGAATTAATGATCAAATGTTGGATGAGGTAATGAGTAAATGTTAAATGAATTAATTATGAAATGTTAAATAAATTGATGATTAAATATTAAATGAGTTAATGATTAAATGCAAAATAAATTGATGATTAAATGTTAAATGAGTTTATAATTGAATGTTAAAAGAGCTAACAGTTCAATGTTGAATGGGTCGATGAGTTCACTGTCGAAACAATTCACCAGGAAAAAGTTATCCAACTGGAAATATCATAGTTTCTCCTTAACACTCAGCTGTTTAGGATCTCTAAAAGTCAGTGTAATACATCAATGAATTACAACGACTTTCAACACCTCGATTTAGGCAAATTTTTCTAAAAATATCAGTATTGCCGTTTGTATTTTTTCATGCTTACTTTCTACTTTTTTCTTTTCTGTTTTTCATTTTCTGCTACGCTTGTATTTTCTTTCCTCTTCATTTGGTTACATCTTGTCTCATTTTCTTTTCCCAATTATTTCTTCGTTTACTTCTTCTTATTTTCCAGTGTTTTTATTTGTTTTTTAATTTTATTTTACTTATTATTACTTATTTATTTCTTTGGTCGTTTTTCCTCATTTTTATTTTCTTTTTTGATCAAATTTTACTTATACCTTTCCTTTTTGTTTTTATTCTCTTATGTTTTTTTGGTAATCGAACGATTCAGAACGATATACAGGAAAAATATTCTGTTTGGAAAAAAGGCTAAATCGAAATGAGTGCCAAACGAAAAGAATTCAGAATTTTTCGCACTATAACGGCTGCTGAAATAACATCTATGGATTTGGATATAAGTAAAGGTTTTGCTTTTTGCAAAGTCTAACAATGAATAAAAGAGCAAAGAAAATCGCTTTAATAGAAATCATATTTCTTTAAAAAAACAACAATTCAATAAACTGGAACGTTTCGACCAATTTTTGGTCATTTTCAACCATCTGAAAAAATACAAAAAATACAAAAACATCGCGTTATAACGAGTTCAATATACATACATCAGTGACATTATGACATTAAAATATGACATTGAAAAAGAATAAAGGAAAAAAGAGACAGACTACACTAATTTCAGAGGGAAAGCCGATTGCGTATTGTTCAAGGTAGGTTTATCTTTTAAAATGAACAGCGATTCTAAAATGCGAAGGTTAATTGTACCGGATGTAGAAGAAACTATTTTAAATCGTCTAACCGAATTTGTTGAAGGTCATAACTCTCTGCATGAGAGCGAACAACAGATTGGTGAGGGGAAGAGAGTAACTGTTTAGTTCGAAAACTCCTGCCGGCATGCTCAGCCACATGAATATCCAGGGCTCGAATGGTCGAACCCACGTATTCAGACGCACACCGTGCGCAACAATATCTATAAATGACGGAGGAGAGCATGCCTTTAGGTAGTTTGTCCTTGTAATTGAAATGAGACCCTATTTTATATGCATTGACCAATACGATTTTGAAGTCGACATGTGACATGAAGTCGACATGTGTGTCGGCATGCTCTCCTCCGTCATTTATAGATATTGTTGCGCACGGTGTGCGTCTGAATACGTGGGTTCGACCATTCGAGCCCTGGATATTCGTGTGGCTGAGCATGCCGGCAGGAGTTTTCGAACTAAACAGTTACTCTCTTCCCCTCACCAATCTGCTGTTCGCTCTCATGCAGAGAGTTGTGACCTTCAAATTCGGTTAGACGATTTTAAAATAGTTTCTTCTACATCCGGTACAATTAACCTTCGCATTTTAGAATCGCTGTTCATTTTAAAAGATAAACCTACCTTGAACAATACGCAATCGGCTTACCCTCTGCAATTAGTGTAGTCTGTCTCTTTTTTCCTTTATTCTTTTTCAATGTCATATTTTAATGTCATAATGTCACTGATGTATGTATATTGAACTCGTTATAACGCGATGTTTTTGTATTTTTTGTATTTTTTCAGATGGTTGAAAATGACCAAAAATTGGTCGAAACGTTCCTTTTTATTGAATTGTTGTTTTTTTAAAGAAATATGATTTCTATTAAAGCGATTTTCTTTGCTCTTTTATTCATCTATGGATTTTTACCGAGCTGGAAATAATTAAATGATTCATTTTGAACAAATAGTTCCGTGAAGCGCGTACGAACAATTGGCTGGCATGAGGGACAATAGCGCAACCGGCGACCCATTAATGGTAAATTATTTCTCATTCAATAAAAAACCGCGGTTTGCGCTCACAATCAAATTCATTAATTGTGCCTTGTAATATTGTTCCACTGTTATACTCTATCTCCACGGATCAGTCGAAGCATTGAGATCACCATGCGGTCAGGCATCAGTCCCATCCATGCTTGGCACCTGCGGTATTTGCGCCACACTTCACGCTTTTCAAATGTGATGGAGAAGACGGGGAGCGGAGGTTAGAAAGGAAACTGCTATCTTTACTTCAGTTGCTTATCACTTAAACATCGTAAACCGAAGTTATAAAGCTGTGAACGATATCTAAAGCCTAATAGTTAGAGAGGGCCGACCAATGAAGAAGTTTGAAAAAAATTCCGTAACAGTTCAGATATCTTAGGTTTCTTCATACTCGATTAGCGTCAAACACGAAATGATAGGGCGAAGTGTGAAATGTCCACCAAATATTTCAAACTCTTATATCTTGAAGTTCCATTGAATTTATTCCATCATTTCAGCATTTGAAATTATAACTGGTAAATATATAAAACTCGAAGAGCTTATTAAGGTATTCATATGAGTGATGCGTCAAATGATATTGAACTTCTTCATCAAAGTTAACAGCAGAAACAAATACATGAAACGAATACCAGCTCTGGCTGTGGACGCACTTTCAGGATGATAACCAACAGCAGAGCTGTGAAATGAAACTGGAAGCAGATCATGCACGTCAATAGAAATCGGTACACTCTAGCTTCATTTAACTCCATCTTCTACTTTCAAGGTGATTATTCGTACGTTGGTATCAATGTAACGATTCATCGAGCCTACACAAACGTAACTTACCAGCCACCCTTCCTTTGTTCACCGCGCGTTCGTCATGCATTGAAACACCAGCGTAACTTTCGAAATTAAGAAGGAGTACACTAGAAAAGACGAGCGTTTTATTTCCTCTAGAACCCACATATATTTTTCCAGCATTTGTGGAACGTGTCGGTCGAGTTCATTTTGCCTTACCGCAGCTCTCGTTCTCTGCTGAATTTTGGTATTGTCTAACGTTGAGCGGAGATGAATCTAAATGCTACCAGACTAGAGAGTATTCTGGGCATGATGTTATAAATACACGATCAAAGCAATTGCGGGTTTGGTGAGAAAACGATCTATTGCGTAGGAATCGAATTTCATTTGCTGACGACAAAACTTCAATTCGCGTTCAAATGGAATATTTAATGTCAAACGAACGTTATGAAGTAGTTGTGAGGTAGAAAAGGACAATTTTAGGAACGAATACAGTCTCAAAAAGATTTCAGCCACGCTCAGACTTTATGATTAAGCTCCAAATGATCAAAGAAATTCTAAATGGGATGCCCCTGACGTCCGTCGGCCAGTCGGTCAATGTGGTGGATAGGGTGGGAGTGAGAGAGAGAAGGGTGTTATGGTGTGTAGTTTATTAACAAAAATTTGCTCCAGGCTGAAGTTTAGGAAGTTTTTAGTTCTATTCAACGTTAGGTTTAACTGAGTATTTTCACGTGCGGAACAAAATTCAATCCGGATGTTCAATCATCGTGTTTCAACATTTTTTTCCACGATCATATAGTGTCATCGTTTTCCATCATATAATTCAGTCATAACGTTGTATCTTTAAGTTTCAACATGTTATTTCATCATCACGTTGCGGCATCTTGATCGGACATTTTGTTTTATTGTCATGTTGCACTCTCATGTTCCAAAATCTTATTCCATCATCATGTTGTGTCGTCATGTTCCAACATTTCCCTCCATCATCATGTAGCATTATTAAGATCAAACATTTTAATCGAACATCATGTATTGTAATCTCGTTTTCACATTTTATTTCATCATCACATTGCTTCATCATGTTTCAACATTTTGTTCCATCATGTTGCATTTTCATATTTCAACATTTTGTACCATCATAGTATTATATCATCATGTTCCAGTATTTTGCTTCATAATTATATTTTATCATGTTCCAACTACATTGTACATATGTTGTATCATCAATTTTCAACATTTTATTTCATCGCTACGTTGCGCCTTCATAATTCGACATTTAATTCCAGCATTAGGTTGTGCTTCTATGTTCCATCATTTTATTCCATCATCATGTTGGATCAATGTTCCAAATTCACTTCCATCATCATTCTGCAATATCATGTTCCATCGCTTAATTTCATCATGTTCTACCTTTTTTCGCTTCAGAATGCTCCATCATCTTCTATCACCAGTCAGATCTGACCATCGGACATCTCAACCACCATTCTATTCTTAGGAACTAAATTTCCAAGTCCCACCAAATCAGAAGCCCATGCCTAATGTGACAAATAAAGGTGCAAGTGACCATACTTTTGTTTACTGGAGCCTCAGCACAGCTGGGTGTGTGTGTGTGCGGGTACCCATGCCAATGTTGTTAAAATTTGTCAACACCTCATTTCACTAAAATAGCACTTTGAATTCGATGTTCATATCCAAGGTAAATTTTTTCGTTTTCGTATTAACTTCGGCATAGCAGTAAATTAATACATCATGTAATATTAATGAAAGTTGTCAACGTTTACTTTCTGCAATTAATATCCTACACAAATTGAAATTTTGCTCCCCAGTCATGACGAGCTGTCACAAGCCACGAGTGGAATAATGGCTGCGTCTGAGCCCTCGTCTAGGCTATAGGAAATGGTTTCGATCGCTAATCGTGCCTTGTATTCCCCTTGAAATAAGAAATGGTTTAATTTTCTCCACCAGGGATAATTTTTTTCTCGCAAAATTCATATTTCAATCTTTCAGAGTGATAAGACTTTTCCCGTCTTATGTTGGTTCGGAGGATTCTAGCCTCAGAAAGGATAATAAATTGCAAAGAAACGGAAGTTTAATATTAAGGCAAGTCAGCTTTACAGAACACTTAGTCTACAGTAGCATAGAAAACTCAGCTAAATTTAGACTTTTCAGGTCTATGGAACGAAAGCAAGGAACATTTAAGTTAACAATAACAATTAACACGAAATTGGATCGTTTGGGCACAGTAACAGGTAATGGTAAGGAGGAGTCGTGCGAGTGTAATGATACATAGAACAAAAGAAAGAAATTCATGAACAACGGAACGCTTACTTCTTACACTGAACACTATATCCATACAGATTAAACTTTAAAACATACTTCTTGCACTGCTCACAATATCTAAACAAATTAAACTTGAAACACCAAAATAATGAAATCATCACACCAAGAAATGCTTACCAGCAGCACGGACGTTACAGGCACAAAGGAACAAACAGTGAACGTCCCACGCCGCTCTGCCACAAACTAAAGCGACATAGGCAAAGGGATTTACCTTCACTTGTCAAAGGTATTTTGATACAACATTAATCTCGCTAACAAATCCTAACACAGAGGTATGATTTGAGCTAATTTTGCGCGATATTTTCACGTACACACCGTTCAGTTTTCAATCATTAAAAGTGTTTCAGAAACTCTGAGACACTATTTGACCATATGATCGTTCCAATTGAAATCGCAACTTCTTCTAATTTCTTTTAGAACCTCACCAAAACAACTGTCACGTGTAACTCATATGCTTGTTGAAATCCAAGGTAAGATGTTTCTAAGTTGCGCACTCTTATATACACAGTTTTCTTTAAAATCGCTATGTATCAACAGCTTGCCATTCTGTAAATATAAATAAATTAGGTCTTTTTCACCTTCTCTAAATAACTAGTTATTTGTGGCTCTGTGGATTGTCTAGATTGTTGTCAAAGTTACAGCATTGCATTTGGAAACGGGATAAAAAATCCGAAATTCATATGTTCCACTCCTGAATCATCCCGAATTCTTGAATCTTTGTTTACCAATCGAGCTGAAATTACTGCATTTAAAAGAAACGCTGAAAACTAAGTATTTATAAGTAAAGAAAAGGAAGTATATATCAAGAAAACGAAGATAATGTGAAGAAATCGAAGTATACGTAGAATAACTCTCTACCAACATTGGCGGGATGTGCAATGCTTCAGAACTCAACAAACCAACAGTAAATTGGTGAGTTTCATTATATCAGCAATACCAATCGCAGCCGATTTAATATTGCCTCTTTGAACGAGTTTTTTCACATAGTCTCGGCCTATTATCAAAACATGCGTAATCATGGAAAATATTCTTGGCTGCGTCTCACGTTCTTCAAAAAATCCCAGATACCTTTGCACTTTTTTTAAAATATCAGTAAAATTGAAGCTGAAAGCTACCAGCCTATGAATCACAGTACATAGGTTCCACCTGTCGTACTCTTATGTCCAGAGTAGCCGAGCACGCTGGGCGCAGCTGTAGAACCGGTCGTCCACTTGGTTCTCCTCCACTGTCCTCTGTTCGATCCCACGCAGAAAACTGTAACGTCCCTGTTTCCGTGCATCATTTTAAAATCCTTGCAGGTGCTCCTCACATGATTGATTTACGCATCCTCGAGTTGCTATACATCTTTAAACTCAAACCCCCTCTAAATGATATTCAAAGTGCTTTTCCTCTTCTCGTTGCAAATACGTGATCATGAGTTTAGGTTTATTAATTGTTTTATGTTTTATTTTCTAGTTTTAGATCTACGACTATTTTCTGTATATGTTGTAGTATTCTTTTGCACAGTGTAGTTTTAATTTATTCATATTCGTTTTTTTTGTCGCAGAATTCTTTTTTCTTTTGCTGAAGATGAACTGTTTTGTTCGAAACATTAAATTTTATTCATTTAGACTTTACTATTTGTAATATTAAAATGGCCATTTGTACCGCGATTTTCGCCTTACTTTTCATTTTAAGAATAAGACGCATCAATGCGGATTCAGTTAGATTAGATTAGAGATTCTGAGTTAACAGATTAGGCAATGCATCCGACACCTCGAAGGAGTTAAAGATATTTTAATTTACGTTTTAAGTCACGGCTTTAATTTTAGAGTACGGCTCGAGTACGGGAAACTACCGTCACATGAGGGCCAGTGAGGAACGTTCGGGACAATTGCACCTACTTATCTCCAAACCTACCCTCACAAAAGATTCCTTGAAGTCCATGTGACGACGGTGTAGAAGAAAGGGCCGACGACAGGCCGCCCGGCCGCTGAAGCGCAGGACTGCAGCAGGTGGCACTAGCTCCCCATCAGGGTTGACTCCGTAGTCCCGGAGACGAGAAGTAGCCGGGTGCGGAGCAGTCGCAAAGCTGAGCGAGACAGTAGTAGCGGCCGTCATCATACCTTAGCCGTCAGCCACTTGCCCTCTCCATGACGTCAAGCGTAAGGAATCGCGGTGCAGGTCTCGGGCGTTACTAGCAAAAAACGCACATCCTGAAGACTGCTTCGTAGAATAAATGAAGAATTCAAGATGAACAAAAAAGTGCTCCATAGGAAGGCGTATGCAAGTTGTTAGTGGGATGAAGGTTAGAGCGCGTCTGAGATTGCTCAGGCACGACATTCTGAGCATGGCTACGAGACGTTCGTGCTTATAAAGGGTCTTAATTGGTTTTCCAATAAGGGCACACTATTCCGAACGTTCTCTAATGAATATCTTTAAATGTTTTAACAAATTTCTTCAATTTAAGATTCTTAACTCTAAATCCCCGATAAAGAAAAATGGATTTCTTCAACAGGGAGCGAGGTTCCCGTGGCTCTCAATAGTCGGCCGACTTTCTCTATAAGGCTAATTTGGGGCGCATTCTAATTTCCAAACTATTGCACTGAAAAACTTCAAATTGGTTTCAGTTTAAACACCAATTCATTCTCCACGCCAAAATGTATAATAAAATTCTCATATGCTTCTTGGGGAGGTAGGGAGCAAGGTTCTCCTACCCCCATAAGCCGCGCTTGCGAACGCCACGGAGACCTCAATAATTATGAAGCGCTGTTTCCAAGTGAAGAGAAACTAACCCGTCCAACGGTTTTGTGACAGACACTCTTCGCGAACAGAAAAAATTGGTGTAACGACGGGCTATGGGTTAAAAACACTGAACATAAATAAATTCAAATCATTCTTCACTTATGTGAACGAAAAATAGATAGTGTCAATATTATTGGTAAAATTGAAGGGAACTGAAAATATACAAGAATTAGCAGATAGCGATAACGATTGGGTTAATAAAAAAAGAACTAAATATCAACCTAGTATAGATTTATAAGGTTCAAATCTTGATGTGATAACGTTCTTGGAAAAATTATACGCGAACGTGATGAACATAACAAAAGTATTGATAGAGTGTCTCGGTGTACAACACCAAATGGATTGAGTGAGTTGCGATCACTGGCACTTACATTTTTGACGTCCGTGGTAACTGGAGAAAACCCGTGCCTCTTCACTTATGTAAAGGAGAAAATGCGTTCCCATTTAAAATATTTTTAGGAAGAAAAATGTCTAATGTCCTTCTGTCGATACCGTCGTGCGGTCGACGTGAGGGTTCGTGGAAAGAGGGCTGTCTTCTGTGCAGCTACCTTTTTCCGGGGAGCTAGCTTTTCTGTGCAGCTGCCCTTCCTGAGGTTCGTGTGGGTACCGCCTACGCCGTATTATGTCCGCTAGGGCAACAGAAGCAAATTCTGTTCGTGCCGAACTACGACGGTACCGTTAGAGTGGTGTGTGTGGGTACCGCCTACGCCGTATTATGTCCGCTAGGGCAACAGAGGTAAATTCTGTTAGTGCCGAAATACGGCGGTACCGTTGTGTGTGGGTACCGCCTACGCCGTATTATGTCCGCTAGGGCACAGAAGTAAATTCTGTTCGTGCCGAACTACGGCGGTATCGCTAGGAAGACGATCAATTGTCTGCGCCGTTTTAACCCGTTAGGGCAACAGAAGGGAACTCTGTTAGCGCCGACCTGCGACAGTGTCTTCATATTCGACAAATTATGCGAAATACTTCGTCCTTTCGAGATCACTCCTCGAATCCTATATTAGGCGAGGTCTCATATCAATCAATCTAAATAACGTGGGCTAAGACGGATTGTAGGAAACTTTAATCTTCGTACGACAACTGAATCGCTTTGCAGTCCCTATTAAATACACTGATAGATTTTAACAAAGATTGTGATTTATTTTTTTTGCAAAAATAGTGCGTACAGACATGAGTTACTGTATAACAGGGTATAACACTCAAAATTGCATTTAAAATATTAGTTTTATTTAGCTAGGTAATCAAAGAAACATTGGAATATCGAAATGTAATACAAATGATATTTAAGGGCTAACTAAAGTAAATGCACAGACGCATCGTCCGCGCAGAGAAACAGACTAGTCGGCATTCAGGGAGCTGGACACATAAAAAAAAATACTTAAGATTATGGGTAACTAGCACAAAAGGCTCGACAACACCTGTGCGGCCGGACACCTTCCCTCCGTTGAAAAAAGCGAAAAATTTCCCGTTAAAAGAGAGGAAAACATTTGGACTGTACGGACCGGAAATTATTACACGTCAAACAATTAGCCTTAAAAATAACTTGGATCTCTTGAATACTGTAGGTTATTTCATGCGGTTAGTATTATTTACTTATGAAATTCCTTTTAAATGAGCTAGATTAGTCAAATTGTGAATCGGAATTTATATTTATAGCGAAGGAATATATCAAATATCTTAAGTTGAAAGTTGATCCATCAGTGTCCGGTGAATACAAACCGCTTCCCGTGCATATAAATAAACAAAACTGTTACAGAATGTAAGGAAATGGAAAATGTGTCACGTCAAACGCTTAAAATATAAGACTTAAGTTACTCATAAGACAAGCAGGTTTCAAGACTTCACAAATTTTCTTATGAACTTGTAAAATCTACTGCAGTACTTAAATCACATATTTTGAAAAGAATTGTTATTTCATACTTCGTGGACCATTATAGAATGCCGTCCTTTCATTGATGTGCCGCGTACGCTGGCAAAGGAACAAACACAAAAATTGAAGACACAAGTAAACGCACTAATGCTTTCATTGTACAGCACAGAAAAGTGTTCATTAACAATGTTGTGAACATTTCTGAAGTAGTAAGAAAATTTAAGAAGATATGCGACTTATAGTTTCAAGCTTGATTCAGTGTACACAACAAAGTAAAAACGCATGTTTGATGGCTTATGTTCGTCTTTATACGGCCATAATTCAACAACATTTGTATGGCTGTAAGCCCCGGATGGCCGTCCTTAGATATTACGACCATTATCAACGGAAAATTGTATGGCCTAAAATTTAAATGGCCGGCTTTGAATATCAAGTCCGCGCTCGACCGTGAATAATTCAGAGAGCTGAGAGAGAGTCACAAGGTTTAGCCAGCAGACTTGGCTTCCGTCTCGTCCTTAATTCACTGGCGACACGTCCTTGATTTTAAATTGGGTAAAGTTTTCGAAAAACCAATGTACAAGATGATATCCGTCAGGCTTAATTGGAATAAAACATCGAATTTCTTTTTATGTGCGATTTTAAAAGCCACTTCCACACAATTTCATTGCCTCAAAATGACTGAAATAGTGTAAGAAATTTGAATTTAAAATGTTTTTCATTTGGAAAAGTCGCTAATTTTCTTCAAGCAAAATCTCGCTAAAGTTGCGGCTTGTAGGAACACTAACCTCGACAGGTGCCTTGTCCGTGACAAATGAGGTTGAATTGAACCGCGCTGTGAGGAGGTTCTTGGCCTCTTGTGCGTAGCATTAGCCAGGGAGTATGTGACCGCCTTTTCTTTACTATTTTGATTTGTGATTGCAATCGCGTTTTCTGTTCTTTTTGTTTAGTTATTTATCTTGCATGTTCGCAACCTTTTTTCTATCCATCTTAAACTACTTGGTCCTTGTGACTCATAAACTACTTGGTCCTTGTGACTCTTAAACTATTCGGTCCTTGTGACCTTAAACTATTCGGTCCTTGTGACCCTTGAACTATTTTCACTATCATACTACCCGTGGCTCTACGGTGCCCTCTTGAAATCATAAGTGATTTAGGCACTATTTCAAGGTGAGCCGATGGTGATATGAGATTTCCTATATACGCGAAATGTGAAAAGGTTATTGTTTTCTGTTGTGGCTTTTTGTTCTCGTTCAGAATCCTTTGGCGAGCGTGATCTGGATGGGATGCTCCTTTAAGAGGCCACTTTCTTTGGTTTACCAAGCCTAACTTCTCCAGCGTGTGTTTCATCTCCAAATTTAATTTCTTCGATTCTGGGTAGTGCCTAGGTTCGTATGTGAATACTGATGAAACTTTCTTATAATGAAGTGAAAGTGTTATATGATCTGACGCGGTGGTACCTCATTTAATCACTGATTCATTCCTCCTTACTAAATTGCAGTTCTGTGTTGGGCTGGGAGGTGCCGGAACTCTGATGGCCTCCAGTTCTTTGTTAAACGTTCAGGACGTAACAAGATACGCCGCAAAACTCGTTGGGTCGTCTGGCACAGCGAAGACCGTTTAATTAATTATCTGCGTTCTCCTGATTGGGGGTTTATCGTTCTGTGATGTCTTGTTGTGAAACTTTGAATTATTAAACGTTCGAGTTCAGCTGTGCGTCAATTCCTGTGTTCCGGTTAAAAATCCTACAATAGCCTCCAGGAGAAGTGAGCAATAAAAGGTGCCCCCGAAGAAGAGATCAAACAGAGTAGATCGTAGTGTTTGAATCTAGTATCTTCACAAATTGATGATATTTTTTAGGAGACAATGAAGTTACGATGCAGTCTCATTGTGCGTAAGTCTACAGTGGCAGATAACTTACACAATTATTTTCGTAATTGGAGTACATTGGAGGAGAAGCTTCAAACCACACCCTGATTGAATGATAACCAATGGGAAAAAACGCAAGCCAAATTGAAAAACAAGACAGGAGAAAACACGAATTTGGCTAAAGTATGAAACACTATCATACGCTAAGAAGATGTCGAAAAAAAAGTACCCAAGATGAACGATTGGACCAAATCAGCAGTCAGATTAGCTGACCAATAGTGAACGTGCCGACTAAGAACGAAGACTTTGCGGTGCTCCCACGTCACATCGCGCGATAACATCACACTCTTGTGCGCTAAAACGTCATTAAATAATATCTTAAGTAAAAAAAAACTTAAGCGCAATATTTCATAAAGAAATTGTTTAGAGTCGATTTGACTGAGTGAAATCACATAATTAAATGTTCACGCAATTTTTATTTTACCAGAACAAGTGCTTAAGAGCCTATTCACTAACGTGAATGAGGATTGATGAAAATTTTAAGAAGTTTCAATCAACCAATTCCCGTTCCTGAGCATTTATCCAAGGCGTAGATTTCAATTTCATTAACATTTATTGCTTCAAATCAAATTTTTTATGCATTTTCACTTTGTCTTTCAAGATCTTTCTTTCAGCGAAATTCACCACATGGCTGCTCATGAACGTAGGCCTGTCGAACGTAAAAGGAAAACTGACTCAACCAAAACAAATCGCATATGTCACGCGTTCATCAGATACAGTCAGGAAAAACCTCTATTCCTCCCCCCTCTCTCCTCTCCATTCTGTGAGTTGTTCACACTGTACATGTGTTCTTGTGGATGTAAGACATCGCAGCCAGTTGACCTGCAGCTTCTGCTCTGACTCAAGTCCTGTGTTCGTGCTATAGAATAAGCAGCGATTTTGCTTTGCGAAGGCTTCAAGATCAGTTGTTCCCAATTTCCTCAGTAATGGACAACGTCTACACACACGGGTAAGTAGCAAACAGACTTAGCTCGCATATTTAAAATATACTCTTAGTCTGGAAGGAATACCGGGCGGCGGAATTGTCACGAAAAAGTTAATTTAGTGGATGTGCGTCCTATACATATTTCATTCGCATATCCACCTAAACTCCGTCCACCGTTTCAGGCAAAGGCTGAAACGACGTATCCTAGTTTTAGCCGAGATGTTCCAGCCCGCGATGGTTATTTCAAAATTGGTGCAGTATGAAATACGATTTTTTCTGCGAATCGCGTTATGTGTTTATTGTCAGTTCAGAGCAGTAGATTCCAGCTCATCATACCAGAGTACTGAAAACAACACGTTTGATGTCGAAGTGCGTATCACCTAAGACAGCGTCGGTAAAGAGATCACTTGTTGCGCGCTGTAGTTCAATGCTATTCAGTAAAAATAATGATCTGAATAACTAAAGCGAAAGTAGTGATGATTGCTATAATTGTGAGCAGACGTCTGCGTCGCCACTGCCGTATTACGCTCGTGTCAGGCACCGATACTGCAGCAAAACCGAAAAGATTTGCAACTGAATACAAAGGCTGGATTTTCTAGTATTTCACGCCGTTGTAATGATAGAAATTACTTCATTGACTCTGTTATCCTACGTAATGCATTGTATGGTTGAAATTTACAAGCATGTAGTAGCTTTGTCCCATAATATTTGAGTGAAAAGCATCTGACATTTTTGCAAAGTTAATAGATGTTGTGTGCCAACATTTTATTGAAAGTAAGATCAAACTTTAGGGCTTCAGGGCTGCTGGATGCTGGGGGTCAAGCTTTTATGAAAGCTCAGACATGAAAATTTGAGCCAAAATAAAATAACAGTGCGTCTAGTGGGGCGAAAATTACAGGAGGACTTTCGCTCTAGGACTTCATTGAAAATGATTTTTACCAATTCTGGCATATTTATCCAATCAAACTACATGACTTGCGTAACAGACATTCCTACCGGAATTCACGAAATGTTAGTAGGTACAATTTTTTTCGTTGTCAAAGCTCGTTGCCAAATATTTATTGAGTAGTGACACGATAATTACAACGCTTGCGCCCAACACAACGCCAGTAAACATTTAGTGTTTCTTTTCTGGCTCCGATTTCAAATACTTTATTTATTCTATACAAAAAATGAACAATTGAGATGCAGGTTGTTCTCTAGATGTATTCTTGAAGCGATCAAAAACTTTTTAAGAATCAAAAATCAGTCAACTTTGTTCATTTCAAATGGTATTTTCCATCAAAACAAATTTTGAAACTGTTGGTCAACATCGCTGTTTAAAGTGTTAGTTGGAGTAATTGGTTTCGGACGAAAAAAGAACACATAAGGTGAAGTTCAGATTCTTCCACTACATTTTTTCATAACATAACAAACGGATGGGCGCGTTGTAGTATTGAAATTATATAAACCTTATAGGCCCAACATAATTTTTGGTACAATAAATAATTATCGGTACAGGAAGGAAATATCTCGGGAGATATCGGTGGGCACGACGTTAACACGCCTAGGGTAAATATTGATAATCCTGTATGGACGTTTCATTCAGGGAACGAAAACTTCATAGAGGCTGAAACAAATTGTTATGTACAGCGTTGACATCAAATAGCATGATGCAGGAACACGAAGTACATCAAATGAAGAATTTCTTCCTCTCCTTTCAGTTTCTATATGGTGAAATGAAAATATTTTAAACTATTGCATGGGGTTTTTGAAACACCATATTTAAGAGAATTCATTACTTAAGTTTATGAAGATAAAACATTTTGTGTGTTATTTTTGTCATGATTTCAGCACACAGGACGTCATATTTGAAATACAGGATTTGGTGTAATGCAGCTTCACACAATAACCTTTCTGGCTTAACACAGCAACTCTCCTCAATGCACAATTTTTTTCCTCTCTTGAACGCACAGAGCTTCTAGTGTAGTGTGACTGTGAAAAACGTCATGTCTACCGAGAACCAAGCGACGTTATCGTGCTTTTGATACTGTCTTCTTCAAGTCATAAAAGTGTACTGCATGAGCGTCTGTTTATTTCGTTCCACACTTTTGATTGAAAGTTTCATCACATACAGCGTAATTTATTTAGTCGAGATTCTGATGTAGGAACTACCCCCCGAACTTTTCTTCGGGTTATAAAATAAGTACACTTGAATAGCAGCGCATGGAAATGAGGTCCATGCGAGGCGACAACTTCCGTAAGTTCCAGATTCCACTCCCAGCGAGTGAATTCCCTGCTTTTATTTTCATATGAGCGTACCAGTTCCGTGATGCAAAATACGTCAGCGCTCTTAGGATAAATTTCCACAGGCTTTCAAAAACATTCAATGGGGTTCGCTGGATCTCTCCAAGCCTGACGACTTCAATTTTTCGGCATGGTTACCATTTATTAAGTTATGTTTTATTCAGTTTCCGTGTTTTTCCGTTGCGATATTTCCTTGAATGTTTCCTAGATATTTTCAAAACTTTTTGCTCAATAAATTGTTGTTAATTCCTGGCTTCACGTTCTGCGTAAAGTAGAAAACTCCAATCCAAAACCCTTCATACTTAAAGAATGTTGGTATAATTGGCCTCGAAATCATTTTATACACCGGCAATCATTCTTGAGTTGATTACTGATTAAAGACGAGTAACACACCATATCTAAATACACGTTAATTTTCGACTAACAAGTTTGTTCCTTGATGAGTAGACACAATAATCATTTATTTTCACTATTCGGCTTGTGATTTCAACGCCAAAATTCTACTGATGCACAAATGCTTGCTTCTTTTCCACATTTTAGTGGACTGTTCCAATAGCCAATGGGGAGGAAAATATTTACTCTGAAATGTTTTAAAGATGAATGTCTTATTTGTTTACTGTAAAATGAACATGCTTCAATCTTATCATTTGAGAAAGTTTCTGAATCAAATTTTTTCATTTTATTTTTACTACTCACTGAACATTTTCAAACAAAAAATGCCAAGAAACATGGATAGAGCAAAAATATGAGAAAACACCATTCACTCATTTTAAGTCAAGGTAGCTGATAATCTGAAAATTTGTTCACTAGTTTGAATTACAACGCACCATTTACGGAAGAGATGTATTTCATCTTATTCTTCGCTCTTCCCTCCTAGGAACGATCACCCGGCATCCGACACTCGAGATAGTTCAGACTGTGGCTCAAATCAAGCTTGTTTATACGAAAATGATGAAACTCACACGTCCTCAGGAGCCTTCGATGAGGCTCTCGGGAAAGAAAATTCTGATTGTTATTTGCCCCTGAGGTCTATTCCAAGCTGTCCTTTTTAGGAGAGTAACAAACGCAAAATAAGCGTGACATTTTCTAATGACGCCCTGGAACGCGTCAGGCTTATTCCGGTCGAGGATGTAGAGTACATGACCACCAGTAGCTTCTTAGACGTTCATCTTGGCCATTCTAGTTTGATTAATGACGTTATGGATGGTCGCAAAAAAAGCGAGGCCTAGCAGCAAAGATTACTTGCGAGAGAAAAAAACTGAATCTCTCCATGCCGAATTGATTTATGACTATGTTATTGAAACTTTTATTGAGACAGCAACTAAATAGAAGAAAACAACATCTCAGTTACCTCGTAGGAAAACTACCTATACTCGTAAGAAATAGTTTGCTGGTCTCAGAAGCACAGAGAATAGATGAAAAATTAGAGATGCTTTTTTTGTAATTCGTGTGTACTCTGTGACGAACTGCCCTGTTTTATCTAAACCAAACAAACAACTCTCAAAACTTTTAAATAGAAATCGGTTTTCAATTTCGTTTCATTGCTAATGCCTCGTAAGGAATTTATTCTCGCTCATTTTTTTGACAGGCCACATTTTTCTAAACCTGGAGTATTGTGCTATCAGATGCGTATGAAGAATGTGTTTAAAAATACATTCTTACCCCCAGTTGAAATCTCATCGGTGTGAGGTTTTGTTTTTCATACAGTCTGAAAGTATTATGAAATTATCTACTGATATGGAGCGTTAACTAGGGTAATTTATTAGCAGATTTCTCTTTAATTACACCTATGATGGGTTTTCTTTGATTCATTCACAAAGTTAGCAATGGAAGAACCCACTGCATTAAGGAATACAAAATTGAAACACTGGAATTCGAAAATCCGGCTTACATGTTTGAGTGTCGTAGCTTTCTTTTTTCTTACATACCTCAGGATTAAATTTTAAGAGATTTTCAATTTTTATCCAATTTTTACGTGTATTTATTCAGAGCCATTGCGGAAGAAAACCTATTTAATAGTTCCACTCCATTTCTGTAAAAGATCCGAGGGCTCAAGAAGTTTCACTACTTGAGCCCACTCCATTTCTGGACATAACCAACTATTTTCGTGCATCACAAATTGTGCCAGGCAATTGCACTATGTTCATGATGAAAGTAGGGAAAAAGAGAAACAAAGTGTGAGTTATGGATAAGACATGAACTGTGTAAACCTGTAGTGATTCAATTTTATTGCTTCTGCTACGAACGCCTGCGATACAGACGTGAAAACTTCGCTGTATGGCTCTAAATTCCACACTCCAGTCGTGCAGTCAATATTGAAGGTTAGTCGGACTGATATAGTAGAAATGAACAATATCCTTCGGGATGAAAACACAAGACGTGCGTATCACGCAGATCGAGAATTCTCACACACATCAAAGAAATGCTGGCACATTTCAGTAGATGAAAACAGGCAATAAGAAAATGAATTTCCAAGTTTTTAATTCGTGTTTTGTCTACGAGAAAAATTAAAAAATAGCAACCAAAATTTAAAAATGACGCATTATTTGAATTGAAATCTTTCAAAACAACGAATGATGCACAAATTAATTTCATATTGTTTTGGCATTTGAGCTGATTTTTTATTTATTAATTTTCTTTTGCTACGAAAATCATTTGTTGACCAAATAATAGGGCAATAATGCAAGAAAAGAGATTCAAAGAAAGGTACAAACTTTACACTCTGAATTAGACGCGGTGTCTGGGTTTTCTTGAAAGGTTTAAGTCCTCTACCGGATGGAAGTTTTTGTATAGTTCCACGAAAAAGAAAAATTTTGTTCTTCAAAGAATGTTTACTTCTCTTTTGCCGGCTGAGCAAAGGCATTGGGCCAATATCATCTTTTGACTATTGTTCTGATTTAGGTCTACATGATAGTGTTACTAGATACTGCATAGTGTGATGTTAAGTTGTCATGAGATTTTGCTGTTAGTGTTTCGTTTCTAAAGACACTACAAGATGCCGAAGCAAAAAGAACGATCATAAGATGTGAAAGGATATTTTATTTTTAACCACACCACAAAAATGAAATACAGAAACATTCTTAACAATCAAAATGCTTCTTTAAGCACTGCAGGTTACACTGTGAAAAAATGTACGATTTATGGGACTAAGGAAACAATTTCTAGAACTTGTACACCTGAAGATATTCCAATGATAATTTCATACAAAAAACTAAGGTTAGAAATGTAACTTTTCAGGAAAGAAAATAACTTTAAATTGATCGCAGAGGTGCTGTAACATGAGCCTGTAGCACAATTAGGAATGACCTTCATGGATAAGATTCACAACACGATTTCATCCCACCCCAGCATTACTGGAGAAACGTAATGTAAAATCACCTTTGCAGTTCGCATAAGTAAATTTGTTACTCGATGATAGTTTTTATATAAATTTTGTGCATAATTAATTAAAACATGATAGGGCGTGATGGCGGTAATGATTTCATCAATATTTTAAAGAAAAGGCAGGTCAGCTTACACCCGATAGAATCTCATTCCAACTGTGTAACATGGTGGCCAGAGCATTATTTCATAGAATGGGGGCTTTCCGTTCTATGGTACAGTTCAATTGAATATAATTGAAGAATCCCAAGGATAGAGCTCAATATAATTAGGGTGTAGTTGATTTGAAGAAATCTATCGTAAAAATGAATCTTGGAAAATAATATCCGTCTTCACACGACGTTCACCCGATAACATGGCACCAAGGGAGTCCGTGAATGGTGCCATGGGATAAACATCTAGGTACTGACATGGCCTAGTCAGTCTCTAAATTTGAATCCTTTATAATGAGAAAATTCGTGGAGAAAATCCAGATGTCCGATCCATGAACCTCTCTGATTTAGTGCTTGAAAAAAATTAATTAACCGAGATTCTACTCAAATCTTGTCAGACATACTTCAAGCTTGGAGGAACCGCGTACGAGCTCAAATGGAAATTAGGTGTTACGACAAAATGCTAAACGAATATTTTTCAGGTATCCGAGTACTTATTTTACTACACATTTGGTCCAATTGTATTTATTTTCTATGCATGCCACAAATACCCTATTTTTAATTCCCACTAATGTTTATCGATGTTAAATTAATACTTGTGTAGCTTTCATTTCTTTGTCTCGCAAAAATAAATCATAATAAAAGGACTTTTTCTGTGTCGAAAAAAATCTTGTCTGTGGCTCTATTAAACTATAGATGCTAAGCTACATTTTTTATCTATTTCACGTGCTAATACTGATAACTTTTTAATAGTTCTATATACTTTACATTAAGTATTAGGCCAAATGTTTGGTGCACTTTTAATTTAATTTATAATTTAAAAGTAACGAAGTCAAACAGAATTCATTTTCTTTCACAGGTTCAGTGAATGTAATTTTGTCCACACCTAAAGCAATGAAAGAGGGAAGAATTTCAAATAATTTCCAGAAGATTCATGTGGCTTGAAGTTGGTATTAGTTTCATTCCGTAGTTTGATTTAGTAGTTTCACCTACAGTTACACTTCTCCACGTTCCTACATACCGATCCTGTTACTCCTTTTGCGGTCCCAACTCTGGTAGTCTCAGTCGAACACAAAGCACGGATTACGCTCAGTGCGCAGCCAAAGCTCATTCATTGATCATACCAACCATCACAAATAGCCTTAAAAATAAAGGCCTATGATAGATTCGTTTGAAATTTCACTTAATATCGTTTCGTTTGATATCATCTTACATGCTACCTCAACTGTATTTAGCTTGAATGACGCTTAAATGCCCGTCGTTTATTGATCGTAGGACCACAGAACGGCATAATCGGGGACAATCGATTCTAATGTTCGTAACTTGGAAGTTCTATCAGTAAAAAAGATAAAATGCGACAATGATGGTTGAAATGAGATCTAACAGTGCATTTCTCATGCGAGCCCGCAGATTAAAAGACTTTCACCAAAACCATATCAATTCGTAACTCAAATGAAAAAGAAGCGGCCAAATACGCTACCATAAAATGCATACGATTGAAAAATTGGAAAATGAAGCAAAATAAAAAATATTGCCATGGCTCGAGAAAGAAAACAATTGAGTGCATAGAGGATATCAAATAAAACGAAATACGTAAGATAAGCAATTTAATTACATTACATTGCTAGACTGACTGATAATTACGAGTATAATAAACGTTTCGAATAGGCACGAAAATATTCCAGCATTCCAACATCAGTACAATAATAGCGGGCACAAATAAATAATATCCAGGTCCTCAACTAGCTAAGGAACTGTATTTTATAAAAAAAGCATGGCAATAAACATATTAGTAAAATCCCATACCTCTAAGAAAAAATATGTTCCAATGAATTTCTTCAAGATAAATACATAAGTATCTTTAAATCAGTCCACTAGCATGCAGTGTTGAAATATTTCTTGGACTTTATTTGAAATACTATTTATCATTTAAAATGTATGCATATTGTAGACTGTGAACTGAGTTAAATGTTTTTTTTTTCAAATGGTTTTATCGTTTTCTCGTTAGTTTTGAGGTTAATTTCCCTGCTACGTGCGAAATTCCCCAACCACATGCTCAGGAACGTGGGCCTACCCACCTAATGGAGAACTGCCCCTGGCAAATACATCTCGACTTGTGACGAGTTCATCAGGTATAGCTCCGTATAGCTCATTTCTTCTTCTCGGCACTTTGTTCATGGAACAGAGCACGTCTTGCGAATGGAAGACTTTTAAGCCAGTTGAGCTGCTGCTTCTGCTCTCATTGTGCGTGTTGTAGTGTCAGAGCAGTGTTCGTGTTGTAGTGTCAGAGCAGTGTTCGTGTTGTAGTGTCAGAGCAGTGTTCGTGTTGTAGTGTCAGAGCAGTGTTCGTGTTGTAGTGTCAGAGCAGTGTTCGGTGTTGTAGAGTCTGAGGAGTGTTCGTGTTGTAGTGTCAGAGCAGTGCTCGTGTTGTAGAGTCTGAGGAGTGTTCGTGTTGTAGTGTCAGAGCAGTGTTCGTGTTGTAGAGTCTGAGGAGTGTTCGTTTGCAGGATAGGCAAAGATTCTGCTCTCCAAAGACTTCACGATAACTCGTTCCAAATTTCTTGAGTTATGGAGAACGACTACAAAGACATGTAAGTGGAAAACCGTGTGATGGTACATATTTGAAGAAACTCTTGGTCTGCAGCAAAAATAAAGTGATAACAGATAATAAAAGTAGATCAAAAACTGAATTTTGTTCAAGGTTGTTCGTGCGTCACATAATTCATTCAAATCATCTATTAAACTCTCAATGCAGCATTAGAAGTAGGAATAACATGAAGAACCAACGCTTTGTAGGTTAGGCAAGGTTGTTCTCGGCTGCGGCGCCTAGCTAAAACTCGGTGCCGTCTCTCCAATGGTTGGTTTCCATCTGCGAAACCCAGAACTGCAGTTTATGAACAGTTTAGAGCAATCGATTTCGACGCATATATCCAGGGCACTTAAAACTTCACGTTTGATATTGTAATATAAATCACCAACAGCCCATGTCGAAAAAAGAATTCTTGCGGCTGGCTACACTGGTAACACGATGTGAAATGTTTGAAAACTTAGTCACGAAAAAATCTGAGTATTAAATTATTTAGATTGAAATGTATTCATTCTTACAAACTCTAAAAGTTGCATCGGGGAACCTTCTACTCGTGGAATTCATGTAAGTTAGTCTACTCAAATATTTCTGTCCAATTAGCTGAAGGCCAAAATTGTGAAATAGAAACAACGAAAACTTTCTCGTCATACTTTGAAAATATTCACCAATGTAAACCTAGTAAGCTATTTTATTGTTTTACAATTAATTATTTTTCACCGAACATCATGTTACAATCACAAAAAATATTATCGAAAATATCGGTGACTTCAACATAAATGTGTGCGTGAATACTACCGGAGGGCTTTTTGAGACCGCTCTCAGTACCAATCGTCAAGTCACGTATTTTCACATGAATTTCAACAGTAATGACTCCCATTTTTAATAGTTTTTTTTAAGCTTTCACTCCTAAATACTTTTAGTTAGTTTAAATCTAAGGCTTATAAAATTCTGTTTGCACAAATGACACTCAAGTTTTCTCTCCATCCAGGAGGGAAGGCGTGAGGCTCCCCACATCCCCAGTGTATTCAGTAGATTTTCTTAGAATAAAGGGAGGTTTTTTCCCTCGTTCCTGAATGAAAACAAAATATGTATGTTGCTTGTGCAGACATTAAAACTTGGGGCTCTGAATCGAAATTTGTTTGAAGATTTTATGTACAATAAAAGTTTTTAATATGAACGTTTTTTTTGGGGGGAAAATCGAGTGAACGCTATGGAGAAGAGGGGAGCCGCGCCCCCTCCACCTCGATGAAAAGGAAACCTGTGTGTTGATTGTGGGAACAGACAATTTTGGAAATAGCAATGCGGTGCCAATATTGACCATGCAGTGAGCACTCATTCATTTTTGGCAAGAGGAAGCACTCATTAAGGAGTGAAAACAATTGATCATAGGCACTGTTCCAAATAAATAGTGTGGTGTAAAGTTATGAAGTTAATTTATCATTCAGCGCCTCTCAAACGTTCAATGATTTCACGAAATGAAAATGTATCCTCAGCAAACCCTGTTATTGTGCTATTCTAAATTACTTATAAATTTTGGCTAATTTATTGCACACATTTTCAATTGAATTAAAACAATTGGAATTAATGGAAAAAATCTGCAAAAATTCGTTGTGTCCAATTGCGAGGCTATGTATAGCGCACTTAACGATCGTGGTTTCAGCAGACTGTGAGTGCCGTATTTCTAATACAGGAATTAGTCATGTGCTGCAAGACCTTAGCATCTTCATACGATGATTCTTCTGACAATTCAGCACTTCTCTCCTCAATACCCAGATCTTTCACTCTCCTGACTGTTAGGAGCTTCTATATTGTAAAACGTGTTTGGTCTACTACCCAGTCTAACTTTTTCGCTGCCTGTATGAATGTTTTTCGCCGCCTAAGCGATTTAATCGATTAAATCGATTAGGCGCCGAAAATCATGCATGCAGGTGGCGAAAAAGTTAGACTGGGCAAGCATAAAGGGATTCGGTCGTGTTTTAGAAACTTATTTCATAGCAAAATCAAAGTGTACTGAGCGTCTTTTTATTTTGTCTTACTCACTTAAATACGAGTTTCTATTTTAGGCATTATAATTTTTTTAGTACCTTATTGTTTGTATTGCCTTTTAAATCTGTTGTCAAGTTATAAAGTACCTGCATTCAACACCTGCAAATAAAACCGAAGTCTGTGAGTGGCAATAATTCGAGTTCGTTTCAAACTTGCCTGCAAATGCGCAAATTTCCTGCTTCAATCTTCCGTGATAGTGCACCAACTATGTGCAGCAGCTCATGTGCTCTCGTGTTATGAATTTATTTGAACCTTCAAAAGATCTAATTCCGGCCTAGACTCAGCCCAGTCTCTCCAGCATTTCGGTACGCAAGCGTTTCATTTGGTTCTCATGTTTGAACTTACTGACTTTTCATGTTTATTAACCGTGTGAGCTTACAGAAGCTATATTTTCATAAATGTGTCCACAAAGTTGGGAAAATTTTTGCCAAATTAAATGGGGGAAACTAATGCCTTTACTGTGCAGCATACGTTACAAAAAGATTTACGTCAATGTTTTGCCGTTTGCAAAGTCTAACTATACATAAAATAGCAAGGATAGTCACTTTTAAAATTGATATTATTTCTTAGCGAGTTTAATACGTCAGGAGAACTAAAAATGTACAAGAAAGATGAATGTTTCGACTACAATGGTAATCTTCAGCATCTGAGGAAACAAAATTATTTTCAAACAGTAAAAAATATACATATACTTAGTTAACATTTGTGATTACTAACAGGAAATTTGCAAGGGGAAGGAAGATTGTACTTCATTGAAAACCGGTTTGTCTTTCATGATAAAAAGAGACTCTAAAATTCGAAGATCTGTTTAACTAGAAGAGGTCTCAATTATTTGGAAATCGTCTAAACGAACTAGCAAGTCGCATTTTTCTGCATGGGCACGCACAGAGAAGCACAGAGAGGGAGAAGCTAAGGCCTATTTTTTCGGAAGCTCGCTGCGAAATAAAGTCCATTTTAAAATTGACTATCCCTGCTCTTTTATTTAACGTTAGAGAAAAATTCTTATTCTGAAATATTTCTTACCAATCATATTGAAAACCAATGTTGCTCTAAAAATTACGTGAGCCATCATGTGTATTAGAAAATATTTTGCCTTGAATGATTTTGGGCAACATTCTGTACCTGAGTTCAAGTAATTTTTTAAAAAAAATTTGCTAGCTGATTAAAAAAAGTAAATATTTTCCTGTCACGATTAGTCTAGTGTTTTCTATATGCATCAATAATCCACTGATATATAGACACTCCTTATTTTTCCTGATGTCATCCGAGTATTTTTCATTAGCTTGTGTGAAAGTATGTGAATTGTTTTCGTTGAAATGAGGATGTACTCTCAATTTCTTCACTTGGGATGATTTCTTAATCAATTTATTTCATTTTCGATTTTACAACTGCATTTGATTTTATAGAAAATTGTGAAAATACTAAGAAACAGTAGTGGTGTAAAGTTGTATGGAGATTCTACGCAACAATACTTAAGATTGCAAAAAATTTTTTAACCTGGCAACCTTTTTGTTGTAACATGTGCATAGCATTACCTGCTGAAGAGATGGTTCCCAACTTATTCCTCACTCCTCCCTCACAGGAGTGGCTATCTGGCATCAGACGCCCGAGATAGTTCCGATTGTGGCCGGAATCGATCTTGTCTCTCCGGAAATGATGAAACCCGCTCATCTTCAGAAGCCATCGACATGGCCCTCGAAAATGAAAGTTCTGACAGCATTCTGCAACTGAAATCGATTCTCAGAAATCCTTTACTGGCGAAAAACAACCAGAAAAATGTAACATTTCCCAACGACTCTCTTGGCAACATCAGGCTTATACCGTATGACAATGTAGAATCCATTGACAGCGGCAGCTTTTTAGATGTTCACCCCGACCAAAACAATTTGGTTGATGACATTATGCATGGTGCCAAAAACAACATGGTAGAGCGTTCAAGATCGCTCAAGAAAGAAACAAGATTGAATCCTCTTCACCATAAATCTAGGTATTATTATGTCATTGCCCAGTTTTTCAGGACTGCGCGGAAACAATCAATATCGAGCTCACTTGGGCCAGAAGAACAATTATTGGCTGAAAAATCAAGTTCTCTGCCCTCAGAAGTCAACTGAAAATACAAGGAGGATTGAAGATGTCTACTTTTTTTGTGCCCTGGTTGCGTCAAAATAAACAGTTCAATCAGAACCAATGAGCATTATCCCCGTAACTTTTAATAAGTAAAAAATGGCTGCTGTTGTTTCATGGAATATAAGGCTGGCAACGAAAAGTTTCGGGTTCACCCTTTGAACAGAGTTCGTATGTACGTTTCGCGGATTTTTTACTGTTCTAGCAATTGAGTGCTGTAACGTGCGAATGAAGACCTTTTATATTTACATTCTTACTCACGCTAAGATCTCATCGGTTTGACGCTTTGTTCATCATACTAACTGGCTTTATTTTGAAGTTATCTATAAAAAGAGCGTAAAATAAAGAAAACAAAATAAGAGGAAACATTCTTTTAATTGAAAACGTTTTGAAACTCTGATACCATCATCAGTGCTAGAAGACAAAGAACAAAAACGATAATGAACAAATTGCAAAAAGACTATAAGAAACTAATATTACTATACCTACATTGAAAAATGTAGGTATGCCTAACCATTAAAAACTAAATAAAAAATTCTTAAACGTTCGAAGCCAGACGTACACATGCACCTGAATTCTAGCAATCAAACCAGCACACAATAACATCTACACAAAGAAACAGAACTACACACACACCTTCATTCGAACACACTCCAATTTACACAGTTGGGACAATCTTTAATTTCATCGCACTTTAGTCATGATTTAACTGAAGTATATGGGTAACAATGAAAAGGGATTCCAAAATTCTAATAGTTCAAATTCATAACGATCTCTGATAGCTGACTGGGAGGGAGATGAGTATGGACGGCCGGTTCTATGGGAGAGACTTGAGTGTTGGCTGTGACGAACCCAGTCAGCAGTCAGAGATCAGTGGCATAGTTCAGACCACCCTTTTAAAAGTTCCAATTTCTCCACGGTTAGCGGAACTACAGAAGAATTTGACTTTAGAATTTTGGAAACTTTGTTCATTTACACCCATAGACCTCAGTTAAATCATGACTAAAGTGCGATGAAATTAAATATTGCCCCAACAGTGTAAATTGGAGTGTGTTCGAATGAAGGTGTGTGTGTAGTTTTTTTCTTTGTGTAGATGTTATTGTGCGTTGGTTTGATTGCTAGAATTCAGGTGCATATGTACGTATGGCATAAAATGTTTAAGAGCTTTTTATTAGTTTTTAATGGTTAGGCATAGCTATTTTTCGATGTAGGTATAGTGATATTAGTTTCTTATAGTTTTTTTCTGCAATTTGTTCATTATCTTTTTTCGTTCTTTGTCATACAGCACTGATGATGGAATCAGAGATTCCGAAACGCTTGCAGTTAAAAGAATGTTTCCTTTTATTTTGTTCTCCTTTTTATGTTAGGCATAAGATTTCAAAAAAATTGCCTTTTCAATTCTATAACAAGGAGCGTTTACGGGTGAATGCATTGGCTGAGTAGTTTTAGTTACACAGGTTAGGCGATGTTATTTAATTTGATCATGAAATTATATAGCACAGGATCTAGTATATTAACAAACATGGGAATTAAATATCTACGTAAAAAAATCATGCATACTTAAACAGTTGGCATGGTTGCTTGTATTCCAAAAGCTCTTCTGGCGAATAAACTAACTTTGCTCTAAGATTTTGCGATGAACGATTTTCAAATGTTTGAACTAATACATACTGTGCTTACTTCTTCAGACACATTGGTGGAGGGAGCCGATACAAGAACTTTGCTCTATGTAAAGCCCCAACATGTGAACGGTGAAACTAAAATCTTACTATTATTGAAAATACTTTATATGTCATACGCCATTTCTGTATATCTCAAACCACTTTCGCGCACCACAAATTGTATCAGCACTCAGTCTTCATGTTGAACGCAGGGCAAAGAGGATGGGACATTGGATGGACCATGGATGAGCCATGGGATAGACATGATCCATCAAAACCTGAAGTGGTTCGATGTCATTACTTCTACTACAAACGCCAACGACAAAGACGAAGCAACTTCAACGCTCTTATTAACCTTTGGTGAGATTATTTTCATTTTCCAGTTTTTGTTTGAATGAGGAACTAATTTTTCAAAGTTTACAGCACGTCTTTCATAAAACAAACTTTTTAGAAGATGGCCCGCAAGACACAAAAAATATCGTTCAAGATGAAAACACTGAGTATTCTACTCCGTGAATTCCCGTCCACAGTAAATTTATGTTTCCAAGAAGTTTGAAGGTGTTAAACACGTTTCCTGAGGCGTGTCACACCGAAGTTCAATATTCAACTCAAATTAGAGTTAATATTAAAGATCAACTTCGAAAATAACGGGCATTAAATAGATCGTGCCCTATATTTATTCGTTATTTTCCACCATCGTCTTCAATCAGCTTTTTTTCGGTCTTATTTCATTATTATTGCATATAAAACTGTATGCTGTATTCCATTCATACTCCTCCATCGTACGTCATCCCTATGGTCTATGATTATGTTCCAATATCATTTTACACCATCATGTTACTCCGATATTTTCCAACTTGTCGCATTGTTTAGGAAAATCACCATGTTCTAAAATCATGTTCCATCATTATGGTCCATCATTGTCGCATCCTCATGATCCATCTCTATTGTTTCGATGTATTTTACAATCGTGTTACATATTGTTTCTTCAATATGTTCCATCATCATCAGCAGTGAAGCGACCCACTCGGCTTACAATTGAAGGGTTCATCTATTACGAGCGGCCAAATTCCAAAATATACTAAATTAAATACAAGATACCTTGTCAGCTTCGTCCATCACGGGAAGTTGAGAGCTTGAAGTAAACAACCACGGAGCAGAAACACAAATATACAAATAAACAAGCTCACATACACGCAAGCAGTAGCAAATTATTGATGAAATAGTGTTGGTAATGTGACAAGGTTTTGGGCTCAGTGGAAAACAGTCTGTTAGGGAAAAAAAGTAGAATTGAAACTGAACACGAACCTGAAATAATTCTGAATTTTATGCACTAAAACTGGTGATCAAATAACCTCTATCAGTTTTTGATAGAACGATAAATAGTTAATACCGAACAAGTTCCTGACCTGCGTATGAACAGATCGCTCGTACGAGGGTCTACTGTGCAATTGATAACACAATAATGGTTGATTATTCTGTATCAGTTAAAAACCACGGCTTGCTCTAAATATCAAATTCAGTAATGATGCCTTGTAATGATGTTCCACTGTTATACTCTATCTCCACGGATCAGTCCAAGCACTGAGATCAACATGCGGTCAGGCTTCAGTCCCATCCATGCTCGGCACCTGCGGTGTATGCGCCACGCTTCACGCTCTCCAGATGTGATGGAGAAGACGGGGAGCGGAGGTTAGACAGGAAACTCCTCTCTTCACTGCAGTTGCTCATCACTCAACCATCGGAAACTGGAGTTACAAAGCTGTAAACCATTTCTAAAACCTGATGCTAGAAAGAACCAATCAATTAAGAAGTTCGAAAAAAATTACACATCAGTTCAAATTTCATGGGCCACTTCAAATTCGGTGAGCGTCGAACACGAAATGTTTGAGCAAAGTGTGACGTGTTCACACGCCCCTGACTATTTCAACCTGCTAAATCAAAAGTTTCATTAAATTTCTTCCATCGTATCAGTATTGTAAATTATTAATGGTAAATATATATAAACACCAAATGTCTTATAATAGTCGTCGTGAAGATGATCGTGAACTCCTCTAGTAAAGTAAACTCCATAAGCAAATACATCACATAAAGCGCCACTCGGGCTGTGGACACAATCTCAGATGTGGAACGACAGCAGAACTGTGAAATGAAATTGGAAGCAGATCATACATGTGAATAGAAGCAAGTACACTCGAGCTATATTCAATTTCATCTACTACTGTCAAAGTGCTTATTCGTACGTTCGTATCAATTTAACGATTCATCGAGCCTACACAAACGTAACTTTCCAGCCTCCCTCCCTTTGTTCGCCGCGCATTCGTCACGCATTGAAACACCAGTGTAACCTTCGACATTAGGAAGGAATGCCCAAGAAAAAGTCGCGCGCTTTATTTCCTTCAGGACCCATACATTTTTTCCCAGGAATTGTGGAGCGTTTCCATCGACTTCATATTAGGCAGTTGAAACGAAGTGTAGTTTATCAAAGAAAAAAATTGCTCCAGGCTGAAGTTTAGCAAGTTTTTAGTTCTATTCCACGTTGGGCCTAACTGAATATTTTCACGCGCGGAACCAAATTCAATCCGGATGTTGAATCATCGTGTTTCAATATTTTGCTCCATGATCATGTGAGGTCATCATGTTCCGTCATTTTATTTCATCATCATCTTGCATCATAGTGTTTCAATATTTTGTTTTATCATCATATTGCATCATCATCTTTCAAAGTTTTTTCCATCATGTTACATTATCATATATCTACATTTTGCACCATTATCATGTTATGTCATCATGTTCCAGTATTTTGATTCATAACACTGGTCTGCGTTTAAAAATGAAATTCAAGAGATTTAATGTTTCTCAGCGGATCTGATATGCATTTTGCATGCTGAATTCAGATATGTAACTCGTTTTGCTCAATCAGACTAGTTTTTTTTTATATTTAAGGTTTAAGAAAACAAATGTTACCCAAATATAAATGTTCTTATTTTTATTTACCACAAACAAATGGAAAAAATGTAAGTTATATCTAAAGTAGTACAGAACTAGTATTTATGAGAGTTAAAAGATGATAGACAAAATTGCTAAGTTTTTAAAGAAATCAGAGTTTCAGGTTTGAAAATACTTTAAGAAGGGATGAATCTAATGCGGCAAAAATGACTTTCGGACAGATTTTCTACTATGATGTAAATCTGGAGCGTCTCTCTTGTGGCACCAACAGTAGTCTGCAAGCATATTCACATCCCAGCGACCTTGGTACCTCTCCTTCATCACTCGAATGTCCTTGTAAAAACGCTCTCCTTGCTCTTCACTGAAATCGCCACAGTTTTTGGAAAATAGTCCAAATACGAACTGAGGAAATGCATTTTTGTGGACATACGTGCACCTAGATCTTGGTAGTTATTCAGGACCTCATTGAAACACGTTCGTATTCTTGACTTCGGTGATTGCCTAGAAAATTTGGTACAATGGACTTGAATGAATGCCAGGCTTTCCTCTCAATGTCTTGCATACTTATGTCAAAGTTTGGATCTTTCAAAAGTTCCATGATCTGAGGTCCATCAAAAATACCAGCTGTCAGTTTGACCTCACTTACGCGTGGAAATTTCTGTTTCAGGAAAATAAAGGCTCGGCTCTGTTTGTCCAGTGCTTTCACGAAATTTTTAATTAGGCCTAACTTTATATGCAGAGGCGGCCATAGAATCTTCTCCGGATTTACGAGAGAATGTGATACAACGTTGTAAGAACCTGGTTCCAAAGTAGATCTTGCTGGCCATTTGTGTTGAACATAGTGCTGCTTGTCTGCACGGCTGTCCCACATACACAGGAAGCAGGGATACTTGGTGTGCCCGCCTTGTTGTAGTCCCAACACCATGGACACAACCTAGAAATAAAACAAACACAGTTTTGTTGTAAATAAAAAATGTGTGTAACAATCAAATGGTTTTAAATACATTTCAAGTTGCCTGAAATATATTGCTGGTGCTATCAAAACAAAGATAAATCATGGTATAAATTCAGAATATAAAATTTGTGAAGGAATATAATACCAGTTTTTCCAAAACTTACGTTTAGGTCTTCACAAATCAGCCAATTGTGGTCTTTGTATTGTAAAGCAGTGAGCAACATGTTTTTATAGTTTTCAGTCATCTGCACCGAGTATCCTAGAGGAACAGATGAAATTTTGTCGCCATTGATGAGAAGCACTGCTTTTAAGCTTCTGTTTGAGGAGTCGATGAAGAGTCGCCATTCTGTAGGATCATATGCTAAACCCATTGCAGTAGTGAGACCGCCGATGTTATTACAGTAGACCAGTAAATTTTCTTGGTCCGAGCTAAAATATTTTCGAATCTCTTCGTCGCGGCTGCGGTACCAGAAGAACGTTGTTTCTGCAGATAGCAAATTGTTTTCGCTGAGACGTGATCCAAGTAATTGAGCAGATTCTTTGGACAAGCCCAAATCTCGTGTCAGATCATTCAACTCGGCTTGACTAAACGGTTTGGGCTGATGAGATTCAACTAGAGGTTGGCATGTATCAGATATATCTTCATCTTCCATTTCATCATCAAAATCCGATAGCAGATCTGTGTAAGCTTGAGGTGGTGTTGGAATTGGAATTCCTGGTCCATGAGGCACAGGTTTATGGCGGATGGCACATCTGGATATTTAATGTGATGCTTATTTTTATGATTTATTCCTGAAAGGAGTACTACAATATTTGTCATAGAAAATGAATGAGAAATCCTGAAAAAAAGAAAAATCATTAAAGTCAGAGAAAACAAAATCCTTCGGAAAACACATTATTTATTTACAATAATTTTTAGTTTTAAATTTGAGATAGAATGAAAACCTGATCTGATTGGGCAAATTGGGTTACATTTCTGACTGCAGCATGCAAAAACCACGTAGACATAATCAACAAAACTTAAACCTCAAAAATGACGCAGACCAGTGTATAATCATACTGATCACCATGTTCCAACAACATAACGTACCTAATCATGTTGTATCACCAATTTTTAACATTATATTTCATCGCCATGTTTTGCTATTATGTTCCATTATTTTATTCCATCATCATAGTGAATCATTGTTCCAACGTTCAATTTCATCATCATGTTCCAACATTTCACTGCCTAATATTGTTCCATCATATTCCAACATTTCATCTTTTCACGATGTTCCATTATGTTCTACCACCATTCTGATCTGACCATCGGACATCTCGACCATTACTATATTCCTACGAACGAAATTTCTTAGCCCCACCAGATCAGAAGCCCATGCTTAATGAGACAAATGTAGGCGCACGGGACCACTCTTCTGTTTACCGAACCTCAGCACAGCCGGATGTGTGTGTGCGAGTACCCGTGCTAGTTGTCAAAATTTGTCAACATCTCAACATTTTCACTAAAATAGCATGTTCTTATCCTGGTAAATGTTTTGTTTTCCCATTATATAAAATAATTCACTATGTAACAATATTGGTTGTCGACGTTCACTTTCCTGCAGTTAACATCCAACACAAGTCTCGTTTTCCTCTGTCAAAAAACAAATATGTCTTTATGAACTTCATGAAATAAGAAATGTTGCCTCATTTTTTTATATTAAAAAAGAAATGTTGCCTTGCTTTCTCCGTGAAATATGATATATTGCCGATTATCCTTAACGCGGGAATAATTTCATAGCAGCAAAATTTAAATTTCGATCATGTAGAGTTATGATTAGTGTATTTATACGTGCACAATATTTTCACGGACAAAATCATCAATTTTTTATCGCTAAAAGTTTTCAGTAACTCTGAGACACTTTCTGTTCATATGATCGTTTGAATTATATTTGCTTCTATTTGTTGATGTCATCCGAAATTTTATGAGAATAATTGTGAGGTAAAACTCATGTGCGTATTAAAATTCATGCTGAGACATTTCTATGTGACAATGAATAAGTGACGCTCTGTATATGTTTATCGTTCACTCGTAAAAAACTTAATTTTTTCAAAACCTCCCTCAAAAAACGGCGAGCAATTCTGAAAATATCAGCTAGCCATTCTGAAAATAGAGAAGAAAATACGTCTTCTTTGTCTTTCCAAAATAATTAGTTATATATGAGGTCTGTTTTGGTTATCTCAATTCTCGGCAGAGTCATTGTATTGCACATGCAATCAGAGCAAAAGTGTCGAAAAACATGAATTAAAACTATATCTGAATCTCTCCGAATGCTTGAATCGTTGTTTACCAAACGTGCCGAAATTACTGTTAAAATTATGAGCAAAGAAAAAAATGTATATGTGAAGAAAACGAAGTATATCTGAAATGAATAGGTACATGAAGAAAATGAAGAATAAGTGGAGTAACTCTCCAACACTGCAGACGGAACTTCAGAGCTTCGAAAGTCAACCAACGAACAGCAATTTTGTGCGTTTCATTCTATCACCAGAACCAATCGTAGGTGAATTAATACTGCCTTTTTTGAGGATTTTTCATTGTGTCTCGTTGCAATATCGAAACGAGCGTAATAAAAGAAAATATTCCAGGTTACAGCTCCTTTTCGAAAAGAAATCCCGAATCAAACTTTATTTTTTATTTTTGAAATATCCATATAATTGAAGTTCGAAACTGTGCAGTGGAAGCAAAACGGAGAAATATCGAAAAAAACTATGATACAGCTGTGTTTGCTCAATATTTACTTAACTGATTGATGAAAGAATATTGGCTTCCAAGAAAGAACTTCTATTCCAAAGATTTGTGATGTACTGAAACAGATGAAGCGAATGTAGTACATATTGATGTGTATTACGTTACAAACCAGGGCAGGGTATTTGGACACCTGCCAAGGCGTGTACTAGCTTACCTGTGCTTGGTTTTGTTTTTCAGAGGTATTCAAAAATTATTGTCAAATCATGAAGGCATTGTCTTCTGGAGGAAAGATGAAAAAAGATTTGTTGACCTAAACATAAAAAAATGAGGTAACTATGTGAAGAGACACCCGAGATCCCTGGGACAAACGTCCCATCAGATAGGGACTTTGAGTCCACTTTTTGCTCTTCAAGAATGTTATGCTCCCGAAACGTTGGCGAAGGAGCGAGCGGGCCCGTCCACACTATCATCATCTACTATCATCATCTACGCGAGATCATGCCGCCGGCCGCAGCTGATTTGGTAGGTATATAAGGAGGGTGGGACCAACCGGCAGGTCATTGTGTCTATAAAGATCAAAGTGGTCGATACTTCGAAGTGAAAGATCCTAAGACACTGCGTCAATTGAAAAACTGGCCAAAGTGATAAATAGTGTTCAGCCCTAACAAAAGTGTTTGTAAAAGTCAGTTTCTGAAAATATTTGACCGCTCCACCTCGAAGGTTCTGTGCCTCAGCTCCCAAACCATGTTTAAAACAGATCAAAGTTCACGAAATGGAGCAGGCACGCACATTTCTGCGTACTTTGGTGCGATCCTGCTGGGACATGGAGACCATTGATCTCCAGGAGCAGTGGCTGAGCCGCGTCACTCCAGCGGCAGCGCAGAACCCGTCTCTGGAAAGGAGCGTGTGCATCATGCTGATCAGACGCGCCATCGAGAATGTGATAGAAGACCCATCAACTCAAGTTATCCATGATCTCCTACACGCCTGGAGATTCATCATCTCAAACAACAACCCCAACAACGCAAGAGCCATCAGTTAAACAGTAGACGCTGCCTCGCTGAAATTGATCCTTTCAGCGACGGTTGCAGCGGTGAGCGCCCTAGATAGCGAGAAATTCGATCCCGACGCTGACCAACAGCTGCTGCTGGCGGTTGGGGACCTCACACGGCAGATGAACTGTGGACTTCGGCCCCCACAGAACATGGCAGCCCATCGTGATAGGAGCGGGGCCATCGCCGCTAGGAAAAGTCCCGCCAAATTATAGCATCATTTGAAGAAACTGTAGTTGAGGAACTGATGGGCGATTTACTTCCTGAAGAGATGCTGGCGCGGGTCGCGCAAGAGTCAACAGCTGGCAGATGCCCCCACTCTACCACCCCCACCCACCACCCATGCAGCACAGACGCCAATGGCGCCAGATCTACAGAAATGTTAGGTTAGGGTAATTTAGGGTAGGTTAAGTTAACTTAAGTTAGGTTAAGTAGGTTGGTTAAGTTAGGTAAGGTTGGGTTAGGTTAGGCCAAGTTCAATTAGTTTAAGGTTAAGTTGAAAAAGTTTAAAAATGCCTATTTTTGAGTGCCGAGATGGAGGGTCGAATGGCAAAACACCAGTGGTCGTTGTCATAATTTATTATAATGATTTAATGCAGGTTGACTTTGGTATTCCGGTGTACTATCCACTTTCTAATTACTTGTAGTGTTTATAATGCAGTTATTAATAATAACTGAATAACGAACAGCTAGGTTAATAAACCTCAGTAATACTACATAGTTAAAAAATTGGCGCGAATGGCAACTTTTAGAAGCAACATGGAGGTGGAGGGAGAGGGGTGGGCGGCGTCCAAATCTGGCGCATCACCCAGCTGTTGACACTAGCGCGACCGGGTCAGACTGAAGGCTGAATGCCCCGTGTGCATGACGGTACGCCTCAACTCAGAGGAGGACTACTCGGTGCTCACCGGCTGCACCCACGCTCTATGTGTGGCGTGTGCCCGGACATGGTTCAAGAGCCACGCAATTTGCCCTCTATGCCGAGCACAGGGCGTCTTCATGAAAAAGTCTACCCTTCAAAATTTGAAAGAAGAAGACGAGCGTGAAAACTAGATCCAAAACTCAATCGGCATAAAAGAATCAGGTGAGTTTTAATATTGTGTCAGCGTTTGGATATATTTTCTATGTAAACATTTGAAACTACTTCTAATTTTGCTAACTCATATTCAGTCTGTATTGTCGCGAGGAATTTTCTTTTGTAATTGTTTTTAAATCTATAACTAGTTTTCATTTAAATTCCTTTCACTGCAGTAGTGTTTTCATCCCTTCTGTTTTGATTTTGTCTTTAAAATACACTTTAAATGTTGATAAACAATTCTAACTTATATAAAATAATATTCAGCGAGTACGAATTAAGTTTGAATTTATTAGAGAACGTTTTACGGACGTTACAATCTTTTCTCAGTTTCATGAGTAACACATCTGTTTTTCATCGAACATTAGTTTCAACGCACGTTTGCCTGCTGGCCCCTTGCAATATTTCATTCGTATCATTTCGATAAAATCGAACTTATTCATGGTAAACATTCAGTGAACTTGTTTCTTATCCTTATCCTGATTCATCAAATTATGCAGTTATAATCACTGATGTAAAAATTTTACTTGATCTGCAAAAATGTTGCTTGAAAAGGTCATGATTGTGGATGTTTTTGTCGTTCAGATGTTCCTGATATAATGATTTTAATTTTCATACTTCAATGCACTTTGAATCAAGTAATTTAGTGCCTTTATAACATCACTAGCAACAATACACATATTTTTTTCCGAATAATTCTTTGTTGAAAATATCTCTGTTTATATATAAAAAATTTAGCGGATCCTGAAAAAAATTTCAACAAGACACTAAAGTGCAAAGCAGATTGTCAATTTTACAATTTTCGACGAGTGTTAATCTAGACGAGTTTTCACATATCCAATATTTTAAAGTTTGCTAATGAATATTTTTATTCCCTTGTTCCCAGTTCTACTTTCCGAAGGACACATCCGGAATCCTCCATCAGCTGTGGACTGACGCTCCTCATGGACCCATTCACTGCCATCAACCGGGCTAATCAGAAACAAGACGCTCCCTATTGGACCCGTATACTGCCGTCCACGAGGAGCTGGTTTTTAGAGCTTATTTTTGAGTCCTATGCCTCACTTTGACAATCTACAATATAACTGTCATTGATAATCACTATTTTTTGTACAGTTTGTATCATATTAGAATTATTTGAAAATATACACAATTATGACATTTTGTATGATTTCCTTGACTGTAGTAACGTGTTGATATCCGGAAGTGATTTATTTGAAAAGGCTTAAACAAATATAATGTTTGAAAAAAGGGAGGCGATGCTGTTGAAATGGAGATTTGTAGGGAACTATACGAAGCTGGCAGTTCTGTTTGTGCTGGAGGAAGAATTACGAGCTCGACCTTCGACCATATCTTTATCTCCAGTTGAATGGTTATCAAAATTTGAAAAGTTTTCCAAGCTACACAAGCTCCATTTTGTGTGTCTCTAGATAAGTTCTTAAGGGCAGAGGACAACGCAGGTCTAATTTAATTCTGCCTAGGCCTGCCAGAGCCTCATTGAGATGGGCGCTCTATCGCGTCTTAGCAAAGCTGTCTCGCGTCAGAGAAAATCTCCTCAAAGTATCGAATTTTCAATTTTTAGGTACCCGAAAATTCCAGTTCATGACTCGTTCGTTCTGAATTTGGTGCGCAAATTCAGGAAAACGGAAAAATTTACGTGTATGAGAATAATTCAAAAGCGTTCAATAGCCTTATGTTTAAAATTGAATATTATTTTCAGAGTACGAACTCATTTAAATCACTTCAATAAAGTAAACTTACGTGAAAAAATCTAGGGCGACGTTTATTTGGTGTGTTTTGTATGTATATTAAATGAAATAATTTTTTTAGTCCAAAAGAGATTTCATTTCCAGTGAAGTTCAAACACGAAATCTTCTAACATTGGTATTTAAAATACCTTAACTTTAACATCCTTAATTGATAATAACACGTTGGGATTGTAATTCCCCTGTAAAATGTTACAACAAAAAATGATTGACAAAAATGAATTTCTTACGTTGCGTGATTTGATTTTGACAGTGCATTTAAATATAAGTAACGAAGAGAACACAATCCTCGTAACGCTTAGTTGAAAAACGCATTCGTTTGTGCGCACTTTTGTTGAAATAAAAGTGAAAATCGCATTCAAATACCTTAACTTAGAGATCCTTGTTTTCTATTCGTACAAGGTAATCGTAACACCCATGTTGTTTGTTGAAAATAATAATTTGGATCCTCAACTGCTATTCCTACATGGTTATCGCAGTTCCCATGTTAGTTGTCGAAACATGATTCGAAGAAAAGCACGAAAAAATTGCGTTCCTCTTCGTTGCGTTAGTCAGATTTTGATAATGCATTTAAAAACAAGTGACTCAGAAAACGTAATCCATGTGACGCATTGCTGAAAACCATCTCGTTAGAGCGTACTTATATTGAAATATGAACATACGAGCATAGGAACTAGTGATACGAGCTCGAGGGATTGACGTTAAAAGTAAAATTGGCAGATTTAATTTATTTTGAGTCTAGAACGGTGTGGTCGACGGTCGGGATTTTGGACAATATTTCACACTAACGCATCAACTAGTATGCCATGTGATGAGCTCGGAAAAAACATAATATTCACAGTAAAAAAAAAAAAAATTCCCACTTACGCTAATGGTGCTGACACAAATGAATTCACCGGAGTCCAAGACATGAATAGGATTGTTGTACAATGCTAGCCGTAACATTTCGACATAGCTGGAACGTATAAAAGGTTAACTACCTAAAATACTGTTGTAATAATGTACTCACGAGCGTAAGAAAGTAAATACTACCATACAAAACTAACAAGAACAACTTAAGACTAGAATAAGAAAGTGAAACAATGATGTTCTTCAAAGTTATGACATTCGTCGAATCCGTGGCCTTTCAAAATGTTTTAATAAGAACGAAAAACAGAAAGAAAAAAGATGTTAAAAAACATTCACATTAACATCCATTCTTTCTTTGCGGTAATTAATTTGGTTTTGAAAATGCAAATAAATATAAGTAACTAAGAAAAGAAATCCCTGTGACACATAGTTGAAAACACTCTCGTTAGGGCGCACGTATATTGGAGTATGAGCAAACGAACATGGGAACAAGTGATTGAAGAGATTAATGTTAGGAGTAAAATGAGCAGAATTAAATTATTTTGCGTCTGAGACTATGAGATCGACATTCAGGAGAATTTTATTTTTTTCGTTCTTACGTATCGACTAGTATACCAAAATAATCAGCTCGAAAGGAATATAATGTTTAACCATAAAACAAATTTATAATATTTACCAATTACGCTGATAATACTGGCACAAAAGAGTTCACCGGAGTTAGAAACATGAGGATTCTTGTATAATGGTAGCAATCAAACTTGAAGCAAAGCTGGAACAGTTCGAAAAGTTAGCGAAATAGTGTTGTCTTAATGCGCTCACGAGAAAGAAAGAAAGAAAGAAAAGAAAAACCAGTTTATTTCCAATAAAGTTCAAACATGAAATGTTGAAACATTGCTTTATAAAATACCTCTATATTAACATCCTTAATTGATACTAACACATTGGTATCGTAATACTCATGTAAAATGTTGAAACAAAAATGATTGACAGAAAAGCACAACGAAATTGAGTTGAGAACACAAACATGAACTATGAACTCAAAAAGATAAAACTTGAAAAATGCCAGAGTAGAACAAATAATTTGTCTTCGCATTCACAGTCGGTGAAATGTTGCAAAAAAGGAAATGACGGAGAAAACCGGATTCTGTAATGATTAATGAGTTAATGACTAAATGTTAAATGAGTTAATGATTAAATATCAAATGAGTTAATAAATAAATGTTAAATGAGTTGATGATTATATATTATATGAGTTAATAAAAAATTAAATTAGTTAATAATCAAATGTTAAATGAATTAATGATTAAATTTTAAACGAGTTAATGATAAAATGGTAAATGAGTTAATAATTGTATATTAAATGAGCTAACAGTTCGATGTTAAATGTGTTGATGAGTTCATTGTCAAAACAATTCACGAGGAAGAAAATATCAACTGGAAATATCATAGTTACTTCTTCACACTCAGTTGTTTGGGATCTCGATAAGTCATTGTAATACACCAATGAATTACATCGAGTTTTACTGTCTCGATTTGAGAAAGTTTTTCCAAAGGTTTAGGTATTGCCTTTTACATTTTTTCTTGTTTACTTTCTACAATTTTCTTTCTGCTTTCTACTTTCTTCTACGTTATTATTTTCCTTTTCTCTCTATTTTTAATCCTTTTGTCTCATTTTCTATTTTCTGTTTCTTATTTTTCGAAAATATTTTAACCTCTCCCAGACTTCAAGATTTAAGCTCCAAACGACCAAAGAAATTCTAAATGGGATGCCCCTGACGTCCGTAGGCCAGTCGGTCAATGTGGTGGAAGGGGTGGGGGGTGAGGGATAGGAGGGAGGGGGTGCTATGGTGTGCAGTTTATTAAACAAAAAATTTGCTCCAGGCTGAAGTTTAGCAAGTTTTTAGTTCTATTCCACGTTGGGCCTAACTGAGTATTTGCACATGATGAACCAAATTCTATCCGGATGTTGGATCATCGTGTTTCAACATTTTATTCCATGATCATGTTGTGTTGTCATGTTCTGACATTTCCCTCCATCATCATGTAGCATTATCAAGATCAAACATTTTAATCGAACATCATGTTTTGTCATCTTGTTTCAACATTTTATTTCATCATCACACTGCAATATCATGTTTCAACATTTTGTTCCATCATGTTGCATTTCATATTTCAACATTTTTTACCATCATAATGTTGTGTCATCATGTTCCAGCATTTTGTTTCATAATCTTGTATCACTATGTTCCAATAAAATTTTGTACCTAATCATGTAGTATCATCAATTTTCGATATTTTATTTTATCGCTATCTTGCGCCTTCATAATTCGACAATTCATTTCAGCATCATGTTGTGCTTTTATGTTCCATTATTTTATTCCATCATCATGTTGGACCAATGTTCCAACATTCACTTCCATCATCATGTTGGACCAATGTTCCAACATTCACTTCCATCATCATGCTGCAATATCATGTTCTATCGCTTAATTTCATCATGTTGTAACTTTGTTCGCTTCAGCATGTTCCATCATGTTCTATTACCAGTCAGATCTGACCATCGGACATCTCAACCACCATTCTATTCTTCATTCCAAGTCCCCCCAAATCAGAAGGCCATGCCTGATGTGACAAATGAAGGCGCAAGTGACCACTCTTTTGACCAAAATGTCCCCTAACGAGCGCGCTAGCGGAATTTAATTAATAACGGAAGCTAACCCCCTATTACAAACGTACAGAAGTTGGGTCGTGAGGGGGAGCCACAGTTCTTCTAGTGAAAATTTTAAATAATGGTTACTAGTGACGTCCGTTTACATCATCTCCAATTGAGACCACCCGGTACCCAAGATGGCGGCCGCCATCTTGGAGCTGATGTAAACGGACGTCACTAAAAACCTTTATTTATAATTTTCACTAGAATAACTGTGGCTCCTCCTCACGACCCAACCTCTTTACCTTTGTAATAGGGGGTTAGCTTCCGTTATTAATTAAATTCCGCTTAGCGCGTGCGTTCGCTTCCTTTAGCGTGCGAAAGCCAACCTCAAAGTGGAATAATTCGAAAATAACGCATCAGCGATCAGAATGCCATTCGTGTAAAACGTCTTAAAATCTTCCATGTTACCTATCTATGGCAACGAAATTATTAAAATCGTTGACAACATTAAACTCAACATTGACCTATTTCATTTCTTATTTAACTTCCCCTTGACAGAGTTAGACTATTAGCACGCCACGTATGGGTTGTCTATTAGTAAACATCGTATATTTTGTCTATTAATATGCCTCGTAAGGTCTATCTATTTGTACACCTATGATAGTTTGTCTATGTATACCTCGGATGGTTTGTCAATTATTACTCCTTGTATGGAACTTTTGTTTTAAGAAGTCTTATATTAGGAAATTTTTAAAAGCCAATATGTTGGCATGTCTCTCATGTGGCAACTTGGATATAAACGTTTTTCCTTTTTTTTTTTTGATGACGAATACGCTCGAATAAACAGCTACTCCTCGATTTTCCAATTTTTGTTGCTTGAATCACGGTTATAACATCGAAATGAACTACTTTTCCTCTATGCACTTTTTGCTGCAAATGAGTATTTTACGAGTTAGAACGGGAGATTTATTGGTAAATGTGAAGGAAAGGACAGTAGATCTACTATTGTAACTATGTTAAGGCACCGAATGGCAGTGGTTGCCGCGTGCGATAAAATGGGCGATAAACGATAAATGATAATTATCGCTGAGGTAAACCTTTTATCGTTCATCGTTTGTCGCAAAGTTTTCTAAAATAATCGCTCATTCACTTACCGCTAGTCCCAAAATATGAAGAATGATAAACGATTAATTCAAAGACGACTGTTGTAAAATTAAAAAAATTAGCACGGCGGCAATAGTCACAACAAATAGCCTGACGTTTTCAGACCTGAAAAACTCTTGGATGCTGTCTTGAGGAGGGAGAGGAGGGAGGGAGATTCTGACTCAGATACTTATGTGGAATAGAACTTGTAGGCCATAGACTGGTTGCAGTGGCAGTTTTTGTTTAGTTTAATTAATTTTCACTGTGGAAAAATGGTTTGTATCCTTTTTTAAAATTTCAACTATATATAAGTACTTATCATTTATCGCTTTGGTTATCGCAAGTAAAAAAAAATATCGTTATCGTTTTACCGTTTATTGCCTACGGCAGGTTGGGTTTTTAAATTTTGTATCGTTTATTGTTTATCGCAGGTTGGGGTAAAAGTTATCGTTCTATCGTTATCGCAAGTTGAAAAAAAGTTATCCCGGCAACCACTGCCGAATGGTGGAAAATCGATTACTTTCCTCTCCTTGACAAGTACCTCAATATCGACCCACATTTTGCTCGCTGATGCATAATTTTCGCGTTATTCAACTCTGATGTAATAGGAACATCGTGTGTAAAACAGATAAAACAGACACGTAAATATGCTGTAATACAGTATTAACGTAACGATGGGTGAGATTAGATTAGATAACGTCAGGTTAGTTGAATAAACTAAACTAACCTAAATCAACATGAAATAGTTTACCATAACTTACCCAAACCGATGCTGTTTTCTTTCGCCAAAAAGTGGGCGTGTTCCAACAATGAGGCGACTAAGCAGCCAACTATATAATGTTATTCCTACCTGAACGTAATTACTGTTGTATCTCGAAAATTACGCATTAGCGAGCAAAATGTCATCCATGCGAAACGTATTTAAATGCGTTCTTCTACCGATCCTTGGAAACCAAATTTATAAATTCCGTGAGCGCATCAAAGTCAACATCGACCGTTTATTTACCAAACCTAACGTCATCTAACCTAACCTCGCCTATCGTTAACCAATACCGTATTCCAGCAATTTATTAGTCTGTTTCTTCACCCTTATGTACGACGCTCTCATAACTTGAGAGTTGAATACCTCAAAAAGGAAGCATTTGCAAGCAAATTGTCATTCGTGTAAAATGTTTAAGGCTTAAGTCTCGCTGAGCGGCGAAGCCGCTCAGCGAGAATGAAAATATCGATTATAACTGGAATTTGATGCTGATTCCGAATATGCAATTTGTTTTGACCGCTCTCGATTTTTTTGATTTTTTTTTGATTTTTTTTTTGGAAAGGCGGCTAGCAACAACTGAGGTGGTGCCCAAAGAATGCTATGTCCGTGCAGGTTGGGTGGAACCCGGCCCTATCCGGTACTCAGGTCTTCAAGGCACGGTCTGACCATGTTGGGTCGAGAATGGCAGAGTTCGGATCATGAGGTGGTGCAGGCCAAAGTATGCCAAGTCCGACCAGGTTGGGTCGAGAATGACAGAGTTCGGATCATGAGGTGGTGCAAGCCAAAGTATGCCAAGTCCTACCAGGTTGGGTCGAGAATGGCAGAGTTCGGATCATGAGGTGGTGCAGGCCAAAAAAACGTTAAAAATGTATAAAAATTTAAAATTAAAAAAAAACACAAAAAATCGAAAAAATCGAGAGCGGTCAAAAAAAATTGCAGATTCGGAATCAGCATCAAATTCCAGTTATAATCGATATTTTCATTCTCGCTGAGCGGCTTCGCCGCTCAGCGAGACTTGTTCCATGTTTAAAAACGTTCAATTACCGATGTGAGGGAACAAAATTTCAAAAATCGTTGATAGCACTAGAGTAAATATTGACCACATTTGACAATTCTGAAAGTATCTATGGCCTTACTTGATATCGAAAACTTGTTAACTGATGTACTTTGAAAGAAAATATCGAGATTTGTCTGTAGGAACTCTTTCGTGGGTCAGCTAGTATGGTATTGGGGCAAAAGCGGTCTTCATTCAAAAACTTCATTTGAACTTAGTAAATTAAGGGGGTCAACTCATCGATTTTTTAATTTTTATCCCATTCGTCTGAAATTTGATCAGTAAATGTTTGTTGTAAATAGAACATATTTTACTCATGTAACTTTTTCGATTTATGCCTTAGTTTTTGAAGAAAAAAATGGAAAATGAGTTTCGTAGTTCATTTATAGAGATATTTCAAAATAATAGAAGTTAATGAGTTTTTTATGCTAACATAATTTCATAGACAGTTTTGAAATTCTCGCAACATTTCGAACAAGCTAATGGACCTGAATTTTCTATCTTATTTTTTGGTTCTTTTGATATGCGATTTTTATCACCAATTGAATTATACAAGTTTTTTGAGCTGTGATAAAAAAAATCATAGGTATAAATTGAGAAATCGAGATCTATATGTTTGTTGGAAATGGTCCAAAGATTCTAAAACTGTCTTTGTTTTTTTCCAAGCATAAAAACTAACTTCTATTCTTTTGTATGTTAAAAACGAGGGGCTTGGAGCATAAGCCCATAACAAAATTTTTTGTTTGAAGTGTAATATAATGGACAAATTTTTTACTTGAATGCTGTTTTCATGTTTTTTATAATCTCCATGCATAATTCCATAATTACACTGTGAATTGTAAATTACCAGTAAAAAATAAAATATAAACATAAATAAAAATTAATTATTCATGTCATGACGAATGGGGAATTTTTCATTTGTGGTCTGATTCTTCTGAAATTTAACTATATCATGTTACTTTTGAATAGTTGAATAATAATTTCTGGAAAAAAATTCTGAATTTCTGAAAAAAATGAATAATTTATACATGTAATTTACAATTCAGTGTAAATGAGAAATGATCTGAACTAATAATACCCGTTGTGTTTTCATTTTTATGTTTATTTACATGTTTGGTGTCTTCTTAAAAATACAGGGTGTCGGAGTTTGCCGATCATGGATACCGAATATCTCAGGGTGACTTTGAAAGGTCGCCTCTACATGCATTGATATGTCTGACATTTTATCAGGATTGGTTCGTTTAGGATAAGTTTGTTTAGATTAGGGTAGGATAGGTTAGCATAGGTTAGGTAATATTGACAGAATTTTTTCACTCGTCCACCTAGCTTAACAATGACATTGTCCGTAGAATTCTCACGGGTCCTGCTCTTCCTAATAATACCATTGGTTTATTTGTTTAGAGTCCGCTTCTCTCATTTCTCTGTCACGCTAATAAGAATAGTCATAATGTCCGTATCAATGATACGCGCTTTACCAGTTCAAAAGTACAATAATGTTGCTTATCACGGACACTGTTAGGATGGATTTATTTGTTTGTCATTCACATATGAAGAATTGTTCAAGAAAGGTATTGAATCCCGTCATTTTTGGTGGGCCGTGCACACTAGTGCATGAATATTATTGGTAGCAGATAATACAACATAAATACAGCATTACGTATAGAAATTGTCCATTATATTACACATCACTAAAACACGATGCTGTTGCCTACAACAAAAAACTCATTTTCAATATTCAAATAAACTGAAGTCAGTGAGTTTTCATGCTAGGAAAGAAACAAAGACAGCTTTGAAACCCTTGGAACATTTCTAACAAACTGAACACGATTTCCCAATTTGTACATTTAATTTTTTTATTTCAGGTATAAAAAAATTTGGTAAACTTTAGTAAGTGTTCGAAAATCGCATATTAAAAGAAAACGAAAAGAAAAATAGAAAGTTCTAATTTATTTTAATTTGTTTAAAATGTTACAAGAATTTAAAAGTCTTTGAATATGTTCTAGCATAAAAACTCATTGACTTTTCTTCAGAAATATCCCGAACACTGAACTAAAAACTCTTATTTCAAACTAAAAAAAATCAGGCCTAAATCGAAAAAGTTGCTGAAGACAAATACGTTTTTTTTAATACAAATACCGGCCAAATTTCAGAACAATCGTATCTAAACTAAAAAATCGCTGGGATGCCCCCTTTAATTACAGTTCCGCACAGTGTGTATCTACTTATGTCTACTAAACAACCCGTAATTACGTGTTAGACATGCGGAACACGTCGCAATAGGTTCTAGAACTGGGGCTTAGCATAAATGTATAGCGTGACTGTGTATCTCAGTGTATAGGGTGACCAAGCATTGTCACCCTATACACTCTGCCGTAAGATCTCACGCAGAGGAATAGTGTGATGTTAGAATTTCCAATTCTGAATTTTCAATTTTAGGGTCTATCCGCAGTGAAATGAAACTAAGAATTCTTGGATATGAACAAGCCCAGCCTTAATGATATGCACAGTGCGCGTCCTATGCATTTGGTTGGGCAGCTGTAACTTCAAAGAACGTTCTGTTAGTTGCCTTCAAACTCTATCTCGTTGCGCATATCATTTATTTTCTCGTATACTTGTGTTCAAGTCATACGTGTTTGGCATTCTCTTTGAGATCGCTAGAGCCCGGGTTCCTAGTCCTAAAAAGTGGTCAAAATAGCGGCAAAAATATGGTCAAAATAGCACGAAAAAAAGTTTATATTGCAGTTATAATAGCCAATTAGATTTTATTTCTAGCAAAATGGTTCTTATTTGTGACAAAATAGCACGTAAAATTTTGTCAGTTTTGGCTTCAATTTAGTAGTTTTCATTCATGTGCAGCTATAAAAAACGGATGTTTTCACAAGCGGACTTGTGAATGACAATGCTATTGTAACGAAAGAGAAAGCGCAACGGATACAAACTGCAAAGGATCAGCATAAATTGAGGCCATTTCTAACACCTCGAAAAATTTCTATTGTTTTAAATTTTCTTTTGCGTACAAACAAAACCTCAATGTCAATTACATTGTCCAGTAAATAAATTTATTGCACTAGTTAATTGATTAAAAAAAAATCTATCACTAACACATAATTTCTGTGAATATGAAAAACGAAAAATACAAATATGCAAATGAAATAAAGCGCAATTTTGAGCATAGGAATGGTGAAAAATAATTTTTTTGCCCTAATGCTGGACAAGCTATGAATTTCATTTGATAAAACAACCAAAGACATGATTTGATTTGAAAGTTATCATAGTTACCATTCGCTACGAAAAAACCAGCGAGGCGGAGGCATCAGTACATATATATCTAACCACATGGACTTACGAATCATAGCAAGTGCAACAATGAATCGGGATCATATAGAATTACTCTTCGTAGAACTGTCTAGAGATGGTAAACGAAATGTGCTTGAAACGGTGCATAGGCCTCCTACAGCCGGTCCTATATCCTTCCTGAATGAGCTAAATCGTATTATCTCCCAGTTCAACAGGTCCTTATACAATGACATAATAATATATGACATAATAATGTATATATTATGATCTACTGAAACATGAAAGCTATGAACTAATCTCCAATTTCCTAATAGCCTTTCGGTCTCAATCTTCCCTTCCAATCATCACAAAGCCTACACAAATAACCTCAGATTCTGCTACGCAGCTTGACAATATCTTAATGACAGACCCAACTGATAATCTTGCTGGAATCATTACTTCTGACTTATTAGATCATGCTCAAGTTTTTATTATTGAGGAAAACGTCTATATTGCTTGCACCCAGCCACTGGCTGAAACTTACCCATATCGTAAAGTAAACGAATCAAATTTAGAAGAAATGCGCACCGTTCTGGAATAATCAATGCCAACATTGCACATCTCTCAACACAATGATGGAACGAGCATTGATGAAGCAATAGTAAAGTTGACTGAAACTATAATGGCTGCATACAATCAGTGTTGCCCAATAATTATTGTAACTCGTACAGTTACTCCGAAAAATAATCAAAAGCCTTGGATTACTGGAGACATCATGATAAATATAAAGAAAATTCAAGCGTACCTAGCCCTCCTTTGCTTAGGGAGAGTATCTATAAAAACATATAACAGATTCAGAAACTATGTGACAAATCTGATAAGGACATGAAAAAAGAGCTACTTTACGCTCAAGTTTACTCAATTTAAAGCCGACGTTAAAAAGACTTGGCGCCTCCTTAACTCTTGCTGTAAACCGAATAACGCCGATAAAAAGAAAATTGAATATGTTGTTCAAGATAAAGTATAATACCACTAGAATGAAATTGCTAATCTCATTAACAATTTCTTCGTAAACGTAGGGAAAACTATAGCAGATGATTTTCCAAGTGATCACCTGAAATACGTGGATCATATTCGAGAACACAACTCCTTTTTCTTCACGCCTACCAACTCTTCCGATGTAATTGCGTGCATAAACCTGAAAAATAAATCGAGTGGGTTACAAACGTTCCTGACATAAGTACTTAAAATTATTGCTGATATTGTAGCCCCGCTGATATCCAATATAATTAACCAGTCTCTCTTCCTTGGCACTTTCCCGAACTCTCTCAAAGTTGCTAGAGTAATCCTTATCTTTAAAAACGGTTAAAAAACAATGGAAACAATTATCGACCTATCTCCGTGCTACCAATTAGTAGCAAGGTATTCGAGGAAATTGCGTATTAAAAATATACTCTTATCTTGAACGAAAATCATTTCTTTACGATAAAAAATGCGACTTTCACTATAAAAAATCAACAACACAGAACGTATTACACCATTTACAATACCTTTATTCTAATAAAGATTAAGGAAGGCCTGTCTTCTCTGTCTTTTTTGACTTTCAAATAGCATTCGATTGTGTGGACCATAAAATATTGTTCTAGAACATTCGAGGGGTTGCCCACTATTGGTTCAGATCATACCTAACAAATCAGAGCAATGAGCAAAATCGGACCCACAGACAATTAGCCATATAGTTCCGCAAGGATCTGCTCTTGGTCTTCTCCTATATCTGAGTTTTATCAATAATATTATTAAATTTACATCATTCTTCAAATTCATACTTTTTGCCGCTGACAGTACGCTCTCTGTGGTCCTTCCGAACCAAAATCCCGCAATGATTGTGGAGAGTATAAATAATGAACTTCACAAGGTTTCATAGTGAGCTAATAAAATAAGCCTCAATTTCGATAGAACAAAATATATTGCATTCTCATTCAAGAAAAATGTATCTCTCCCACGCATTAAAATTGGCGAAGATAAAATCGAAGAAACAACTCATGTAAGTTTCGGGTCATCATAATAGATGAACATCTGTCCTCCAAAGAGCACATCGCTCATATTAGTCCTAAATTATCAAAATCCATCGGAATCCTAAATAAAGTTTAAAATTTCCTGCCTGAAACAGCTTTACAAACGCTCTACCGAACGCTCATTTCTCCATACATGCAATACGGAATAGAAGCATGGCATGGAGCTGATAAAAATAAAACCAATAAAATTTTTACTCAGCAAAAAAAATCATCAGAGCGGTGAAGAACCTAGAATATTTTCTGCATTCTCTTATCTCCATACTATATGGTGCCTTTTCCTTCCTCTCTTCGATACGCTCTTTTTTGTAACGAGTAGTGAGCCCTAAACTAACACATAATCTGATCATTTTGGCATAATGACTATTTTTTTATTTTCGATCCTAGTCAAAATAGAATTTAGTAAGTAAAAAATGCATGTTTTGCTATACTGTAAATGTAATTTTTATTTGCATTCATGGTTGTTATAGCAATAATAGGATATATGTTAAAAATCCGGGCTCTAGTGATCACACCGCTGTCTTAACATGGGTTAATGTATGCGTGCAATTTCCTAGTCATAGCAATAAATTCTCTGTATATACTTGCTGATTTTACCGTACATCCAATCACCATAATTACAATTTTTTAAAAATGTCAGTCCATGTTAGTTGTCGAATTTTATCAAGGACGTTCAATAAATATCCTCTTTCAAATCCCAAAATTATTCACACCTAGATGTAGCAACAAAGCTGATAAAAATAGATGATGGGGACACAGATGATTTATTGTACCAACCTAAAGGAAAAAAAAGATATCTTGGCACGCTACAAAACTTATTTCAAGGTAAGTGGGTAAAAATAACGGTTTTGGAATAGTGATGTAAATATTTTTTGAACAATCATAAAACATATAGATATGTATTTCGAAATTCCCAATAGGTAAATTGTTATATAATAGATTATACAAGAAACTTACGAAAAAGTTTGGAGGAAGTCGTTAGCCGTTAGCCTCAGAATTCTTTTTTGAACTAATCAGGATTTCGAATTCGAATTTTGATAATTTTCCCAGCTATGTTGCAACTTTCATTTATTCTTTCAAGTCACCTTCTACATTCTTTTTTTTTCAGAAACTTGTGCCGAAACCGATCCTTGCAACCAAAGGCACAAACCATTCTGCCCACCATATAATTTCCAAATACGAAATAAAAAACATTTTGAAATCAGAGCACACAAAAAGTGAGAAACAATTCATGAAATCACTAAAAATTCACGTCAATAATCCAATTGTAAAATTAATTTGTCTTGAACTAATGGAGTGTGAAACCGGAATTTTTTAAAAAAGAACATTCACAAAATTCTTCCGTTATTCTTTATTCATCAATCTATAGGTTTCCAAACAATTTCATCAAAGGCCCCGCACCAAATTTACGTGAAAACGATCCTTTGAACAAGATAGACTACGAACTGTTAGCACTTCAAGATATGGAATTCCAAAACGCATACAAAACATTCAAAAACCATCCAAACCTCTTTAACTTTACATCGCTGCCCCGCCCGAGACCCATTATGTGGCAGAAAATTACAGAAAAAATATTACGCAACACTCGTGTAAACATAACACTGTAAGATCGTTGAAAAGTGAACAGTAATCTTTGCAAACACTTGACAACATTTTCAAACTAATGGCATCGTTGGCTTCGCTGATTTGGCAGAAATATCTCCGATGCTGGTGTGCACCGTTCTACGAACGTTCTTTATTAAGGACTACAAAAAAAGAATGCGATTAATCAATCTAGGTTGTAAGTTATCAAATCTAGCCAACCTGCACACGAACAAGTTCATCTACACACCGAGTCGTTCCGTAAAATTTGAAACCTAGGTCGATTCCTGTATGAAAAACGAAAGTTTCCTGATCACATAGAGGTATCAATTGCAAAATTTTCGTCATAGACAAAGTAAAGCCCAAGACATAATGCGCCACTCTGGTTCATTTGTTCGAATATAGAAATGTCAAATTCTGAAATTTTCGACCTGACGATTCTGTAAATCTTTCCTGGTGTTTTTACACCTTTAATTTTGCGGTTAGTGTGGGCTTAAACTTTACGTTTTAATGCAATAAAATTTGACACTGATCAATGGTTTAGGTCTGAACAGCAGCACTGGCTACAAAATCTAACTTTCAATGATTCTTTTCCTCACCTGGTTTTATTATATTAACCATCGCAGTTTGGAAAGAAGTGGTTTGTAAATATTGGAAATAAACCTTCAATATTTCGTTTTATGCTCGTTTTTAGAATTTCAATAACATAATAGACATCGTAGTAGGGTAATAAGGTAAGGTGGGCCTACTTTTTGTCGAAACGTAATAGGTTTTCATTTTGTTTTGGGCGATCTTTTTTCGGTTCACTGCTCTCTTCTTTAACTATCTTATTTCTCGAACTTTTTTCTAACTCGCTGCTGGTATATGCAGATGTTCTTGAGTGGTAACACACCTTGTACATATATTTCACGTTCCTTAAGTCCATACTAGATATCGCTTTGCTCTCTTTGTAACGCCTCAGATGTCGTTAGGGAATGTTAAACTAGCTCAAATAATCTAATCTATTCACGAAAAGATCAGGGTACACCCTATCATTCTTTCATCTTCAGGCTGCTCATAGAATCTTGGATGCTGCGGCCTTGAACGAAGCTGTCGCACCTTACGTGATAAATCGAAAGTGCGAATTTTAATCAACTCTAGTTAATCATGTATTTCCCATGGAATGGAGCTGACCAAGAGTTGTGAAATTCGCTACTTGCGTAAATATGTTGAGATAATTTTTTATCTTATGAATGCATAAATAAATTGTTCCCTTGAATTATTTCCGACACCGCAGAAATAATTAGCCCGGACCATTAGACTAGATAATTTAAACAACACAAATGTTACCCTCGCACTTTCTTGCAATGTATTTGCAAAAAGTTTTGATTTTATTTCTGGATCAAAGTAGTTACAAAAGGTTTGGCTGCTTCACGCAATTTTGCTTTGCATATAGTCTTCACAGTACGAGGTCGTTAAGAAGCGTCAGTTACAATAAACTGAAACTCGCTCAAAATCGAATTTCGAGTTGAAATCTTCCTTGGCTCCTACGAGTACATTGTTCTTCCAAACGCTACTCACATTGCTAAGCATCACATTCTCAATTCCTCCCTCCAATCGTCACAGGACACAATGAATATCACGAGTATGTGTTAGGAACATACGTATCATTACGTGCAATGTATAGAATGTACTCACAATATCCAAGAACTGCAAATAGAAACGCTATGGAGCAACATATTAACTCTATTGGATTATTTTTATAACTCCCACATTTTCCGACTACTAAGATGATGTCATTGCTATAATGCCGTGTCTAGGAGAAGGCTTGAAGATGTAGGAGGCATTGGCAAACCTCAATTTCTTGATCCGGATAACGACCAACTGATTAAATCGTCGGCGACTAGGCTGAGAATAATTGACGATCCCAAAGATGGATCAGTCCACTTCTAGGGATAAAGCCCACGGGTGTCGTAAAATGCGGGTCTCTTCCCTTCGTTAACTTCATCAATTCTAAGCAGCATTCTCTCAACTGCTGTGTCCCTTCGAATATACGTATGTTGAGGCTATGTACGTTAGATTGGTATGTTATATCCTTCGTTCTTGCATTATACCAAGCACGATATTTAATGTGCATGATAACTGTACTTGCTAATTTCCCGCACTACGTATTCCTACGACAGCAGCGAGAGCGGCAGTGGGAGCGAGAACTTTGTTGGAGCACTTGGAGGTGCGGAAAGCGACAACGAGGAGGAAGTCTTGCTTCAGCTGCAGCACACAACTCGCAGCTGCAGGTTAGCGCTTACCTCTTGCGCTTTGATAATCTGGTGCAGTTAGTGACTGTACGCAAATTGTCCGCGTAATGAATAAAGTCGAGGCTCAATCAGTGCGTTTCATTCTTGAGGTGATTTAATCTTTTTTTTTAACAAACGTTCTTAATTAGCTTGTAGAATTTTGTGTGCGTTAAATGCTCATACGAACGTTTTTCTAAATTTTATTTAAAATTCATTACTGACGGAGACTCCCATTTTTTATATTCACATATTGGGTGCTTTATTGTGGTAACAAATTTCAAATAGGTAGAAAATCTCAAAATAAATCGATTTTCACCCATGATAAAATGCCCAAAACTCCTTAGTTTTCCAGTTATAAGAACTTAAAAGAAGCTTTGAAACTTGAAGTAGGGTACTACGTGCACACCAATGACAGCGATTGTCTTTATGGTTCTGACCCCGTTAAAGCGGGTTTTGTTATTTTATAATAAAAGCTGCGAGCATTTTACAGTCATGAAAAATGTTTGCAATTTGAATGTTCACGCTAAGTAATAATCGCCATTTCGACCTACACTGTGGTCATCATCCAGGTATATCTCCGTATAAACGAAAGACAATTCTTACTAAACATGAACGCACTAAGTCTTTGAGTATCTTAGACTAAATAATTGTAAACAAAAACTTTCAGTAGTTCATGGCAAAATTTGGAAGCTAGTTGGATTAACAGAGCAGCCGAGAATAGAGAAGTGCACTGGTTGAAGCATGGCATGAGACTGGCGGCGTAAGTTCGTGACGATGCCGTAAGTAACCTCTTGTGCTCGGCATTCCGTTTCTATGTGAACAAGTTTAGGTACTTGGAAAATTCGTTGTACCTAACATTTATTATCGGTGCATGTTTTCTAATTTTAAGGCTTCTGCAATTTTTATTGATGCTGTATCAGAGTAAGTGTGCATTATGCTGAAAGCTGGAAGAAATGCATCCAAGTTAGGGGGTTGTTTTTGGTGATCATCTCTGAAGTATTTGAAGACGTTGGTGGATGAATAATGATGCTGTTTTGCTCTTCTCTCCAGCGTGCAGGTGGTGTGTCCTACGTAGGAAGCCTGACAGCTATCCTCTGGGCAGGTAAACTTGTAGACCACGCCCGCGCGCCGAAGATCCGGTTCTCGAAGTCTGGTAGTGAAAAAAGTTACTAGTTTTCGTGGCTTGAAATACGGCCTGACGACAATTTTCTTAGAAGGATCTATTGTACAGGTGTGTTGCATAACTGTATTCGTGCGAAAATCAGCATCTTTTTTGTAAGTTCCGAGGTTATAGACTTCGACGTTGAGGTCAACTGTTTCTGCTGGGCGATTCTGACCACAACCATGATATCTATTTAAAAGTGTTTTCACTATCTTATCTATCACCATTAAGGGGAAACCGTTGTTAGTTAATACTTGCTTAATGTGGTTGATTTCTTGCGTGCATGTCTCCCATGTCGAGCAATATTTCAATGCGCGATGAAGTAGAGTCTTAGCAATTGATTTCTTGTAAGACAGGGGCACCTGGGAAGTGAGGTGAGTGTATGAGCCATTATCCGTAGGTTTGATTTAGATAGAAGTTGAAAACTGTTTTCCTTTTAGTTCCAAGCGGATATCCAAGAAGTGAAACTCGTTTTCTTCCATTTCCTCGTGAGTAAACAGCAGAACCGAATTGCTGAGCATTCTTCTTTTGAAACAATGAAGGTGATGAGCACTTGAAAATACTGCCAGAATGTCGTCCCCATACCGCTTGTAGTATTTTGGGTTTGATATTTTTTGTTGCCAAAGAAGGTTTTCTTCCAGGTGTGACATGTAGCTGGTAGCGAACGTTGGCCAAGAGGAGATCCCATGCTCACACCGTCGGTTTGGATGAATGTATGACCATAGTGCTGGAATGGCGTCTCAGTCGTGCAAATTGTCAACAGATATTTGAATATTTCATGCGGAATGCTAGAGGGCGGCAGGGATGGATGGTGATATAACCGTGACATAATTATTTCAACAGTTTCACGAACGGGTACGTTAGTGAACAGGAATTCGACATGAAGTGAGACAACTTTATCAGTAGGTGATATTTCTAGGGAGCCCAGATCGATAAGCAGCTGTTCGCTGGAGGAAAGCATGTAAGTGTGGTTGATGTATGGACGGATAGTTCCGTTGATCCACTGGGCCACTTCATGGGTGGCTGTACCAGTCATGCTAATGATGGGGCGTAGTGGTAGGTCGAACCTGTTGTTATGAATTTTTGGTAGTCCGTAGAGGTGTCCGAATTTGTTGTCACCAGTGCGCTTGAGCTTGTAATAAATTCTTCGGTCTATGGCTTCTAGCGGGCGTATAGCGTCATTGATTTTATTCTCCACTGTATCCAATTGCTTTCTTGGTCATTGATGGAATTTAGCTGGGTTTTCGATGAGCGTATTTAGTTTATTGTCGTAGCTTTCTTTATCCCATATAACGGTGCCACCTCCTTTGTCAGGCCTTTTGATGACTATTGTTTTGTTGTCCTTCAGTTGTGACAATGCTTTCTGTTCATTAGTAGATATAGTTTACTTCCTGACTGGTAGTTCGTGACGAATGCACAAGTTTTCAAGTTAAGTTTTCAAATTTTCCTTGTCTATTATGGATAGCTGCTTTCTGTCTCTTCGTTCCAATATGCTCATATAGAACTTCCAATCAAAATATTCTGATCCAACATACTGTATTTTTTGCTCACTGAAAAATTCAAGCCTTTTTGAAGCACGGAGATCTCGCTTTCTGCGAGACTATGATGCGAAAGGTTAAAAATAATGTGGGTGTCTGCAGGAAGTAAAAATCATTACTATAAAGAGATTTTAGTTTTTCACGTGCTAATGCAGGATGTCTGACTGGCATTGTTTCACTATTCTTGACAGTAACTGTACACATGCGTAAAATTTGAAACTTGAGAGCTGTTTTCTGAGCTTGAGGATGCACATTGTAAATTCAAGGCGTGAGGTTTTCAAACTGCGTGACTTCTTTTCAGTTTCCCTTTCGATTAAATTTTGCTAGAATTTGACTGTACTTGGTTCCGATACTGCACTTATGTCTTAGAGCTTGAAGTTTGTAAACTTTGGGAGAAACCGATTGTCCAGGCAGAACTTTAAAAATTTTAGATCGGCGTTTAATTTCACGTTAGTTTTTAACAGTTTCTCCGCTTTTCTAAAATCACATTTCGACCTTCTACAGTGGTTATGATTTTTGTTTACAATTATTTAGTCTAAGATACTCAAAGACTTTGTACGTTCATGTTTAGTAAGAATTGTTTTTTGTTTTTGCAGAGATATACCTTGATGACCACAGTAGAAGGTTGAAATATCGTTTTTTACTTAGCGTTAACATTCAAATTGCAGACATTTCTCATAACTGTAAAATGCTCGAAAATGCTCGTTTTATTGTACAAATAATAAAACCTGCTTTAGCGGGGTCAGAACCATAAAGACAAGCGCTAACATTGGTGCGCACGTAGTACCCTACTTTAAGTTTCAAAGTTTCTTGAAGTTCTTATAACTGGAAAACTGAGGAGTTATGGGCATTTTAACCTCCGGGAAAATCGATTTCTTTTAGTTTTTCTACCTATTTGAAATTTGTAATCATATAAAAGCACTCAATATGTGTATACAAACATTGGGAGTCGCCCTCAGTAATGATTTTTAAATAAAACTTAGAAAACGTTCGTGGTAGCATTAAACGCACATAATATTCTACAATCTAATCAAGAACGTTCATTAAAAAAAGGTTAAATCACCTCAAATATGAAACGCATTAATTGAACCTCGACTTTATTCACAACGCGGAAAATCTGCGTACTCGGTCATCATAGAATCACTAACTGCACAAAGATTATCAAAGGGCACGAGGTAAGCGCTAGCCTACAGCTTTGAGTTGTGCTGCTGCCGCTGACGCAAGACTTTCTCCTCGTTGTCGCTTTCCGCACCTCCAACGAAGCTCTCACTCCCACCGCCGCTCTCGCTGCTGTCGTATGAATACGTCCTGCGGGAGATTATCAAGTACAGTTATCACGCGCTTTAAATATCGTGCTTGGTATAATGCAAGAAAGAAGGATATAACATCATACCAATCCAACGTACAAAGGCTCAGTATAGATTTAAAGGGACACAGCAGTTGAGAAAATACTCCTAAAAATTAATGAAGTTAACGAAGAGAAGTGACCCGCATTTTACGACATCCTTAGGCTTTATTCTTAAAAGTAGACTGATCCATCTATGGGATCGTCAATTATTCTTAGCCTAGTCGCCGATGTTTTAATCAGTTGGTCATTATCCGGATCAAGACCTTGAGGTTTGCCAATGCCTCCTACACCTTCAAGCCTGCTCCTAGACGCGGCATTATAGCAATGACATCATCGTAGTAGTCGGAAAATGTCGGAGTTATAAATATAATCCAATAGAGTTAATATGTTGCTCCATCTCGTTTCTATTTGCAGTTCTTGGATATTGGGAGTACATTCTATACATTGCACGTAATGATACGTATATTCCTAACACATACTCGTGATATTCATTGTGTCCTGTGCCGATTGGAGGGAGGAATTGAGATCGTGATGCTTAGCGATGTGAGTAGCGTTTGGAAGAACAATGTACTCGTAGTAGCCAAGGAAGATTTCAACTCGAAATTCGATTTTGAGCGAGTTTCAGTTTGTTGTAACTGACGCTTCTTAACGACCTCGTACTGTGATGACTATATAAAAGCAAAATTGCGTGGAGCAGCCAAACCTTTTGCAACTCTAATGCTCCAGAAATAAAATCGAAACTCTTTGCAAATATATTGCAAAAAAGTGCGAAGGTAACATGTAAGTTGTTTAAATTATCTGGTCTAATGGTCCGGGCTAATTATTTCTGCGGTATCGAAAATAATTCAAGGAAACCGAATTTATTTATACATTCATAAGAAAAAAAAATTTTCTCAGCATATTTACGCAAGTAGCGAATTTCACAATTCTTGGTCAGCTCCATTACATGGGAAATACATGATTAACTAGAGTTGATTAAAATTCGCACTTTCGATTTATCACGTAAGGTGCGACAGCTTCGTTCAAGGCCGCAGCATCTAAGATTCTATGAGCAGCCTGAAGATGAAGGAATGATAGGGTGTACCCTGATCTTTTCGTGAATAGATTAATTTATTTGAGCTAGTTTAATCTTCCCTAACGGCATCTGAGGCGTTCCAAAGAGAGCAAAGCGCAATCTAGTATGGACTTTAAGGAACGTGAAATATATGTTCAAGGTGTGTTACCACACTAGGCCATCTGCATATACGAACAGCGAGTTGAAAAAGTTCAAGAAACAAGATAAAGTTATAGAAGATTTCATTCATTTCATTTGCAGTCCATTTTTTCAGTTGCTTTATTCCATTTTTAGTTAATGCATTTACTTTGTTTAGCATTAATTAATTCTTAGCATGATTTATTTTTTTTGCTTCTTACTTAATTTTGAAGTTTCATTTTGAAAAATCCATTAGGACTGATATATTTTTTTTTGCATTTTAATGTTTGTATTGTCTCGGTTTTCTTACCTTTATTATACTGGCTTCCGATTTACCTTCACTGTTTCCAAGCCCTGTCACTTGTAATTGCATGTCAAATCACCTTCTCCACAATAAATATTCATCACTGTCAAAACCAGTTTCATAACTGTCTCTCTCTATGTGGTTCACGAACAGCTACGTGTAACAATGGTATAAGCTAGTGCCCCGTCCTCTTACAGCACTACAGTTAATTGAGTGCATGGTTGGAGTTAACAAAGACACTCTCTGCCCTAATGTTGAAATGATGTTGAAACACTTTTTCAGAAAATTTTAGCTCAAAACATTGCCTTGCCTCTAATACATTGAAGGTGAAGTTTGAGACATCCCATATGCCTGGGCTAATCTTTGCTCTGATGCTCACCACAGATCATATACTAGAAGATCCTCAACTTCTCACTAAGTGAGTTTCAGCCCTGTCGACAATGACGTAGGTGCCAATTGGCCAATGACGGAGCCGATAAATTATTGTTACGTGAATCTTGTTTGAATCTAAAGTCGTTAGTCGGCTGTGGGCATGGAGCTAGCCTCTGCCTGCGACAGAGGTGCATCGAAAATTGCAGCGGAAACGGCTTCTTACGTACGCTTGAAAAAATGATTAATGGAAAATTGTGCTACTTGCTTTTAGCAGTTTTAATATCACTCAAACATCGTAATTTCTTCATTATCGTATTGTTTCGACTAATATGAGAATCTGGTATTTAATGGCTTAAAATGGTGATGAACTTTTCCCAAAAAACTTAATATACCGCACCGACGTTTTATCACATTTAGAACCTGAGTCTAGTTTAAATGCATCTCAGTTTTTAAATATATATTATTTAAATGCATCTTAGTTTTATATACAAATTGTACATACATATGTTCATGAATGCACATTCACGTTTATGTATAGTGAAGGACAATATAAAAAAGTGTTATCAATATAATCGAAACGTACTACTTTGGCTTTCACTATCCTTATTACGCCAAGAAACGTGTCATAACTTTTGAATAAAAACTTGAGTTCCAATCCTAACGAGTATCATAGTAAAGCCTGGATACGCAGCCAATTGAAAGCCTTGGCAACAATGACGTCAGCTGCGAGTTATGGCTGCTGGAAGCAGATTGGTTGGCGTGCGTACGTTTGTCTAGAGCGGGCTTGCGGTCCACCGTAGTTTTGATGTTCTTCTTATGTAAATGTTCTGTGTGCTCACTAAACCAGCTTATGCTCAGTACTTTCCCCATACCCTTAACTCCATGCATCTTTACTTTATAGCGGGTACCATTGTACAAGGTAACCAAAAAAGTTCTGTCCATTTTTTTCGAGTATTTGAATGAAGTTGGAATACATATGCAATACGTGTAGCAATTGTGCTCAGATTAGGACAGCATAAAGTAGGAATATCAGACATAAAAACCGTGTACAGTGCTTGGCCATCAATTTTAAGTTGAACAGCAGTAGACGGAAGTCTCTACAGATCTTGCTTGGAGCTGTTTGTTTTATGACTTCAAAGTGGGCTTATAAGCAGCTGCATCATGTCGCTGCATATGACAAGCATTTGGGAATAGTGCTGTGAATGAGTGTACTACAAGGCGTTGGTTTCAAAAAGTCTCGAGTCGGGAGATTTGTCCCTCTGTGATGAGCCTCGCAGTGGACGACCACAGGTCTTGGTTGGCAGCTGATTTGGAAGGTATATAAGGAGGGAGGGACCAACCAGCAGTTCATTGTGCCTTTAAAGATCAAAGCAGTCGATTCTCCTGCGAAGTGAAAACTCCTGCGTCGATTGACGAACATCGAGACTCGAACGTCCTGTGCCTCAGCTCTCACTCCAAGTTTAAAGTAAATACAAGGTCAACAAATGGAACAGGCACGCACGTTTTTGCGTACTTTGGTGCGATCCTGCGGAGACATGGAGACCACTGATCTCCAGGAGCAGTGGCTGAGCCACGTCACTTCAGCGGCAGCGCAAAACCTGTCTCTAGAAAGGAGTGTGTGCATCATGCTGGTGAGGCGATCCATCGAGAATGTGATAGAAGACCCACCAACTCAAGTTATCCATGACCTCCTACACGCCTGGAGATTCATCATCTCAACCAACAACCCCAACAACGCAAGAGTCATCAGTTCAACAGTAAAGGCTGCCTCGTGAAATAGATCATATCAGCGACGGTTGCAGCGGTGAGCGTCCTCGATAGCGAGGAATCTACTCCGAAGCTGACCAACAGCTGCTGCTGGCGGTTGGGGACCTCACACGGCAGCTGAACTGTGGACTCCGGTCCCCACAGCACTTGGCAGCCCATCGCGGTAGGAGCGGGGCCTTCGCCGCTAGGAAGAGTGCCCGCAGAATTATGGCATCATTTGAAGCAGCTCTGGTGGAGGAAATGATGGGCGATATGCTTCCTGAAGAGATGCTGGACCGGGTCAGACTGGAGGCTGGATGCCCCGTGTGCACAGGGATGGAAAAAACCCAGGGTTTTTTAAAAAAACCCAACCCACCTGGGTTTTTTTGGGTTGAATTGGGTTTTATGGGTTATATTGTTTTTTGGGGGGGCTTTATTGTTTTTTTTTGTAATACCTGTTTATGTAAAAGAGTTATTCACACAACTTCTGCTGCCCCTATTTCAGATTTATATACATACACTTATTGAGTAAATATTGTTATTTGATTACTTTATTTCCAACATTATATTATATTATTATATGAATTATTACATTATATGAACAATATATAAATTAAGTTTGTCCATCACAATTACCATTTACCAATTACCATATGCATAGAGACATAGCTCTGCAGTCTGTAAAGATATAAGATGTCCAAAGAGAATTGCTGTGCTCGTCAATTCATAGTAAGTTGTTTTAGCAGCAGACAGGCGCAAGTCATGTGAGAGGGAAGCACCATGCAGATCATAAGTAACCACCACAAGCAACTTGAAGCAAGACAGCTGCACATCACTTAACAGTCATGCTGTTAACAACTTAACATGTGTATTGTGTGAGCTGGAGTGCTTAGCTGCGCAAGTCAAGTCAGTCAACCACACTGTTACATGTTACAACATGTAGTGACATGCCCAATTTTTTTTTTAATTTGCCAAAAAATTCACTTTCCGAAGTACAGGATAGCAACAAACACTAAAATGATTGGAAGTAAATGCTCTAACAGATTCCATCGTCAAATTTGTTCCAGTGCAGCTTGAATGCTCCCCATAGGCCAGTAGTTTCTTTACTTTCTCACCCCATGATGGCTGCGGTTGTCTTGCCCCATCTGACTATAATTGTCAGACTTATTTCAATTTAAACAATTTATTTACCACAGGTGATACAGAGGTAGAATGTTTCTTAAGTCTAATACAATGGTCAAATTTGAGTATCGCTGCCTGTGGGCCTGAATAAGTTCAGCAACTTCTAGGGCATCCTACCATTACATTATTCTAGGGTGTACAGTAATGTTTAACCTAATTCACTTAGCCTATTTTCACATTAGACTGATCAACAAGATAATGAACTCGATATTGATGTTTCATTTTATAACATTCAAGGCAAAGCTCTCACAGGAGACTGATATTGAAGAGTGGTTGGCTGAGTACAATCCGGAGTTCATCGGTGCGCTTTACCCCTATAAATTGAAGGACTCCAACATCTTCCCAAAACACATGTTCAATGAGAATATCACTAAGACAATGACTCCTTGTTGATGGTGGGATATTCAAGACATGAAACAGCAGAAAATGCAGATTCATGAAAAAACACTGACAGAGGGTTTCTGCAAGTATATAAGCAATCTTCATTCTTGCCCCGCAAGTTCAGGATCCATTGAGAGAATTTTCTCAACATTTGGAATTGTGTGGAATAAATTGAGAAATAGATTAGGATCAGAATGCGCACAGAAATCGTCTCAGTATATCGCCATCTCACAAATGATCATGATGTGGATGACAACGATGAAATGGCAGTGGCTGTAGAAAGAGAAACACAGTAGTATTGTAGTAGCAGTCTAGTCTAGAAGACATGAAAAATTCAGAAGTCTCTATATTAAGTAGTCAAACTGCATTTGTTTCTAAATTTTTGTTTTTTTACTTTGGAAATGGAATTCATTGAAATATATTAGTCCCTTGAATTTTTTTGTGATAAAGGTTTTCTAATTTGATTTGTATAGGGTTGGTGTTTTGTTTTTCAATGTTTTCTTGCCATAGTCATGCACACGACTTAGATACTTATTTTGACAAGATAAATATTTAGCTCATTTTGATTCTATAGGCTTGAAAACAAATAAAATTTACATAACAGTAATAAAACCCAAAATAACCCCAAAAAAAACACTATTTAGTGGGTTTTTTAGTGAGGGTTTTTTGGGCTTTTTTGGGTGTTTTTTTTTGGGTGGGTTTTTTATGTGCCAACCCTGCGTGTGCATGACGGCACGCCTCAACTCAGAGGAGGACTACGCTGTACTCAGTGGCTGCACCCACGCTCAGTGTGTGGCGTGTGCCCAGACTTGGTTCAAGAGCAACGAAATTTGTCCTTTATGCCGCGCACAGGGCATCTTTACGATAAAATCTACCCTTCAAAATTTGAAAGAAGAAGACGAGCGTGAAAACTAGATCCAGAACTCAATCAGCATAAAAAAATCAGGTGAGTTTTAATACTGTGTCAGCGTTTGCTTTTTTTTTCTATGTAAACATTTGCAACTTCTTCTAATTTTGCTGACTCATTCAGTCTTTATTGTCGTAAGGAATTTTCTTATGTTGTGATTCTTTTTGAATCTATAATTACTTTTCATTTAAATTCTTTGTACTGCAGTAGTGTTTTCATCACTTCTGTTTTGATTTCGTGTTTAAAATACACTTCAAATGTTGATAAGTAACTCAAACTTGTTTAAAATAATATTCATCGCGGAGGAAAAAGTTTTAATTTATTAGAAGACGTTTCACGGACGTAACAATGTTTTTCTGTTTCATGAGTAACACATCTGTTTTTCATCGAACATTAGTTTCAGCGCACGTTTGCCTGCTTCCCCCATGCAATATTTCATTCGTGTCATTTCGATATAATCGAACTTATTCATGGTAAACATTCAGTGAACATGTTTTTAATCCACATCCTGATTCGTCAAATTATGCAGTTGAAATCACTGTTGTCAAAACCTTACTTGATCTGCATAAAAGTTGCTTGAAGAAGTCATGATTGTGGATGTTTTTGGCGTTCAGATGTGCCTGGTATAATGATTTTCATTTTCACACTTCAATGTACTTCGAATCAAGTGACTTAGTGCCTTTATTACATCACCTTGAACTTGAACTTGAAATTGAGGGCCGACAGCGTCGGGGCCTTTGTAACGGCCTACAATTCCCTCCACAGTTATCACACGAAGAGTTCAGCGCCTGGTACCAGACTTGTCCACTAAACTACTCAGGATCTACCAATCCTTGTCACAAGCTGCCATTGGATGGCGTCACTGGGATAGCCAGTGTGTCAAAACACCATCCCCAGGCATATTGGGTCATTACTGACCATTCTACCTGACTGGCTCATTCCAGTCACTGTCTCTTACTCCAGGCACGCACAAGAAACATTTTCATAGCTTCAATGATACTCAAATTACACTCCTGATCCAATCCAGCAAGACAGCTCATACCGCAATCATCTTCAGCACATCTGGCATACCACTCATTCTCTCCATACTGCTCAAGCACCACATTCATAAAACTTTCTCTCTCTTGCTCATACTTACTACATTCCAGCACAAAATGCTCAATTGTTTCCTCCACTCCACTAATGCACTGCCGACATAATCTGTTATTATTCTCATTCCACCTCCATGTACGTCTGTTCACACTCAATGACTTACATCTCACAGCAAACAAGAGTTGACTTTCAAAACTACCATCATAGAACATCTCAAACTTAGGTGCTTCTTTTTTCATATACCAGTCAAGTGTAGGCATCCGCACCATGCTAAGCCTCCACTTATTCAATCCATACTCTTTTGTTTGCCTCTCAATCTCTTTCTTCCACCTCTTGCAGTCCCACTCTGGCCCTACACCTCCAGGATTTATTAAACTCCAGTCATCCACAGCTCTCCCAATTCTAACATGAATAATCTTTTGCATACTAAGCTTCCTTGCATGCCCCCAGCACACTTTCTCCCAATAGCTTACACTCAGATTCCATTCAAAAATTCGCTTTACCCATCTGCTATACAGCATTCTTTCAATTCTCACCTTATAATTCAGCACCGCTTTCATCATTCTTTCTGAAAATAGGCTCCACCCAAGGTCACCTCTAATGGCTTCTGTAGCTGTCCATTTTGGAGCACCCAATGCTAACCGTCCTACCTTATTTTGTATTACATCCAGCTTTTCAAGATCACTTCCATTCCAGGCAAGAGCACTCATACCATACATGACACTAGGTACAGCAACATACTTCCACATTCCTCTCACACATTCATACTTGTTTGCTCTGTATCTGGCCACGCTACTTAATCGTCCGCTCCACTGCATAGCTTTTGCCACTTTCTCACCCTTAGTCCTAGAGCATCCATCTTCACTTATCATACAACCTAGATATTTGTATTCTTTTGTTCTACCTCTTCTGATTACTCCAATATTCCACAGTCTGTCTCTATCTGTCTCATCACTATTTATAACCATAACCTTGCTTTTGTCGGCACCGAAGTTCATCTTGAAATCTGTACTATATCCGTTCACAATGTCAAGCATCCTTTGCAGTTCATGTCCACATCCACTAACCACAACCACATCATCAGCATACAACAAACAGCTCAGTCTCTCATTACCAACTTTCAGTCCAAAGCCACTCCTTCTCAGTCGAACTGCTAATTCTTCTGTGTTCAATCCAAACAACAGGGGAGACAGAGTACAGCCCTGTCTCACTCCTCTAACACTCCTCACTTGCCCTGTTTCCAAATTTCCTAACCTGTATATAGCGCTTGTGTTCTCATACAGACTTTGTACAATTTTCACTATTTTTCTGCTAAACCCAACTTTTCTCAAAACTTCAAAGAGCCTAACCCGATCCACTCTGTCATACGCTTTTTCAATATCCATGAATGCTAAATACAACTTCTTATCATCCTTCCTCATTCGCTCAATTATTTCACTCACTACAAACAGATTATCTTCCCCACGTCTATCTTGCCTAAAACCATTCTGTTCTTCACCTAGGACTCCTAATTCCTCAGCTAAATTTTTCATTCTCTCATTCAAAATACCACAAAATATCTTACATACAGTGTCACCCAGTGCAATTGGTCTGTAATTTTTAAGTTCTTTCATACTCTTGTGTCCACCCTTATGCAACAGAACTACATTACACTTGTTCCAGTCATCCGGTACTCTTTCACTCTTCCATATCTCATCAAATAAGCATTTCAACATACTGACTACACTCTCTCCTCCACATTTATAGAACTCATATGGGATCTTATCAGGGCCACATGCCTTTCCATTTTTCACTTTCTTCAAAAAACTTACAATCTCTTCACAAGTGATTTCGTCTTCCATTTGCAGTTCACGTTCATCAATCAGAAAATTTATGGGTGCATCATCTGTAACCTGCTCATTCATTCCACCAATGTCCTCCCAGTATTCTTCAACTGCTTTCACCATTTGCATCCTATCTTGCACACTGCAACCATTAACTACTAATTCATCAACTTGAACTTCACTACTTCTATCATTACCTTGTATAAACTTATACCAATCTTTTATTCCATCCGGACCTTTCTTTCTTAGATTTTCAACTTTGTGTCTCTCCTCTTTAACTCTAGCCTTATTAATCATTCTCCTTACTTTCTTCTGCTGGTCCTTGTACTCATTCCATGCACTCTGCCATTCATCCTCAGTAATTCTGTTTCTTTCATATATTTTACTCATACTGCGTTGTTTCCTATTTAAAGTCTTTCTTCTCATTCGTTCTTCCTTTATCTCACTTGTAAACCACCTGGCATTCCCTGTCCCTTTCCTACATTTTATTCTACCGATTTTTTGCTCTGCCACATCATACAAGGTTCTTGCAATCTCACCATTTAGGTCATTTACATTTCCACACCTGTTCCAGTTATACCTACTCAATTCATTCTTAAATTCTTCCCAGTTTGCCTTTTTTATCTGCCAACTTTCTTTCACACTACTGACCTTCTGCATTGACTCCTTTCTACCCCAGTTATATTCAAGCACAAGCATTTTATGGTCACTATCAATATCAAAAACATCTTCATCTACAAACATTTCATTGACACACTCTCTTGCTCTACTATTCACAATCATATAGTCAATTGCAGTTTTCCATTCCCTGCTTTGCCATGTATGCAAGCCATTTCCTATCGTGACATTCAGGTTTTCAAGTTCATTCTCACCACAAAAATCTATCAATTTTTGTCCATTTGCATTCACCGGCTCACCAAGTATACCAACATGGTCATTCATGTCACCCATCACAATCAGAGGGCACCTGCAGTGTTCTCGTACAATCCTTGTTAATATTTCATACTTTATTTCATTCTCTTCATGAGCTAACATCCCATCAGTTGTCATATAACATACAATCACAACAATACATTCTCTGGCATGCATTCTTTCACACTTAATTGCTAACAAATCTTCACTTTCAGGTTCATTTCCAACAGGAAGTTCCTCTAATTTCCAATTTAGAGCATTCTTTACAATCAAACCAACTCCACCACCTCTTTTTTGCCAATTTACACGCCCTTTTCCTATCATATGATACTTATTCTCCTTAAATGTTAAACTGACTCTATCACGCATTTGGGTCTCTACTACACCTACACAATCCAATTTTCCATTCTCAAATTCTACTAAGAGGTCATCTAACTTTCCTGCATTCCATCCACGCACATTTATACTTCCAAACCTTACAACACAATTGGACAATTCCAGACGTTCCTCACTTTTGCTCTGACGGATTTTCATTCATCCAGTTCCACCTTCCATTATGACATGAGTAGCCCTGATCCACCGGATATATTTCTTGGAGAGTTTCATCTCACCTTCTTTTGTAAGATGGACTCCATCTCCAAGAAAACACCCATCCTGGATCACGCTATCCATGCCAAGGAAGTGGAACCCAGCTCACGCTTTCTCACACTCTCAGCTCTCATACTCATAATCCTTTCATGCAACTCTCTATTCACCTCCTTTCGCACCCTTTCATACTCCTCATCACACGCAGGCCTTCTTAGGAGGCTAGTCACCGCCACTCTAACATTCTTCTTCCGCGCCCTATCAACAACTTTCATAATTGCATTCACCGTACGTTCTCTCCCACATTCAAGCAACCCTTTGCCACCTCCTTGCAGTACAACCATTCCTTCATCCATTCCATCTATCACTCTCTCAGCATGCCTACAAATCTCCACCACTCCTTTCCCTCTCATGCTCGTACATCCACTACTGTCACTCATACATACGAACCTATCAACATTCTTCACCATGCTATCTCCACATATTCTAATCATAGGTCTTACTCTCCCTTTCATGCTACTCTTTCGCTCACTTCTTTCACTCAGATCATTCTTTCCATTCATCTTCCTTTCATTCGCTTCCACTACAAGCTCCTGCACCTCATGTGGCACCTCAACAGGTGGCTCATTCACTCTCTTTCCATTTGTACCTCTTTCATCATGCTCATTCATCCTTCTACTCTCATCTGTCACATTTGCACCATCATTTGCTTCATTCACACTCCTTGCACCATCATTTGCCTTATCATCCACTTCATTTGCACTCCTTGCACCACCAGTTACCTCTTCATTCACTGCATTTGCACCATTCTCATTCTTTCCTTCGTTCAGCTTCCTTTCATCCTTCAAGTCAGCCTCTAAAGCAACCATCAAAATTGTCAATCTCTCAACCTCCTCTTTCAACTTCTTACTCTCGTCATTCAAACATTTCCAGCACATAAACACAAGATCACTCAACTTTCTCAGACTCATTTCTCTCAAACCTTTGCATGCATCTATATCTATCCACTCTTTACAAGTCATGCACTCAATCTCCTCATCCATTCCACTTGCACCTCCCTTCCTACGACCAGTCCTATTTCTTGCCATCCTCAAACACAGACTTCTCTCTCAGTACAAATTTCACAGGCAGAAGAAGTCTTCACTCACCAAATCTACTGAAAATCAAGTTATCAAACCAAAAGAAACAAAAACGTTTCCTACTACTCTCACAGTCACTCTCTACAATGTCACACACTATACTCTTTATATGCAAAGAAAGCTTAGTTACCAGTCAAAACACCTCAGTCAAAAATTGCAAGTCACCACACCAAAGTCCAATGCTCAGTCTCAACTCTCACGCAACAAAAAAAACTACTCTCACGAGCACTCCATACAAAGTCACACACTGTACTCACGTGAATATACAAACTATACCAGTTTTTCAGCAACTTCACTTTAATTCACCACAATTTTCGTCGGAGAATCAGAAGCACGTGCACACCGTATCCCTCTCTCACTCCTCTTGCTCAAGCAAATCATCAATAACAATATACATATTATATGTATATTGTTACATATTATATGTATATTGTTACCTGCAACAATATACATATTTTTTACTTCCGAATAATTCTTTGCTAAAATTATTTCTGTTTATTTATACAAATTTTTAGCAGATCCTGAAAAAATTTCAACAAGGCAGTGAAGTGTAAAGTAAATTGTGAATTCTACAATTTTCGACGTGCTAATAATGGCGAATTTTTACATATCCAGTATTTTAAAGTTTGCTAATATTTTTTACTCCCTTGTTCGCAGTTCTACATTCTGAGGGACACATCCGGAATCTTCTATCAGCTGTGGACTGATAACCCATTCAATGCAATCAACCGGGCCAATCAGAAGCGACATGACACTCCCTATTGGACTCGTCCACTGCAGTCCACGAGTTGACGGTTTTTGCGAGCTTAGTTCTGTGTCCTCTGCCTCACTTCGACAATCTAGAAAATAACTGTCATTGCTAGTCACTGTTTTTTGTACAGTTTGTTTTCTATTACAATTAATTCAAAATATAGACAATTATGATATTTTATCTGATTTCCATGCCTGTAGTAACGAGTTGATATCGGGAAGTGATTTATTTGAAAATGCTTAAAAAAACAATGTTTGGAAAAAAGTGTGATGATGCTGTTGAACCTGAGATTTCCAGGGCACCACGCGAAGCTGGCAGTTCTGTTTGTGCTGGAGGAAGAATTACGCGCTCGACCATCGACCATTTCTTTATCTCCAGTTGACTGATTAGCAAAATTAAAATAAAAGAAGCGTGTTTAGTATTAACAGCTGTATATAAAGCCTAAAATTTTGGTTAAATGCAAAAGATAAGTGCCAGTTTTGCCAAGTTCTCGAAGCTACACAATCTCCACTTTGTGTGTCTCTAGATAAGTTCTTATGGTCAGAGGACAACGCAAGTCTAATTTGATTCTACAAAGGGCTGCCAGAGCCTCATTGAGATGGGCGCTCCATCGCGTCTTAGCGAAGCTGTTTCGCGTCAGACAAAATCTCCTCAAAATGTCTTCCAGATATTCCGCTGCAAATGAACAACACGCACAGAAACTCGTGGCTTAATGGTGTAAGAATTTTCAGGTATCCGAAAACTCCAGTTTGTGACTCGAACGAATTCAGAAAGATAGGAAAAGGTTTTATTACATGTATGAGAATAATTCACAAGCATGAAATAGCCGTATGTTTAAAATTAAATATTATTTTCAGAGTACGAACTCATCGAAATCACTTCAATAAAGTAAACTTATGTGAAAAATTCAAAGGAAACGTTTATTTGCTGTGTTTTGTATATATTTTTTTCAACGGAATCATATTTCTTAGCATAAAAAAGCGTTTATTTCTAATAAAGTTCAAACATTAAATCTTCAAACACTGGTATTTAAAATACCTCAATACTAACATCCTTAATTGATAATAACACATTGGTATCGTAATATCTACATAAAATGTTGAAACAAAATTGATTGACATATAAGCACAGCAGAAATGAGTTCCTTCGTTGCGTAATTTGATTTTGACAGTGGATTTAAATTTAAGTAACTAAGAGATTCTAATCCTCGTAACGTTTAGTTGAAAAATGCATTCGTGTGTGCGCACTTAATTGGAATAAAAGTGAAAATCGCATTCAAATACCTTAACTTAGAGATCCTTAATTTTTATTCGTACAAGGTTATCGTAGTATCCATGTTATTTGTTTCAAATAATTATTCGGATCCTTAACTGCTATTCCCTCATGATTATCGTAATACCCATGTTAGTTATCGAAACATGATTCGAAGAAAAGCTCGAAAAAAATACGTTCCTCATCGTTGCGTTAGTCAGATTTTGGTGATGCATTAAATACAAGTGACTAAGAAAACGCAATCCATGTGACGCATTGCTGAAAATCCTCTCGTTGGTGCGTACTCATATTGAAATATGAACATACGAGCGTAGGAACTAGTGATACGAGCATGAGGGATTGATGTTAAAAGTAAAGTGGGCAGATTTAATTTATTTTGATTCAAGAACTATATGGTCGATGGTCGGGATGTGGGGCAATTTTTCACACTAACGCATCAACTAGTATGCCAAGTGATGAGCTCGGAAAGAATATAATATTCCCTGTAACAAAAAATAATGATATTTCCCACTTACGATAATAGTACTCACACAAATAAGCTCACCGGAGTCAAAGACATGAAAAGAATTGTTATACAATGCTAGCCGTAACATTTTAACATAGCTGGAACTGTAAAAAAAGTCAACTACCTAAAATAGTGATCTCATCATGTACTCACGAGCGTAAGAAAGTAAAAATTACCATACAAAACTAACAAAAACAATTTAAGATCTCAATGAGGCGCCCATCTCAATGAGGCTCTGGCAGCCCTTGGTAGAATCAAATTAGACCTGCGTTGTCCTCTGCCCATAAAAATATGCAATGCAAATATGCATTTATTGTAATGCATATATGCATGCATTTATTGTAATGCATATATGCATGCATTTTAATTTTTTAAACATATTTAAGTGAATTCCTTTTTTTGATTAGATGTAAAGGAGAAACTTAGTATTCGTCTCCTCTATTGGTTATAACTATGCAATGTATAGATCACTAGATTGTACTTATCATTATTATTATCATCATTATTATTACATAAAAAAGTTTTAGCCCACCATTACCCCGACAAAGATGCTCCAAGAGAAGAAGGATGAAGGCACCATGTATGGAGAACAGAGAGAACGCGGAATCTATGCACAAGGTGCGCAGAAACAGTAAGCTAAGAAAGAAGATCATGAAGCAAGAAAAAGTTGAAGAAGAAAGTAGTAGATGCTGAAAAACAGGACAGCAGTGAACTGAAAAAAGATGGTGAGTAATAAAACAAAATCCTATTCTATTTTAACAAAAAAGAAAGCCTACCTAACCTTTAGCTCGGGCCCTCACATAGTCCCCCTGGGAGCGCTAATTTCCATAGATACAATAGTTGTATCCTCCTAAGGGGATAATTGGAGACCTTTAGTTTTTAGACAGTTAATATTTTTTACATGAATGATATTTTGCTCGCAAATGCTTACTTTTCGAGATATTTAACTCTGAAATTATAGGAACGTCGTATATAAAATTGAACAAACGGACACGTAAATATGCTGTAATTCGGTATTAACGTAACGATACGAGAGGTTAGGTTAGGTAAAGTTGGGTTAGTTAAATGAGCTAACCTAAATAAACCTAAAATAGCTCACCTTAACTTAGCCAAAAGGATGCCGTTTCCAGCCAAAAAAGTGGGAGTGTTCCAACAATGAACCGACTACGCAATCGACTCTATAATATTATTCCTACCTGTACGTAATTATTGTTATATCTCGAAGATAACGCATAAACGAGTAAATTGTCATTCATGTGAAAATTCTTTAAATGTGTTCTTCTATCGATTCTTGGAAATCAAATTTCAAATTTCAGTGAGTGCATTAAAATCAATATCGACAAATATGATAGTAGTGAACGGGATGCTTTGGCATCGAGTAAATTAGAAACCATTAGTGAGAACAGACACAGATCATATACTAGAAGATCCTCAACCTATCACTAAGTGAGTTTCAGCCCTGTCGACAGTGACGTAGGTGCCAATTAGCCAATGACGGAGCCGATAAATTGTTACGTGACTCTTGTTTGCGTTAGTCGGCTGTGAGCCTGCGACAGAGGTGCATCAAAAATTGCAGTAGAAACTGCTCCTTACGTACGCTTGAAAAAATGCTTAGTGGAAAGTTGTGCTACTTATTTTTAGCAGTTTTAATATCACTCAAACATCTTAATTTCTTCATTATCGTATTGTTTCGACTAATATGAGAATCTGGTATTTAATGTTTTAAAATGGTGATGAACTTTTTCCGAAAAACTTAATTTACGGCACCGACGTTTAAACAATTTAAACAATTTAAACAATTTATTTACCACAGGAGATACAGAGGTAGAATGTTTCTTAAGTCTAGTACAATGGACAAGTCCGAATACGTTTTATCACATTTAAAACCTGAGTCTAACTTAAATGCATCTTGTTTTTAAATATAAATTATTTAAATGAATCTTAGTTTTTAAATATAAATTGTAAATACATATGTTCATAATGCACATTCACGTTTATGTATAGTGAAGGACAATATAAAAAAGTGTTTTCAATATAATCGAAATGTACTACTTCGGCTTTCACTATCCTTATTACGCCAAGAAACGTTTCATAACTTTTGAATAAAAACTTGAGTTCCAATCCTAACGACTATCATAGTAAAGCCTGGATACGCAGCCAATTGAAAGCCTTGGCAAAAATGACGTCAGCTGCGAGTCATGGCTGCTGGAAGCTGATTGGTTGGCGTGCGTGCGTACGTTTGTCTAGAGCGGGCTTGCGGTCCACCGTAGTTTTGATGTTTTTCTTATGTAAACGTTCTGTGGAACAGATTAGATAAGTTAGTTTGAGCCTCTCTAACCACAATAAAGGTATTCCAAAAAGACAAAGGCGGAAAGCACCATTTGGTATGAAGAACAGAAAACGCAAGGAGGATTCCCAAGCAAGATTCCTTGCGCAGCGAGTTAGGAAGTAAGTTTATGGAACAATCTTAGAGTCGAAGAAGAAATAAATTTGCACTGAAAAAAAGACAGCAGAGAACCAAAAAGATAGCCCGTAACATGACAAAAACCTTTTCCTATTTTAACAAAAAGGAAGGCTTACCTAACCATCAGTTCGAGCAACACATTTTCTCCGGGAAGTAGAAGTTCAAATAGATTAAATAGTTGAATTCCATAAGGGTATGGCAGACATGACTGAGAAGCATAATATGAGATTCGAGGTGGAATCTTAAGCGATTTTAATCGGCAAATAGCACGCTCTTAGACGCATTTCGCACACTTCTAGACAATGCATTAGCAAAGAAATGACAGCAGTCTTTTTTCTTAAAATCATAGTGAAAAATAATATAACTTCCTGATAACCTTATTGACAGGAGTTTCCAGTATGGTGAAGGCGCTCGAACAAAGTGAGGGGAGGTGCTGAAACTCCTATTTTGGGCTCATAGCAGCCCCTAATAAAATTAGATACTCGTCAATCCCCGACCTCACTTGCTATTTTGGTTAAAATTTTCATGTTTTCCTTAGAAACATTCAACTCTATGTAACAAGCGATTAACAGCGTTCAATTTCTTCCGAAGCGTTTCTAGTGGGTAAATCGTAATAATAATAATAATTATAATAATCCCCGAGCGGCTGACATCCGCTCAGGGGGGCGTCCCGCCGCTGGCGGATGGGGGGGACGGCCTATGCAAATAGGTTATCTGCGAATACTGAATAAGCAGACGCCGACCAAACTGTCCCCGCTGGCTGAGGGTAATCACTAACCGCATGGAAGCGCGCATAAAGAAACAACCCCCCAACGACGTGAACGGGACCCGACAGTCTCCAACTGCGGGTGCCGCGTCCGGCAGGGTAAGCTCCCCGGGAACTAGTAGTGAACCACACGCTACTAGTGGACCGGATGGTTCGGGCGAACCCGGTCGTCAACTCACTACGAACCCAACTGCAGTACAGGAGCAGGCTCCAGTTGCTTGTGAAGCCGTGCGGGACACGGCTCACTCGACGGCGACTACTCCAAGCAACCCAGGGAGAGCGGCAGACCGGTCACTGGAGACAGTGACCCCTCCTACCTCGCCGCCTCCCACTAACAGACGTCAACCCCGGAAAAAGTGGACAAAGGAAGCCTGGAAAACCCTTTGGATGTGCTACCTACGAAGCGACCCCCAAACCCGAGGCTTTCGCAAACTTATGAGGCAAATCTGGGTCGACCTAGGCCTTCCCAACCACTCCGAGCAAATGCTGGCGAGCCAAATAAGAGAGATCAACCTCAAAAACCTCCTTACCAACGAGGAAAAAGAGCTCATAGCCAGTGAACTAAACACGGAAGAAGGGGTGGACGAAACTAATCACCAGGCCGAAGCAAGAGCGTCTCCGATACCACTCGAAACTGAGACACCAATCGTGACCACCGGAAATGACACCGACCAAAGACCAGAAGACGACTCTTGCTCGAGCAATTACACCACCGACGATGAAGCAGAAACGTCAGGAGCTGGAACTGAGGTACCAAACCAGCTGAGGTACCACCAGATCAGCGGCTCAGAACCTGACGATGCTTCAGACGGCGATTTAATAGCAGCACCTCCGCAACAAGCTGAAGTGCCAAACCGGTACCACCAAGCCGGCGACACCGGACCGGAAACGGACGAGGCGGAACCCATCGCAGGGGAAGAACCTGTGGTGGACCGCCGAGACCTTCCGGGCGATGAAGAGACTCTGCTCAACGAGCTCCACAATACCTACTTAACGCTCCTGCACGAAACTCCAAAAGAACAACTACCGAACCTCAGACACGTCCCATCGGGGAAGATCCTAGCAGCTACTGCCAAGATTAATCATCTCATCGGCAGAATAAAGACCAGGAACATCACAGAAACTAACACCCTAATTCTGGCCGGAGCGTTCCTAGTCTCCAAAGAGCTTGCTCCTCCGCCGGCAACCAACCGGCCGAGAGGAAAGAAAGACCCCCCGTGGAAACACCGAATCCAAAAAAGCATAGATGAGCTCCGGAAACATCTAAGCTGGATCTCGGAATGGAGACGTGGCAGACTGACCTGCAGAAACAAAATGGCGGAACTCGAGAGTATCTACCACTGCAGGGAGGCAGGACTACAACTGGTAGAAGAAACCCTCAAACAAAGACTATCGGCAAAACGAAGCAAAATCCTTAGATATGAGAACAGAATCGCTGGCTTTCAACAGAACAAAATGTTCGCGACCAACCAGTCACGATTCTACAAACAACTGCGCCACAGAAATGACGAAATGGACGTTCCGGAAGCCGAAGGTACGCGGCGCTTCTGGAGCGGCATTTGGAGCCAAGAGGTCCAGCATAACGCCGAGGCTGAATGGCTCCAAGGCATCGCAAAAGACGTCAACCCGGACGAAGACCTCCGGATAACGGCGGCGCGATTACAAAAGCAAATAAGAAAAACGCAGAGCTGGAAGGCCCCGGTCCAGACAAAGTCCAAGGCTACTGGATCAAGACCTTCACATCCCTCCATCCCAGGCTGGTAGAAAACCTGGACAGATGCTTAACATCAGGCACTGTGCCAGATTGGATGACAACTGGAAGGACGGTGCTGATACAGAAGGATAAGGAAAAAGGACCAGCGGTGAGCAATTACAGACCCATCACATGCCTCCCGGTCATGTGGAAGATCCTCACCGGCATGATCTACGAGAGCATGTATCAGCACCTAGTGAGCCGCGACTACTTCCCTAACGAGCAAAAGGGATGTAGACGGGGAACGAGAGGGACGAAAGACCATCTTCTGCTCGATAAGCTGATCATGACCCACGCCAAAGCTAAACACAAGAACCTTAGCATGGCGTGGATTGATTACAAAAAGGCCTTCGACATGGTCCCACACTCATGGATCCTCGAATGTCTGGAGACATACGGAGTCGCAGGAAACGTCCGGCGGCTGATCGCAACTACCATGCCTAACTGGAAGGTCCAGCTCACGTGTGCAAACGCTGAGCTGGGAGAGGTGAACATCCGTCGAGGAATCTTTCAAGGCGACTCCCTATCTCCACTCTTGTTCGTACTGGCACTGGTCCCAATGACTCAGGTCCTCAACAACACGGGCTTGGGATTCAAGTACGACCGCAATAACAGCCTAAACCACCTACTCTACATGGACGATCTCAAGCTGTTCGCAAGATCCGCTAGAGAAATCGAAAGACTTGTGAAAGTTGTGCACGAATTCTCCCACGACATCGGAATGGAATTCGGAATAAGCAAGTGCGGCCTCATCAACATCGTGAGAGGCAAAGTCTCAGCAACTGAAGGTATCCACTTAGAGAACGAAACAATCGAACAGATCGAAGAAGAAGGGTACAAATACCTAGGAGTGCTTGAACACGACAACGTTCTGCACACCGAGATGAAGAAAAAGATCAGGAAAGAATACTGCAGCAGAGTGAGGTTAATTTTGAAATCTAATCTCAACGGCGGCAACATCATCAAAGCCATTAACACATGGGCCGTACCGGTCATCAGGTACACCGCCGGAATAGTTAAATGGACGAAGCTCGAACAAAAGCAGCTAGATACGAAGACCAGAAAGCTGATGACCATCTTCAGGGCACTCCACCCCCGATCATGCACTGACAGGCTATACATCAAGAGAAAGGAAGGAGGAAGAGGTCTGCTTGAAGTGGAAGAGTGCATCCAAAGTGAGATCAGAGCACTCGGCCAGTACACGAGAGAGCACCAAGATCCTTGGATGAAACTGGTGTGGACATCGAAGACCCTGAAAGAGGAAGAGACCTCAGACAGTTTCAAGGAGAGGAGAAGGGGAGAGCGACTCCAAAAGTGGGAGGGAATGGCACTCGCCGGCCAATACCCCCGACAAACTCGAGAAGCAAAACCCGAACTCACTTGGAACTGGCTGAATCGAGGTGAACTCAAGAAAGAAACTGAAGGCATGATCCTTGCCGCGCAAGAACAAGCCCTCAACACCAAAAACAGAGCAGCTAGAATCACGCACACAAGCAACGACCCAAAATGCCGGATGTGCAAAACCAAAGACGAAACCGTCAACCACCTGATCAGCGAGTGCTCGGCGCTGGCGCAGAGGGAATACAAGAGGCGGCACGACAAGGTAGCAAAAACTCTACATTGGAACCTGTGCAAGACTCACAACTTCCCCTGCGCTGACCGCTGGTACCAGCACGAGCCCAAGACTGTGATGGAAAACGACGACATCAAACTTCTCTACGACGTCCTCCACCAAACTGACAGGGCCATCACAGCCAGACGACCGGACATCGTCGTCATTAACAAGACCCAGAAACAGATCAAGATCATCGACGTGGCAGTTCCGTACGACTCAAGAATCGTCGAAAAGGAGGCTGAGAAAATCCTCAAGTATCAAGACCTCCGGGTCGAGCTCGCCTCGACCCACGGTTGCCGCGCCGAGGTGGTTCCCATCGTGATTGGGACACTTGGGGCCTCAACCACCAATCTTGAAAGGCATCTGGGTAGCATCGGCTGTGATAAAATCCACCCTGGACTGCTGCAAAAGTCAGTTCTCCTGGGATCTGCCCACATTCTTCGCAAGGTGCTCGGATAACACCGGACACTGAGCTGAAGCCGAACCCACTCAGACGAACTGGATTCGAATATGGAGAAGAGAAGAAGGCGGTGATCCTCAGGGTGCGGGACGCACCCCGGAACGCTACGCCTAAAGGGACCGAAGGCTGCGAAGGAAGGAAGAAAGGAAGAGGAGCGTAAAACACTCGCTACACCACTTCTGACTGGAACAACCTGAAGACAACCCTACACCAGCCTTAACAACTTGGCTGTGGATCTGTTTCAGTAATAATAATAATAATAATAATAATAAAAGTAAAATAATAAAAATAATAGTGATGACTATGATTACAGAAATCCTGCTGGATAAGCAACAACAGCCTTAATTCTTAAATAAAAACTTTACCTTGGAAATCCTTCGGAGAAACAAGGGGGTCCACATTTACTATTAGCTGACGACCCCAGTTGAAAAGCGACCATATTCAATGATAATAATTAAAATTCTTCCTCTTCGTTCTCGTCAGATGTTCGACGTATCGTTCTTGAAACTAACGGTAGGTTTCACTGTTTTAGAACTGCTATAAAGTAATTTTAGCTCAGTAGTCCTACACGCCAAAGCTTTTTCCCTGCACGCAGAAATAGGCACCCACACACGAGCCGCACCAGGACGACAAACGCACCCATATTTAAACCTTCGCCTTAAGGGTGCTGTAGTAGCATCGATAATGACATGCAGGGTTATCAAGAAAGTCTCAAAAGCCTATGTAAAAAACTGAATTGACTGCGTTTTTGTTCAGTCTCTCAAATCGAAAATTAAGTACGAGCAATTAGTAAAATTAAATTTACGACTCTCATCGGCTCTACGCCCTTTGTCGTAGTAAGCTCCGTTCTATCGCGTACTGTGTTGTTTCTTTAAAATTTATGATACAATATCGAGCAAAAAGAAGAGTTACTATTTAAACTTTAGCTAGGAATTTCCAGGTCAATATTGAATTTAATGTTGTCTACGACTTTTATAATTTCACTGCGAAATTTAGGTAATTGGAGGCATTTTAAGATGTTTTACATGAATGACATTGTGCTCGCAAATGCTTAGTTTTCGAGATATGGCATAAATAACGTTCAGGTAAGAATAGCATTAAAGGCAGTTTCGCGGACGCGGAACACGCGAAGTTTTTTAGCGGGAGACATCGGCCTCGGTATGGTTAAGTTAAGCTATTTTAGGTTTACTTAGGTTAGTTTATTTAACTAACTTAATTTTACCTAACATAACCTCATCTGTTGTTGCGTTATAACCGTTTTTCTACTTATTTACGTGTCAATTTATTAAAAGACGTTCCAAAAACTTCAAAGTTAAATATCTCGAAAACTAAGCAATTGCGAGCACAATGTCCCTCGTGTAAAACGTTTTCAATTGTCTCATTTTACCTACATGTGGCAAATAAATTATTAAAATCGTCAACAATAAATTCAATATTGACCAATTTACATAAACTTTGTAAATGTATCAAATGGATTTACCTCAGTGGGCTTATACATACTTCTAAATCTCTCCCCATGTAGGTGCCTACGTTTTCCCAACAAACTCTTTTATTCAAATAAAACCGCAATCCATTTCTGTGAGAGTGGTTGCTTTCACACGTGTTACAGAGCCCAGGAAACTAGCCGCAGGCAATTCTTCGGTTGAGGTGCAACGAGAACCAGGCAAGAAAGAGCAGTATTTTAGTGATGTACAATTGTGGGAAATAAAATAAAACTGTGGAGTAGCTAACTATTGTATATTTTACAGGAACATAACGAAAATTAAACTGGAAGAATATCACATTTTGCCAGCATTAGAAAAGCTAGAAAGTACATTAAAAGCTGAATAAGAAAAAGAAAAGGGTACTTACAATCATCTCATACAAGCTACAGCATCGTGCAGTAAAGAAAGGCTAAAAGTTTATTCCTTATTCAAGAAAATAGCAATGTAACCAGCGAGACGAAATCAATTTTGAAATTTTCATTCCGTAGGTTTCTAACGACAGCGAGACTGCTCCTCTCTTAGTCTATTCCTCAAACTAGTATGATTTCTTCCGAGCATTATCTATTAACGATCCAGCGCAGTTAAAAAGATGGACCGAGTGATTCAGGCCACAATGTACTTGTTTCGTTGAACAACGAAGGCAAAACGGTAACATAATTCTCAATTTTGCACCAACGTTTATCATGGGTCTATTGTGAAAACAAATAATGGAATTCGTACGCCTACACTAAGAAGAACTTTGTTGCAAAACCTACACACTTTTAGTCGTCCACTTGTCAAAAACCTACTCACAACAATGCCACCAAGGTAAAACTTTTATCAGAGCATTGTGACACACTTTAGTGTGCCATGAACCGATTTGAAAGACTTGAGAGCGCCAACCATGACACACTTAGCCTTAAGCTGGCCACACACTAGCATATCTGATCGGTCATGACCAACAGATATGGAATGCTACAGATGAAATCTGTCGCTCTAATCGCCACTAACTGCAGCGACTATAACTGCTACTCCAGTGCGTGTTCAGCAGTGGTAGCAGGCGGATGTGAGATAGATAAAATTAGATTATCAGTTAGGTTAAGCCTCCCTATCCTCAACAAATGAGATCCAAAGAGAGGAAGGAAGCAAGCACCATTTAGTATGGAGTTAGGGGAAAGCAGAATCTATGCAGAAATGGCATAGAAACAGGAAGCTAAGAAAGAAGATCATGAAACAAGAAAAAGTTGAAGAAAAAAGCAGGAGGTTCTGAAAAACAGGACAGCAGTGAACGGAAAAAAGGTGGTCCGTAACAAAGCAAAAACCTATGTTATATTAACGAAAAGAAAGCCTACCTAACCTTAAGCTCAGGCCCTCACATTGTACCCCTGGGAGCGCTAATTCCCATAGATACAATAGTTGTATCCCCCCTGAGGGGGGCGGTTGTGAGATAACCAGTCATGGACGATAAGAAAAAAAAGTTTTAGCAAGCTTTGTGCTATTAAGTGTTATGAAGAAGCCCGGAAAGCGGAAACGATCGCGTCGGTCAAAGGATTGGCTTTAAAAAAATAATTTTCTCATATGACACTTCTAAAAGAATGGAAAGAATATAACCCATACGATTTTAGAAATTATTTGCGAATATCCAATGAGGTATTCCAAGAAATACATGCCACTATTGCCCCATTCATACTAAAGCAAAATACGATGCTCAGAAAGGCAATAAGTTCTGTGGTGGAGGGAAAGAACCGTCACATTTGCCCGTACACTGGGCGATAAAATCTGGAGGCGGGTAAGGAATTCCAACATGATGGAAGATCAAAATGAGCGATTTGATATGCCAGACTTTATCTGTATCACCCCACACACTGGCAGATAATTGAGCGATTTGGTCTGTACAGATCAAATCGACAGAAACTGACCGATCAGATATGCTAGTGTGTGGCCAGCTTTAGTCAGGACTATTCCGCATAAATATTTCACTGTCTTAGACTAGACTTCGAATACACGGAATGACATGCAATTTCTTACCAATTTGCAGAAAAATATAGCAAATAAATTGAGATTTTATATCAGAAATATATTCCATTCACAAATTTCATAGACAGGCTGCTTTTTAACGAAAAAAGTTTTCACTGTATGAAACGTGACTATGTAATTTAACTTTTACGATCGCTCGAAAATGAAGTCAAAAGGGATTCACCCAGATGTGCTGTACCAAGATTTTACTAAATAATCGTTTGACAAACAAATGCATCAAATTTACCCCGAGTGTAGGTTTTATCACGCACTCTTGACCAGACCAGACCGGGTTCGCGTAATCACGGATGACTTCGAACCTTCCATACAAGTCACCATTATATCTTCTTTACAGTAGTGATGGAAACGTTGTTGTTGTTGCCGCTATTTACAGCATCAAGATAGACGTGCATGAGAAACATAATTTCAATAATGTAAATTATGCTATGAAGTAAATGGATATGTTACAGATAACGCCAAATGAGGAGAAAATTACTCGTGGTTACGTGTGAATGTTTCGTCAATGGGATATTTGCAGAAATGTTGCGTTAACAGGATATTTGAGCGGCGTTTCTTAAAAACTGAAAGAGGTTAATGAACTTTAATTTGCGTATAACCAGGCATGAATCCTTAAGAGTGAGGATGGGATCTGAAAATTTATTAAACTTTATTACATGTTCGACTATTTACTCATTCTTCATTAATTGTAATACATGTATCGAGAAAAACGTAGAAAATACACCCTGGGATATAATATTCATTGAATCTCCGTAGGCACATTTGATCTGGCTTGGAAAATCAGCAGAAGTTTAGGTTAGAAAAAATACTGCACAGAACCGGCAACTTGTTTGTCCCGGCTCATACGTAGAGTAACCGATCGAAAAGACATTGCTTATTCTTAACCAATTTTTACTAAGAACAAACCATGAATTATGCAGCAACTAAATTTTAAAACTTGGATACATGGTGTACCTTACGATTGAAAAATGATAAACGGCTTGATTAGCACCGCACAAAAATTGACATGGAAGTCATTGCTCAAGTCCTCGGCCAATAACAATATTATATTCAGGCTATTCTTCGAAGTTAATCGATACTACCCCGAAAGTTATCGCACAAACACTGCAAGAAAGATAACTGCGTCTTCAAAGGGCACATTTGCACGCCATTCGATGTACGCGAAGCTTTATCAAGAAGGATCGATGACAACGTCGGTAACCTTCGCTTCACAAGTTAATAAAATTGTTACTTTCTTATCACAGGTCTTGCTCATTCCAGGCCTCGATCATCAGTACTAAACATTTTCTCAATAGTGATCGTTTTTTCACACCCTTCCACACTCTTTTTCACCGTGAGTTTTACAATTCATCACATCAAAAGTCTCCTGCATACAACAAACTGTACAAAAACTTCAACAAGCAAGAAGAGAAGCACCGAGTGGTCAACACGAGGAGAAAAAAAAGTTGGTATGAGTTATTGGTTTCCTATCTTAAAAAAATACGAACGTATTAGTGTAATGAAATTTTTAAACATCTCCATCATTCACTTTTCGGAGAAATAACCTGAAAGTTTCTATACTTTCTAATTACGTTCAACCTGCGCAATCTAATTTCGCTGTAGTCCAGGAGCAGTCGTAGCTGAGACACGCGACAGTCACCAAGAGGGGAAAAAGAAAAATAGCGAATGAGATTTCGCTATTTAGGAGCACATTTTAATCCCTTTCCAATCGAAATAGGAAATACTAACATCAGTTTACTTTGAACATTCTTCCATCACTTTAATTCAGCATCCGTTCCTTCAAACATGTAGCTTAAGAACCTCGATACATGACTGCCAATAAAAAAGAGGGATTAAGTCACAGACAGTGATTGTGTCAGTTGCTTCAATGTAGTCGAATTACATTATAGAGAATAAGCTTGGCGGTTGCATGTTTTGGGAGACGTACAGGATCTTGAAAACCTAACGTTCTTCGTAAACTCAAGATATTTTATTGATGACTAAATTTTACTTCTGTGAGTAGAGGGAACCTTCGGGTGCCCACTATACTGGTATATATGCTAAGCGCATGAATGATGATTCATCCTAGCTGAAAGACGCTCATCCATATTTTTCAAGGGCTTGAGATTAAAAGTAAGCGTAACTGAAAAACCATTTTTTCCAAATATAATTTGTCAAAAAGAAACAGAGACCCTAAAATTCTTCTCTACTCACTTCGACGAGACATTCCATCAAGATGAATTTAATTTTCTATTTCTTCCTCCCCATGTTCCCAAATGTTTATTCGTTATGCAGGATGTACTTTAAGAAATAAGAATGAAAGAACAAGCTACAGAAATCGAAAGAAACTCTTCAAGCGACGGACAACAAATACTCCAGCCTACTTTCAACGCCACAGCAAGGCGTTGAAAGTAGGCGAAAGTAGGCGTTGAAAGTAGTAGGCGTTTCCGCGAGGTACGCTACTCTAACATTCGCGCAACCCTTCATCACGTAGGAAAAATTCATTTATATGAATAAGCAAACGCAAAATGCATGCAAACATTGCATCCACCAACGAACTCATTTATTGTCGACGGGGAAATGACATAAAGGTAGGTTGTCCTTCACTGTACAATTGCTTTCCATCGTTTTATTGCTGCTTTAAAGCTACTGTCACTACTAGTAGAACTTTTTTAATTTTCACTCATTTTTCCAGCAACTGTTGCCTAATTTAACGCTTGATGAGAGCTTGGCGAGTGAAACATTTTTCCCTCTATGTTCCTGCATGCAAAAGGAGAGTAATAAAATCGTGAAATTAGAAACAACATGATCCATATTCACCGAGTTGCTTGATACTGTTATCGTATTATAAATAATCTGGGAGAAATTGTCATGGCGGAAAGTAATCAACTAACCCAGAGTACTTATTCCGTGCCAAAGTTCAGCATATGACTCAACAAAGCAGGTACATTGGTGGCTTCACTGAAATTAGATTGAAGTATGTATTTCAGAAATTGTTACAGTAAAATGGCGCAATTGCACAAACAATGATTTCTGAGTAACCAGCAACAATTATTAATTAATAAATTATTCATTGATGTATTGTTAGATGTCAATAATATAACAGCCCGAGAATATATACAGTTAATTAAATTTACATATTGTTTTCCATAAATCCCACGACCCACTGTGACAAGCACCTTAGCGATGCCTGTACACGTATCGGTCGAACCCCACAGCTGTCGCCTTAATATTTAGCTATTGAACACTGTACAGGATATGTACAGGACGTAGGGAGGCCGCCACCACTACCCTGCCGGCACGAGCATCACGGAGGACGTGCTCATCATCTCCCGCATCAGCTGCAATAGAAATTGAAAATGGAAAAAATTGTACTTCCGTTGAAAACAAGAACGGCTCCACAATAGTTCTTAGCCTCTAATATTCTTTACCAGATTTTTGCATGAAACAGATTTATTGAAAGTGACGATATGAATGGTTTCATATCATTTCAAAAACGATTAAAATGACGCGTATAAAAGAAAGTAGAAATTAGTTTTGAATAGATATATCCCAAAAACAATGGCGTAATTCTGTTCCAAAAAAGCTCGAAGTCCTTCAATCAGCACGAGTCAACAATGAGGTCTATGAGTTTCTCGAGAAAGTAGAGCGCAATGACTGCCTTTGCATATAGTGTGATATGACCAAGTAATGCCCCAGATGAGATGCGTTGCTGTTAAAAGGAAAATTGATTTACAGAGAGTAACACGTTTACCCACTGCGGTCTAATCTACACGTCTTCAAAATGTTATCCAAAAGAAATTTTGGGCACGTCAGCATTTTTCACCCAGTGATGCTCCCTTCTGACATCCAGACTTTAGTCACAAATCCTGTTCCTCAGGCCTGTTCGGTGTTGAGGGCATGTCTATTCGCGTGTCATAAATAGCGATCCCACAGAATTCGATGAGTAATATTTCTCCCCACTGGAAGTGTACCTTTATATTTAAAGAAATTTATATGAAATAACTTGAATAAGTTGTCACGAATCTCGTCACTTAGCCTACACTCAATAAGTGATGAGAGGTTAACTGACGGATCGATCGTAAAAGCAATCTCCCAAAACGGTTTGACATCGGAAATCTATTAGTCCAGTGGATTAACTATAAGCCTCGAAAATAAAAGTTTCACTGAAAAAGTTGCTTTTTAGAAAATGATTTTCAACTTTTGAAATTCACCCAAATCTGAAACGGACATGCCTGCTCAATTCGCTCGATATGTTAGCAAAATTAGCACCTGGCTGCGGTAACTCAATTTGGCGTGACGCTGTAATTAAAAATCATTCCGAATTATTGTTTTGTATGAGACTTTGACATCATCGATCATGTCGATTTGAAAATCGTAGGTTACATAAGTTCTGAAAAGTTTTTAGGCACTTTACATTTAGTCGGGGTTCCGGGATTTTGCACATTGTTAGCTTGCACCTTTTACGATTTCAGTCTGGAGCCTGCCACGAAGAGGGGATTTTAATCTTGTACTTTGATCAAGTTATGAAGCTATCCTACCACTTTTTCTAACAGCTATGAGTCGTCTTTTTGGAGCAGCTGCAAAGTTGGCGTCAGCGTTTGAAAATGTTTCAAACTTTACAGGAGATTCAACCAAACTCTCGTAGCAGAGAGGTTCATCCTTATTGTTCATTGAAAAACGATATGAAACATCTACGTGATCCAAACGCAGCCTACAGATCATTCTTTCGTGATTGTGGTTTCGCAATTGTACGTAACATCTTAACGTCTCTGAGGACTATACGATCCTCTTTCTAAAGTAACCTTAATATTTTGTATTTATTGTTAAATTTTTTCCTTAGTGTTCTCTATCAAGTTCACTGCCGAGTGACAGTGTGTCATTTTGATATTCTAGCGCCAGCCTAATGACGGTGGTTGTAAGAACGGCAGTACGAGGACAAAAATGCTGACGCTAAAGAGTCAACTAATAATATAGCCCTTTTATAACAAAAACCCTTATAACGCCTAAAACCCTTATAGCCCTTAGAAAGCTAAAGGGTTAACTAATATTATGGCCCTTAACTAATGGTATATTTTTCTATCTTAGCTCTTGTTATCGGGCCATAGTCACTGAAGTGATTTTTTGTTTCACTGGAGCGATTTGGGGATATCGCTGCTTAAACTGTTCATCCGTAATTTTATCGTCTGCCACTCCCACATAATATATAGGTACCCAGCGGCAAAAAGTGATAAATTTTTCTGCTGTACACCCAGTCGTGACAATCAACCATGGGTTTTATTTACTAGTGGATGGCCACTATTAAACAGTGGAACTACCCGTATTGCACTTCGTGCGTCAGACTGTAGTAAGGTTCATGTTTTCATGTTCATTTCCATTTTACAATAAAGAAGGGATTGCAAATAATTTGGCAGGAAAGAGGGATGTTTCGGGTCGTATTGCAGCTACTTTCAACACTTTATCCATAAAAAGTTTAAAAATTATAATGTATGTGCATATGGCCCTCGTGTTCGCGCATTCTAACATTCGTGGGTATTTATGGATGGAGGAGCCACCTTGCTCAGTGAATTTTTTATCAAAAAAGAAGAAAAGTTTGATTTCTGTTGTTAAGGATTTACTTTTTTGGCATTGTCAGTTGCTTTTAAATGTAGCAGATTAGTATTCAATAGTTTCGAACTGCAATGTGTTGTGTTCAGCTGTATATGGAAGAACGTGAAAGTTCTAAATGCTTAATTGTTCTTTTAAGAGTTCTATTCGGAGGATTATTGAGGCTACAATAAAGCCTCAGATAGTAGGTGAAGTCTGATAATGTTGCAAAGAGGGCTGTCGTCTTCTGTTGATGAGGGATGGTTCTCCCGTACATGAAGGACGAACAGAAGGCTTCTATAGCGAATCGTAATTCAGTGTTCAAAGTGTCAGATATTAGGAACATGTGCTCTTGACAATCATAATCAAATTTTGGTTGGACGTTTTGAAATTAATCAGACGAACTTTGAAGTTTTTTTGAGGGAAATTCTCCATAAATATGGCTAAACGTCCACATGGTTCAATATATAAATTGGTTTCATTATTCCTTCGCTCCATGCAGTATCATACGTTTCCTTGATGCCGAAAATAATGCGTACAATTTTTGTGCATAGTTATAGCGTTTATAATGGCAGCACTTTCTGTGTCTCGCACCTTACGGAAGTCATATTATTAAGAGCATATTTACGATATTTCTAGGTGATTGATCAATCTTGCATCAACTATTTTCTTCAGTCTTTTGCAGAGGTAACTTGTTTGGACAACAGGTCGATAGCAATTTGCAAATGTTGGGGTTTGGTTTAGCAAAAGGGAGTACTGTTGCTTATGCCCATGATCGTGGTGAAATACCTCAGCACTATTTAATTCATGATAAATTTTGGATGAAAACTTATGACCTGTTTTAGCATTTGATAATTTATTTCATCATTTCCTGGGGTAGTGTTTTTTCAGAGCCGAATTAAGCTCATTCACAGTGTGGGTCTCATTGTAATATTGGCAATTATTTGTGTAAAATTATACATCGATACTTCTACTTATTTTTTGAGGCGTAAGAAAGTTGAGGGAAAGTTGTTTAGGCTACTTATTTCCGCAAAATAAATTCCCAGTTTGTTTGCAACTTTTTAGTGTCCAGAACATGCTCACAGCTTTGAAGTAGCGTTGACAGAGAAGTTGCAGCTTGTTCATCTCGAAATTTTTATAGTTTATTCAATGGCGCTTTTACGATCCTAGTATTGAGAAAGTTTTGTCATCAATGTTTTCGGGTACACCGACGCGTATGAAGTTCAAATGATCTGGCCTTTCATAGGAAAATTTATCAACTATTGTTTTTGTTGTCTGGTATTTGCATAGAACATTTTTCTTGTCCATGCGAGTGCTGGTGCTGTTTTAGTTCCCCCATCGAAGTGTTTTGCGTGTGACTTATTCGTTTGTTTGAAGAATAGGGGGAAAGCCTCGCTGTTAGAAGTTGCTTCTCTTTGAGATCTTCCATCTTTTCTATACTCTTTTCAGCGCTTTTGGCAACAGTAGTTGACGTAAAGGATGTAAAAACTTGGCGACTGTTAGGCTCACTTTCTGTGGTGCGTACTGACTAATGATTGCTTCTAAACGTCTCCTTAATAGCGTCTTACATGCACTCTTGGGATATGTCTGGGGAGCGCATGTCTTGGGATATGTCTGGGGAGCGTGTTGCCCGGTTGTTTTATAGGTGAGCGTTTGTTGTTATGAAACTGTCTTCAATGATTCTCCCATCTGTTTTAGTAATGTTAGCTCCCCCGAGTAGGACTGCAACCTTTAAATCGATAAAGAGTATGCAATTATCGGGAAGTGCATTAGTTGCTCCATTGTTATTTGTCGATATTGGGCGAGTGTTTATGTATATACATATATGTATAACTATGTAGGTATGAACACATATACCCTATAAATTATGATTTTTATACCTCGAGAGTAAATTTTAATTAAGCACATCGAGAACACTTGATGCATATATATATATAACGCTTAATAATTGTTTTATATATAATATATATATATATATAATATATATATAATATATATATATATATGCTTAGAATATTCTCGATGTGCTTAGCTACGCTTTCAAGAAACAGGAATAAATATTATGCTCTAAACTTTAATTTTCTATTTTAATTGAAATCTTTACCCCCAACCGCGTTAACTTAGCCCCATTGGTGATTTTCCGTGTTGTCATTAGTAAGACCAAACAGCATAAGTGTTCCCGAAAAATGTATGATATATTATATTTTCTCACAAAATTCAAAACGAACAAAATTATATCCGACAGTGGTTTCGAACTTAGTATCCATAAAATAACGTACTGAAAAATGTAGTTATGTGCATTTAAAAGTACTTTTTTCTTAGTACTCAAGTACATTTAATAAAAGTATTTGCTACATGAATACTTTGGGCTTAGTACTTAAGGTACTTTCAAAGTACTTCATGGCCAGCTCTGACCATATAGAAAATTGCTGTTACAATTTAGTTATTCCTAAGTATCTTCTGCAATTTTTAAATTTCATACATCACATCACCTAAAAGATCGATTAATACTGAAACCTTACAAATATCGTCACCTCTTCCTTCATGTACGACTATTGAGAAGCGATCGTGCCAAGTCACAGCTTTCCCATAATATTTACACGACTTATTCGTGGATTCATGAGACCTCATTACAAAATCATTCAGACCAAACTGAAATATGAGCATGAGCTGCATATTTATAGAATGAATTCTTAAAAAAAGAATTATTTCTATTTTACGGAAGAGCGCAAATACTTTTATTGACAGTAAACAGACGCTTTTTCTACAGAGTAAAAAACTTATTCAACCATCCATCACAAAAAGTAACGCAATCAAATCTGGACACCGCAATAAAAATCATTATACAGATTTTTGAGTTTTACGAAGGAAGAATTAGGCTGTAGAAATAAAGGTTCAATAAATTCTAAATTGAAAGTAAAAACAGATCAGAGCACATCAAAAGATCTTATTTAGAGTGATCGAGCCGTTTCAAAAATACTCACTTGAATAATTGAGAGTAATTTATTAACATAAGGTTAAATTATATGCTATAGTTTAAGCTTCTCTAATCGCTAAAAAAAAACGTTCCGTAGAGAGGAAGGAGGAAGGCACCATGGAGTATGGAGGTAAGATAATGCGAAATCTTTGCAGAAGGAGCATAGAAACAGTAAATTGAAAAAGAAGTTTATGAAACGAGATAAATGTTGAAGATAAATGTAGTAGGAGCTGAAAAACACGACAGCATTGAACTGAAAATTGGGGGTCCTTAAGAAACTAAAAATCATTTTATTTCAACAAAAAGAAGGCTTACCTAACTCTCGACTCGGGCCCTTGCACATTTTCCCCCTGCGCATGCTAATTCCCATAGATAAGATAGTTGTATCTCCCTGGAGAGATATATTTGCATAATTAACTTCAGACTAACAGTTTTTCATTAAAAATCGTAGAATATCAAAATATGAACATAGAAGTTGATCGGAAGAACATATTAGCCTCTCGATGACCTATCAAATAGCCAAGGGCTCACCTGGGTGTCATATTCATGAACGACATGAAAGCAGATGGCGTGGGCGATCATGAGCAGCATGTGGAGGGTGAGTTGGGTGCCGACTTGAGTGAGTCTGTAGTTGGTGGCCAAGAAAATGACCACCACCACTCCCACTGACGCTGACATTTTCACCCACATCAGATAAGGCACGATCAGACCAGCCGATTCCTGAGGATTCAGTTCAAATTATTTATTTAGCAAAGCGTGCTGACTAAGGAATGCATCGGTTACGAGCTAACCAATCAGCAGAAGAGTTACAAAAATAATAAAGAAATCAGAGTAAGAAATTACCAATCACCATAATAATGGTACCATGAATAAATGCAAATGAGAAAGAAAAGAAAAACTTCTTAATCAGCGCGTAGTAAATTCATATAAATGCCTACAATGATAAATGAGGGTGTTAAATTAATCCACAGATAAATGTTAAATAGTATATTAAAATGTTCAAAACTTTGCGATGCAAATTGGCTATCAAAAATGTATATAAAGCAGAGTCTACCCCAATTATAGTTTAGTATAGCACAATAACGCTGGATTAAATAGAGAAAAACGTTCACAAAAATGCTGCTATTGAAAACAAGCTGAAACCCTTCATTCTATTTGAATAAAATATCACATGCGACAGATATGAAGAGCCATTTTTCGAAGTAAAGAAAATTTAATTCTCTAGATAAATAGGGGAAAATGCCAGCAAACATTATTGTATTATTTCAAAGAACAGATGCCGACAGCTTGGTAGCTAGTTAGGGGTTCCGTTTGCATAGGCCAGTTTTCACTCAGGAAACAGAGAGGACCATTTAGCATGGACTAAGAAAACGCTGAATCTATGCATCAGGGTATCTGTGTTTATTCCCACACAGTATACCCTTCGCATAGAAACCACGAGCTACGAAGGAAAAGGACGAAAAAACGAAGATGAGAAAGAGGAGAAAGAATGAAACCCCAAAGAAAAAGGGGGTGCGGGAGATGGAAATCCCGATGGCCTATCCATATTTGAGCTAACCTACCATCAACCTTTCTGAGAGAACCATCCTCCATAACATATAAACCTAACTCAAACCCCGAGCCTATCCTAAGCTCCACGTGGAGGGATAAAAGCTGAATCACATAAAATTGTATTGAATGATATTTAGCTAGGAGACAGCGGCTTTCTTCGCAATTGAAAATTTGAGAGCTGGAAAAATGGTGCTTGGGTTGTAGGGTACAATGATCTGCTGATTGATCAGCAAAGGGTCTGAAATTGTTCATCGTTGTCCTTCGATAGCAGCTGGCCTTACATCCGAACTTATGGCAGTAGTTCGAGTGCAAGTCCGAGTCCGGTAAACATTACGGCAGAAAAATCCGGATGCGTGCACACAATGTTCGAAGTATCAGTAAGACATCCGGTGAATAAGAGAGCCCCATTTCCCTCTCTGTCTCTCTCTCTCTCTCTCTGAATGAGCTCTCCTAGAGTACCCCCTTACGCTGATACGCATTGAAAAAATATCTTTAAGCATACCATACATCTTCCTTAAATAAACTACACCGGGTTAAGCGAACATAACTTGACGAAAAATGCAGATGTACTTTATGTGAATGAATCAAACAACTGAAACTTGAGCAAAAATACACTAGCAAAATACTTTGCTGAATAAGCGGAAAGCGTTGAAGTATTTAAGAAATCATATCACGGGCCAGGATTTGGCACCTTGGAAATGGATGTTGTTGGATTTTCAAAACCTCGATGCCGTATTGAAAGATGAAAGTAAAACACGTGTGATTTATCACAGAGGAACTACGATAGGAGAAAGGGTTACGTCAACGCACAAGAATGTCAGACGATGCTCAAAAGAATGGCCAGTATTGGAGCGGCATACATGAGACCGTTGGGTTCAAAAATAAGTCAGATGAGCCCCGAACAAGAACCTCACCTTGAGCACACCCATGAAAAGCACCAAGCTGACGAAGAACAGAGCCACCCCGTCGGTGAGTGTCAGGCAGTGCACGATGCGAGCTGTGATACGAAATGAAATGGTATTATTTTCGTGTAAAGCGTACACTGCCCGTGACAGAACAACATTTGATCATACCCGATAAAGAACATATATAACTTAAGGGGATCAACCCCACGATTTTTAATTTTCAATTCGTTTGTTCTGAAATTTGATCAGCATGAGTAATTTTTAAAAAGAAACACATTTTACTCATGGAAATTTTTCGATTTTGGCCTTAGTTTTTGAGAAAATTCGAAATATGAATTTTTTATATAATTTTCTCAGACATTTCAAAGCAATAGAAGCCAATGAGTTTTCATGCTAGAAAAAAACAGAGATAATTTTAAAATGCTTGTAACATTTCTTACAAACTAATGAATCTGGATTTTCCATTTGTTCGTTTTCTTTTGATATGCGATTTTCGGCCACTAACTGCAATTAAAAAATTACTTATTTTATCATTTTGAACTGTGATAAACAAAATTATATGTAAAAATTTGAAAATCCGGATTCCTCAGTTTATCAGAAATGTTACAAGGATTCCAAGACTGCCTTTGTTTTTGTTTCTAGCATGAAAACTCATTGAATTCTATTCTTTTGAAATGTCTGAGAAAGTTATATAAAAAAATAATATATCCCAATTTCTCAAAAACTAAAGTCAAAATCGAAAAAGTTACATGAGAAAAATGTGTCTTTTTAAAAATTACACATACTGGGCAAATTTCAAAACCATCGACCACAAATTAAAAATTGCTGGGATAATCCCTTCTATTCGATTGGTTATTGAACAGAAGAGCATTCACTTCCTCTCAAATTTTCAAGAAATGAATCATTCCCACGCAAGCGTCAGATAAATATATTTATCCCAACAACATCCATGATTTAACCAATCATTGAAATTAGCGGGGAAGGTAAAGCCTGTATCACAGATAGGCTCATAATATACTTTCCGTTGTTACAAACTACAGATTCGACGGCTGTAGATGAAAAAATACATAGTTCTTAGTTCAGTAGTTAAAGGCCTTCTTGCAAGCATACATACCTTTGAATTCACAAGGCGCTTGAAATCGATGTCTTTTACTTAGGCTTTCATCTTTTTTGACTGATAATAATCATACCAAGAGCGTTTCCTCGATTTAGAAATTGATAGATGGTTTTGCTGTTATAGATTGTCCTTAAGCATTGATAAAACCTCATAGCTGGTATTTCAAAACAGGGATAAGCCCTTGGTCTGCAGATTTATATTCGGGATTTCCCTATCCCACTTTACAGGGAGTGTAAATTCTTAGGAGCAGTTCTCGAAGACAGACTTAGCTTTGTAAACCAAATCAGAGAGGTTTGCAATAAGATAGGCAGATCTGTTGGGTTGCTGCGCAACCTGTAGCATGTCATGATGCCTCGTGTTTTAGGGATGTTATACTTCTCATTGATGTATCCACGCTTGTTCGAGTCGGACTCAGATGTCGAAGCTCTGAAGGTTACAAGATCCAGCACCTGGATCTTTGTATAGCACTATATCCAGCACCTGGATATAGTAATGATATCAACGAGGTGTATCGCAAGGTCAGAGTTCTCACCGTTGAACAAATTCCCGAGTATTTTGTGTTCGTAACCTTCAAGTACGACAGAGATGATAGAACGAGCCGCCATGCAGGAAAGTTCTCTGAATTGGAAGGGCGCCACTGTCATTACACGCGATTCAAGGATGTTTAACTTGAATATTCCCAAATTATTTCTCACTGTATGTGTCAAGGAATGGAAAGTCGTAGGGATTAAAATGTTTTCGGGTTAGACTTTTTTCTTATTTTATATCGCCCAGTGTTGTGCTTCAGCTTGCCTTTTTCATCGGTCTTCATAACTGTAATCTTGCGTTTAAAGACATCGCGTGCTGAACCCAACACCTTTTCTTATATAGTCCGGGAGATCAAGGAATTCATTCATAGCTTCAGCAGTCACCGCTCGAGGTGGCGGTGCGTTTTGTGTTATGATACTTAGGTGCTTTATTTATCCGTTATAGCCCAGACAATATTTCCATTGTTTCGTATTTTTGTGAGTATCTCTTTGGTTTTGATATGTTCATCAGTGAGGTCTTCAGTCATCTCCCAGACTGGGATACTCGGGCAAGTTCCAGCTACAATCCAACCGGTTCCTATAGGTTAAGAAGAATATTTGTTCAACGTAACTTCGAGCTGAAAGCCGAAGAGTGCCAGAGGCAGCTGCTGATGGCGGTTTCTGGAAAACCGATAATTTCCCGGGTTCTATGCTTGCGAATTTCGTAGACTTGACTTCACGTCTCTTCCGGCACTCGTTCGACCTACAACTTTACGTTCGACACAAGAAGCTGCGATCTGGCCGGCTTGAAGCAGTCTATCCTCATAGTGTTTAGGGAGTTCTTCATTTAATCGTTTATTTTCTACGGCATTACTTTAGTCAGTCTTGCGCTAAGTGCATATTGTTTAAATTTATCGACCATAGCTGTCTAGGTGTCCGCATTATTTATTTTCTTGTTTTCTATTCTAATTTCGTGTATTCGTCAAGTGCTCCGCACTAAGTTTCATTCAAAATGTTCAACATGAGTAAACTGTAAAACCTTATTCTTATTTTTCCACCGGTTCGCCCAAGTCGTATATCCGTAACCTGAACAGTATGTTCAAAGTCTTATATAAGATATATGGTTATATGGTTAAATATTAGAATAAACTGCCTTTTTGCGTCAAATCTTCAAATAGTTTGGACGCATTCAGGCGCGGTTTGAAGTCGAGATTCTTCAGTGACTAAGAGATTCTTCACCTTTTCATCACTTGCATTGCTCGCACTATCACACCACCAGCGTTTGTCTCAAGCGCCTCTTTAGCTCTTTTGAATAGTTTGGGTTGGCTTTGAACCACTCGGCCCTTACCGCGTGTGTCCATGGTTCAATTTGTTGATTTGCCACAGTGTTGCAACCACGTCCGTTGTCCCTTTCATTGAAGCTTAGCGGTCTGCTTCGGCGTGTTCTAGCTAAATTTTAACAATATCATGGTTTTCATTTTACTGTATTGCTGTTTAGTTCTATTATTATAGGTAATTTACTTCCAGAAAACTTAGTAGAAAAGTCCTAAATGCTGATGTTTTCATCTTTTGCTACTTGTGCCCGAATAGTCTCCCAGACTAACAAAGGGCTTGAAATCTCGTCGTTTATGTGAAACTGCTCCTGTATTTACATGTATCTGTAATGTACGTATAAAACCGTTGCATTAGGTTGATTTCAATAATATTATTGTTGTATTATTATTTATTTCAATTTTGGGTATGTTTTTATTCGGAACCATTTTAATATTTTATCAATTAAGAAATATCTTGCCGGGAAAAAATTATGCATGAGTGAAAAATACACACCTGCATGCTGATGACCAATAAAGGGGTCTTTGAAATCAAATTTTAGTATGAAAACTTTATTCATTTTTGGTAAAAAACTAAATTAATTAAAGGCATTCATTTGCAAAAGTCTAGGTCCTTATCTCATAGGTGGCAATCATTTGTAGAAAAACTTGAAAATGTGCAAATATTTTTGAGCTTTGCATGTATAAAACTAGAAATGAACACGTCAGTTATTTTTAAGGACTTGGAAACGCAATTTCAAATTCATAGGTAAAATGGCAGTCTAAAGTTCTGTACATGTTAAGATGTAATTTCCAAAAGTTCACACGAAAAAAGTTACGAATATTCAATTTATTGAGTTTGAAGGCTGAATGAGGGTGCATACAACACAAGCATCAACAAACGCTTGACAGAGTGAATCACAAATAGCACTCAGGCATTATTGTAACACAATTACTGTCCGCTGGCAACTAAATTTTAAATGAATTGCTCTGAAAACGGCTCCCATGACAAATGCGCGGCAATAATAACTGGCGAATTCCAACGTGACGCTGTGAGACAAGAAGGTGGCTGAGGCAAAGTGTAAAATATTGACTAACATCTCTTCACCACAATAACGTGAACGGCTTCTGAGACCAGATTAGATAAGTTAGTTCACACGCCTCCGTAATCACAATTAAGAGAGGAAAGCAACTTTTAATTCAGAGTTTAGAGAATGGGAAAAGTATGTAAACTCCTGATCAAAAGTTCAAGACCACTTGAAAATTTAGAAAAATGCCAACTTTTCAGAGATAAATAATTAAATGCATTCAAATAGGGATCGGTAATTACTAAAGGTAAAAGGTGAGAAAGACAAAAAATAACAATCGTAACAATTTTCCACACATTCTCTTACACTTCACTTTTTAAATAACAAATTTTACCCTTGAAAGCTCTAACATTAGGGTGGCCAGTACTCATAGGGTAGATTTTTTTTCACAGAATTTTCTTGACGGGACCCCCTAAAAAGGTGAGGTTGATAGAAAAAATGATACTGGTAAAGCTTCAGACGATTTTAACATCGTTAACCCGTGCCCCAACGGCCTCAAAGTTTTGAAAAATCGCGAAAAATACCGTTTTTCAGCACTTTGAGGCCGTTGGGGAACGGGTTAACGATGTTCAAATCGTCTGAAACTTTACCAGTATCATTTTCTCTACCAACCTCACCTTTTTAGGGGGTCCCGTCAAGAAAATTCTGTGAAAAAAAATCTACCCTATGAGTACTGGCCACCCTACTCTAACATGTACACATTCCTAATAAAATAGAACTAAAATATGCAGTGTGAAACACTGTTTAGTTTGAATTAAATTATCAGTGCAATATGAAATGTATGTAAAATACTAACCTACATGGAAAACAATGGCATGGCCCCAAATTTACAAGATTGGCAGTATAAAAAAACTACATGGCACTACGATTGAAAACGAAAACAAAACATCGAAAAGATGTATAGCTCCACGTATAAAAATGAGCATAATTAGCCCACTCTAAGAATTGCAAATAAAGTATAGCTTCGAAAAAATAGCATTTCTCCCTAAATAAAAAAATAAATCCTCTAATAAAGAGGTGAGTCTACAAACAAAACCTGACAACGACTTTTGCAAGCCCCACAAATCCAAATGAAAACAAAGGTTAACAAGTCATACGAGGCCCCAAACAAAGGAAGAGGAGAGACAGGGCTCACATGTCTTGAGGAGCGAGAGGCAGGAGTGGCGGTACTTGAGCTCCCCCTGCAAGCAGCGGTCATCGTCCGTCAGCACGCTCACCAGCGCCGTCGCCGACACCGCCACCACCGTCACTGCTATCAGCTGCCGCAGAATGGTCACCTTCGTTATGCTTGGCACATCGTAATTCGTCTTAACATCAAGCGCACATTCTTTCATATTCTCTCTAGCTTTCAAGTTTGAAATTTTTTGAAAATATGTCATATATGTATCTAAACAAGGAATATGTTTTCTGCTAAGAAGTTGAACTACGAACATAATAGCAAAGAAGAACTTCAAAGTAATTTTAATAAAACTTCTCAAGTCTCAGCCAATCATCAACCATAATCTGTAAACAAAAGAATATACATATACATTTATACATACATACTGTAATTAGTAAAGTAAGGCAAGCTGCTAGCGTTTCGCAAACTAAGTACATATCGCGCCGGAAGTCACAATATATATACTTAAATATATATATATCTAAACACATTTATACATAGACACACATATATATATATATATATATATATATATATATATATATATATATATATATATATATATATATATATGTGTGTGTGTGTGTGTGTAGGAAAGGAAGGAAACTTTTCGCAGACGTCATTATTCAAGTTCAGTTTAAATTGTATCGCAACCGAGTAATTTGACTAATCACGAAGCACCAACTAATACCAACTTGCTTAAGCGGAGCTAGGGTAATATTTGAGTAAATTATGAATTATTTCCATACATCAAGCTCCAATAAATTTTCACAAGCATTTGAGCTTTGTCAGTCCATAGCCTATTTTGCCCGCTGCTCCACACAAAACCCAATGTGGAATACATCAGTTCAACTGAGTCGGAACCTGCCATGGCACGCGTGGAGCAGCGCTATAGCAATAAATGCGCAAATTTCTCTCGGCAACGGATTCCATGGTTGTTTCTTAGTTTTTATCGGATTAGTATATTTTACTAGTGCCATGGAGAATCAAAGTGAATCACTCCAGAAATGTGAAACATGTGGACATGAATTCAACATTCATTTACCACTCCATTAATGAACTTAAAAAAACTTTGTTACCACAAACTTTAACAGTTGAATGTTACCAGCTGCTTTCCTTGTATTCAATAAATTATTTCCATCATATATGGGTAGTCAGGAAAATGCATCTGGAATATTAAACATTGGGACTAAAATACTGACGGTTGTCGTAAAATAAAATACTTGCATATATTCATGGATGCTATAATGCATAGTACTTGTCATAAAAATTCAGATAAATTGCAACTATATACCACGGGTCAGTCATGTAATGAAGAAATTGAAACAATTTCAGAACATCAATATTAAAAATGACAAAATCGAATAAAAAGCTATTGGGTCTCTCAGACTTTAAAAAGAATTATTGTTTACCATCCCTGATTCTAAGCGTTAATAATATGAAAGTGCACCACTATGACCATACCCTCAAATAAAAACCATGTTATTACAGTGACCCTGATCGTGCAATGTTTTTGATGGTAACATAATGAGACAATAAATGAAGCTGCAACAATATTGCTTGAATTCATTTAGCCTTTGCAAGTCGTGCCGATTTATACAAAAAAAAATTAACAAGTCTACATATTGAGAACATAAAGCAGAGCAAGGCAAAATTGTAATCGAACAGTGGAAAAATAATCGGGCAAATTCGACATATTTATCGGTATTCTGTACTTATTATTACTGAGTACAAGACGAAAGGCACAAATGACGATATTCTTTCAGGTGAAAAGGCTAGGGATTTCTTAGGAAGGGGATATTAGTGAAAAATGTCGAGCGTTTTACTCGGATTTAAACAAAACAGGAAAGAGATCATACAAGTTCTCACTTGGCTAAGAGATACTTCAGGGATGTCTGACGACGAACTGTCGAACGGATCCGCGTTTTGAAGCAAATTGAGTCTAATCCCATATGAATTCTTCAAAATGCTATTTTAATATGGAGTATTAAGAAGAATAATAATCACTAAAGAAGGAACTTGGTAACTTTAAGTAAGATTTTGATACAAACATCTGACACTAGAAAACAACTAAACAAGAGAGCTCTTATTTGATTTGAGAAAATATCACAAATTCTAAGAAATCTTTCACCGATAATGCCCATTTGAATTAAGACTGCCTACTTCGCACTATAACCTGTTTTGTTCACAGAAAGTGTGGCGCACGCAGCGCCGCCTATAGCCACCGCAATGACGAACGACTTCTCCTGCTGACAAAATACAGCAATTAGCATCGAGCGATGCAGGCACAAAGGGTGCACCTTGGCTTTTAGAATTTCTTATACGCGTGCAAGACAGAAGTATCGTGACTCAAAAACAAAATGGTTTCATGGACTTTTAACAAAGTATCGGGCAAGCAGGAATAATTATTATAGCAAGATTCACGGGGAAAAAATACGTGGGGCGATAAAAGGCATTTGTTCTCGGTGAGGTCCACGTTCATGGCAAAAAGTGACCGTCGCAGCGGCCACATTGACTGCTGTGAATAAGCACAGCGATAAAGACAGACGCTAAACCTGACGGGGTATTTTGAACAAATAAAAACAAAGCTGCGACTAAAGGGTTAAAAAGGATCCAAACACGTTTATTTCATAAGATACACATTATTTGGCGTAAAAAATGCATCTGTTATTTTTTTAACGTATTTTATCAACTATTCTCTGCTCAACTTTAGAATTCATTTGAAAGGAAATTTATAAAATAGCACCCATCAAACAGTAATAATCTATTTTAAGTGAGCCTACTGTCCTAAACTTTATAGTATAAAAAGATATGGACCCGAGGAACAGACATTAGAGATTATCGGTTTTCAAAAAAGTGGAAAACATACTCGGAAAATCTTTACAACAAGTGGACTATCATCAAAACGATACAGAGGATAGTTGCATGTTAGAAACAAGAAGATAGCTGGCCCATTGCGTGACATGTTTGGAAAACATATACGTGATGAAAGAGACCGGTGTTCTTTGAAAAGCTTGGTTAAAGAAAAACAGGCGTTCATTGACAAAGCAGCTAACAAGCGAGCAGTGAGTGTTCTCAAATGATTTCAACGAGAAATGTGTACACAGTTCGCTAAAGAGGATAAATTCAGTCAGTTGTAGATCCACTCAGAAGCCATGAGAATCCGCACAGAATCGTTGAAAATGCAGTTTGTCAGGAAACTTCGAGCCTGCACTGTCGAGGACTGGAAGAGAGACAAGGTCCGATGAGTCAAAGTTTATAGCTTTCACAACGGTCGGTGAGAGAACTGAAGTGTGGTAAGAACGTCACGAAATAATCGAGTAGCATAGCAAGTATATCTTGCATCGTCTCCACCATGTAAGCTTCTGGAGGTTGTGTCACACATTGGGGCTCTTTTTGTTAGGATGGACTTGTTAACAATCCTTTACAGTTACAAAATGTGGTCAAGGGATTATCTGCAAGGTCTTGGTGGTCATCAACGGAGTTATTACTTTTCTGATGACAACGGAAAGTTTTATAATGACAATGCTCGCATGTGTAGGGCTGAATTTGTGAAAGATTGGCTTTCAGGGCACTGGTCAGTTGAAGTCACTTAAGCACGTGTGTTGTTTGCCATAATATCCAGGTCTCTAACCCACTACAACGTTAAGGACACTCGTAGAATTAATGCTAGTAGTAAGTCGATCGAAACACAGAACAATTGAGTATTTATAAATGTTTGAATTAAGTCACTTATGTTTTTCGAAAGGCAGTACAGGAACCATTGTATGTATGTACGTCGAATACAAGTAAACTAAGTCTTCGGCACTGCCGATGGTAGCTATGATACGCAAATTGAGCATACAGAGTAGTATATTTTTGTGGCGCATCGAATACGACTGTGAGCAGCTTCTTTCATTCATGGAACAAGATTGAAATTGAAATTCTGCCTTCCAGTCGATGTTCAACGTCGAAGAACGAAAGTTTCTCAATAAATTAAAAATGAACACAATTTTTCTGTCGGCGTTCAGAGACCTTTCCTGAATTCTCAAGTTTGGATAACGAGACATTCTGCTCACTACATATAATAATTGAGGTATTATCTTGATAAATTTCAAGGAAAAGTAGTTGATATGTAAATCAGCCCTGTAAATCAGATTGTCTCATCGAAGCCAGGCGTCAAATATGTAACCTATCATGATAAGGATTTCATTAAATTCATCACACCGGATGAGAACCATGGTTGAAGGCTTGTTCATGTACAGAGCTGGGCTAGCTGATGCATCATCTCTGTTGGCCTTGTCTCTTGCGTGACCTGCGCGGATGTTGTACCGGCGAATACAAAACTCCAGCTGATTGATTACTTCCTGGCCACGAATGTTTCATGATCGGACAATCAATAGGGCAACGAAAGCATCAAGCATCCAAGCAAGCATAAACAACGTGGAGCTAAAACAGGGGTTTCTGTGTCCCAAGCAGACGCATTAACATGAAATGTTTTTTTTTTTTCATAGAAACTTATCAAAAAGCACGTCATTTTATCGTTAAAATTAGGGCGAGGCCTTGACCAGAGCTCGTGGCTGCTCATGAGACTATTGTACATACACTAACACCATAGCATGGTCGATCATACAGCCTTTTTTAAGTACCAGATCTGTCATTTACACATCCTGAAATTTACACATCCGATCTGAAATACACATGATTTCCCAGAGTTAGTAATTTTGTTCATAAAAGCTCTTACTCTGACAACGTCTGTTTCTCTGATATTCTGATTATTCTGAAACATAACAGTATGCCTTTACGATAAGTATAAAACATAAATAAAAATAAACACGCTTTCGAAGCAAAGTCTTGAATCGCGTATTTGCGATACAAAACCATGCTAAAGGGGCACAAAACATGCATGACTAAATCAGGAAAGCTTTCATGAAGAGTATAGAACAGCTCTGAAACAATTTCTTTCAGTATTTAAAGCCATGGGGCTTTGAGAAAAGTATGCAACTCATTTTGTGTGACTTTAATATGGCTGACGCAAAGTACGGGAACATACACCGTATTTAGTGCGTTCAACAAAAAATCTTATTCGCTGTTTGACAATTAAAAATTCATTTAACTAATAATACAATTAAAGTGTTTCCATTTTTTCAAAATTTTGCGATCAGCAAAGACAAATTTAATTTTTTGATCCAAGCTTTCGGCTAGATTAGCTCTAGCCGTCATCAGGGGAACGATGTATTTTTAAACAAAACCTCTTATGGTATCTGCGTGTATCTAGTATACAGAACATATTTTAAATTTTTAGATGCAAGCCGAAAATCATTGATCAAGGGCGACTGATGAGCAAAGGAAGAAACTGCGGGGGGACATCAAGGTGACGATTAATTTTGTTTTGTTCCTAAACACTGTACATTGCTTCGACAATTTTTGGGGCGTATTAATTTTTAACAATTTATATGATAGATACATTTTCAAAATCAAAAGAATGGTTATCTTCTCCTCTAATAGACAAGGGATAGCCTATTCTTCCTCTGCACATTCTTAGCATGCTCATCTATTCGTTGTTAAAGATTTCTACCCGTTTCCCCAATGTAAAATGCTTCACAATTTTTACATTATAATTTACATATAAGATTACTTTTTTCACAATTCTATCGTTTATCTTTAAGTCTGATTAGGCTGTTTTTTATTGTATTCGAAGATTTGAAAGCCAATTTAACATTGAATGGTTTTGTCACGAGAAATGGTCCCTTCACCTCCTTGTTAACAATTCATTAACAAGAAGATCAGGTTCTCGGAATAGAGGAATGGCACACCTCCAGGCTATATACACAACACAAATTAAATGAATAATAATCGGCAATCACCGTACATATACTAAAAAAGAAAAGGTACTCACCGATTAGTTGATACACGACTTACATCCGCGCGATTCTGTGCGCACCTGTATCGATGAGCTGCCTTTGTATTGACGGATATTTATATACGCCATATGAATTCAGCATGAATTTATAATTACGGCAGAATTGATACAATACGATAACATTGACTCACAATCCATGAACATGTCATTAGAACCCAGTTCAATTTTACAACCTGCCTCAAAGCCTACCCTACTGAATTACACACAATTGATATCCCAGTAAATCTGGCCGGCCAGCCCTTCCCTCACTTTCCCACACATGAATATGACAGAATACCCCTCAATTATTGTGGCGTTCAGCAGTACAGATGTGGTCATAACGTTCGTTCACACGTTCCTTCTCAAAGGCACGAATCCAGTTCAGTCTCCACAAGTGATTCTCAGTTCAAAAAATTTATGACGACCACCTTCCAAATCTCCACTTCTGACTTCTAGCGCGTAACCTCCAATCACGTTAGACATCTGTGACGACCGCCCTGCCTGCAAATGATTTATCAGCTCGTTACTTCTTTTAATTGCCAAAAAATTGTGCTCAAAATTATTTTAAATTTTTACGTTAATGTGACATTATTTTTCATGACTTTTATTTCAAAACTTCTTTTCAAAAGGAACTGTATATCTTATGATCCGAAATACTCCTTACCCGCCCAACTGTCGTTCAAATTATTACTTCATATACTGCACAGTTTGGTTACGATGTTTTCATTTCTTGAAAATAGACGTGACATTTTTTTATTTTCATTTTAATTTACGGGCTCAAAACATCTTATTCAACTTCCTCTATACGTTCAATATATTCAATATTTTCACTTATATTTTTCAGAATGCTTTTCCAGTATGACACTTGGTTACACGTACTTCTTTCTATGATGATGCACCGCGTTAGACTGCTCGCATCTCATCAGCTCTGTCCCTCCGTTCAAAAGCTGTACTCCCCCTTTTCTTTGTGAGACCAATCGTGTTCTCACGGGCTTCTTGAGCGTCCTCCTAGACTTCCCTCTAACCATTGGTTTTCCCTGAGGCTGTCCTTTTCTTATTTGCTGTTGAAATGTTTTGCCAAGCGCGCCGTAATCTCCGCCTTCTTCTGAGGTTGTTTGCTTTTCGATAATATCGCTCGCTCTCTAACGGACCTACTAAGCCTACCATGGTGTGTCATAAATCTGTCACCCTCTTCTGTCCAGCGTCCTCAGCCCCAACGCTTACAAGTGCTTCCAATAATTTCTCTCCATGTGGTTCAGCCGAACCCTCTCAAGTTTCGCTGGCCTCTTCTCCCCATGTTATTTTAAGATCGCCCTGTCCACAAACACTTTTGTAGAAAGGTTTCTCTGCCCTGTAAGAGATCTTGTAACCAAGTTCCCTCCCACATTCCTTCGTGGTAAAACAAATACAAAACTGCCCGATGCTCTTCAGAATGGCCTTACCAAAACATTCTTTCAACGAACGTGTGGACTCGATCACTCTCTGTACTGCTGAATGCGCACCCTACAATGTTTTTACAACACATAAAGCAAAGCCCACTGAAGTATTTTTTTCTTTTTAAAGTACAAAATTTGTTACACGCAAATTTGTTACACATGATCAAAAACTCGAATTTATTACACCTGGTTAAGATTTTCCCTAAATTCTCATTTTTAATTCGAAAATTGATTATTCTTAACAGATTCTCGACAGACGGCCCTCCTAGAGTTAAAAAAAATTGGCCTGACAATTTTTTTTTTTTTTTTAATTAGCTTTCAGCTATTTATTGAATAATAAGTACTACAGTATGCAGCCAATATAAGACACACATGGTAAATTCTACTTAAGCACATTATCATCTAAACATTGTTCCGCAGAAACAGGGTACCTTACAATTAACACTACAATCATTACTATCAGCCACAGCGTGATATATTGTGTCGTGTTCTTCTAACCGATGTATCTGTTTTTCCCCGCCGAAGTAAAGTGCGTACTAAATACTTGAGTACTTGACCCTAATAACATTCACAAAATTTCACGGGCACCTTTCCCACTCCTCAGACATCCTAAAGTATCGATGATTTTACATTCCGTAGATTTCAATTCCCGCTTGTATATTCTGTTGTCCAAGTCCTTGACGCTGCTGTTGACTGTTCGATGTTGACTCCTTTGGTATCGTTGACGAATTTGCTCTCTTTCCATGCTTCTCTTCTGCCATTTCAATAGCTTCACACACGCGTTGAAGATGGGTACTTAATTTCAGGAGGAAGTATTGCGAGCCCCATATCCAGACTCGTATAAAATTTCTATACACCACACTAACTGCACGATTCCATTCTGTAAGATGTATCATTATCACGATTCAAATTACCACCAAATCATGTTAAGTGAAATGTTTCACATATATTTTATGAGGTTTATTCAACTCAGTTTTTTAATCGCCAGATTACTCATGAACGTCGATTCATTGATCAGACAAATCGATACGTCAGTAAGTTATATTGATCTGGCGGAAAATACGAGTCGAATCGTCGATAATTTCCTTCACTGCAGTTTCCCTTCGCGATAGGGTTCTGCATCCTACGAAGTAATCCTGAAGAGTCCGAGGTATATCCGGCGGTGGTATCCTGTATGCGCGGTGGAATCCAGTGGAATTCCTCTCAGTATTCCTCGATTTCGACGTAGAATCTCAGTATTCCTTGACATCGACGTAGAAACTCTGGCAGACACCAGCTCATATTTTATTTTCTCCTAGTAACCACTCTTATTAGTGCGAGAATTCCATGGGTTAATATGCTTTGAAGATCGTACGCTTCACTCAAAGCCTATCCGACGAAATCTCTTTTAATTTTTTTTTATTTCACGTGTAAACAGAGAGGCCTAAAATGCGGCTTCAATATTCCAATGTGATAATTTGCCTAGTAAAATTCACAGGACACTTGCATTCGAATTTCAGGAATGCCTCACCAGGCATAAATGTCACGACGCAAATTCCGAAATACTTGAGTAAATATCAACACTCAAGCACATAAAAGCATTGTTATTGTTTCATTTGAGTGCCCACTGTATAAAAGCATTTTTAAACGCTAGTACATCTCGGCACCCAATAATATCTCATGCTTTAATTTCGTTTTTCTTCCTTCCTCACGATGATGCTGCGTCGTTCTGTGGTGTTTTCCACTACGAAGCATGAGTGCTAATTAGTCGAGAATTCCTTCCTGCTCCAGCTTGTTAGTGGCCCGTTGGCTCAGCTACAACTCAACCACAAGCGGCTCCGAGGTAATTATTTGTGTGTCCGGCGTCCTTTCTTAAGAATGATGTGAGATTTCCAGCTATACCTTCGTCTTTGTTGCCTCTCACTGCAACGCTTGAATTTGGGCAATCCTTTTAAACATCTCCAACGCAGGTGCAATGTGTCCCCCATGTCGTGTTGTAGTTCTATCTTCTTCGTTCTTGTAAATAATTACTTATATTCCACGTGATCCTTCCTTAATTTGCTGCTCATACGAGACATCTTCGTGTTATGCAATTGTTCCGGCCTGTTCTGTGCTGAAGTACATACGACGCTAATCTACCAAGAAATTAATTCCTTAAGTCTGAAAAGAAATGTACTATACTTCTACATAGTAAGAGGAGAATAATTCCTTCCGGAATACCGTGTTTACGATATTCTTTCAGGGCAAGAGTAAGACACAGAGTCAGAAATTCAACGCTACAGTACAAAAGAATACGAAATTTTAATATGACGCTAAACTTATTTTCCCCGTTGTGAAAATGAACGGTCTAAAGGTATCGATAAAATCATCTAGCCTGAGATAGCCTCAGCCTAAGAACTTCTGATGAAACTTAATTCATTCGATAGAGCTCTTTCGTATGAAGCGCGTACGCTTCACGAGAAGCTGGCGAGAATATAAGCATCCTACAAGGAAACAAAGTACTCCTCTTGAGAAACACACGAAGTTAATCTAATAAACGCTCAATTTCCCTTTACTTAGCAAAAGAGGAAATGAGAATTAAGCACAGTGTAAGATTAGATCACTCAACAAGATTTTCGTCCAAACGAAATTTCTTGTGAGCACAGCAAGTTAGAGTTACATAACCTAGAGCATATTCCTATTGAACCAAGCATCACACTCTAGTGAGTGAGATTAGTTTCAATTCACAGCTAGAATAACACAATACTACTAAAGAACACATTTAGATTAAAGCAATACAACGCTAAAAACTCACTTCTACGCAAGAGTTTTCTTAAAATTAAACACACAAGAACACATCCCGCAAAGGCAAGTTTATGCATGATTTCAGTCCTCCGCAGTTCGTTTCTAGTTGGCGGTTCACCTACACCGAGAACGTAAGTTGTATTTTCGCTGAGTCACCGACGTAGCCTGTTCAGTCGCAGCGTTTTCTGTCATATCTTCGTCCTCGCTGTCGATAGCTTCACATCCGGCATTTGGCGGCGCCGCGGCATTCTGGTTGCAGGGGTAAGCTTCACCCCTCAAGTGTGCAATTTTCAATCTATCGAGGTGAACGCTTCTCTCGCAGTCACTATAGAGCGCCTTTATTGTGGCATTCGTCTCTGTTTTTACTGTAATCCGGTAAGGCCCGACCCAATCGGTAGGCCATGTATTTGCAACTTCCGCCTTTCCCGTCGGATTATGCAGCAAGACGATATCGCCCACTTGCACCTGACTGTTTTTCACTCCGCGCTCCTTTAACTGCACCGATTTATCGTGTGAGGCTTTAGATTTTACCTTCACCATGTTGAACGCATTGTGGAGTCGTAAGCTTACCTCGGCACTGTAATTCTCACCTAGAGAGTAATCCATGCGAGGGGTTTTTAACCAGTCAACCACAGGAATTTCAGCGTCCCTACCAAAAAATAAATAATACGGAATTTCTTCAATGACGCTCTGGTAGCTGGTGTTCAGTGCCAGGCATGTCCAAGGAAGTGCATCAGGCCACGAAGATTGATCGTTGGAGGCAAGGTGTGATAAAACAGTCTTGATATTCTGATTTTGCCGTTCGGTCATTCCGTTGGATTGGGGATGATATGCTGAAGTGTTGTAGTATTTTATTTTCAATTTTTCACACACATTTCTGAACAAAGCTGACGTGAACTCGGTGCCCCTGTCTGAGATGAGAGTCTTGGCAGTGCCGTACGTAGTAACGAACTTCGTCAACGCTTTCGTTACTTCCTCAGTGGTCTTGCTTCTGAGCGGAAACGCTGCAACATATCTGCTAAAGTGATCGACCACCGTCAGGATGTATTTGTGGCCCTCATTCGACACTGGCATTTCGATTAAATCAACGCCTATTCTGTCCAGAGGCTTGTCAATTTCAGGGAATGAACCCATGCTAACACAAATGCGATTGTTGATCTTACGTTTTTGACATTGCATGCACGAATCGACGTACTTGTTAACGTCACGCGCCATGTTAATCCAGTACCCGAATTCCATGAGCTTTTTCCACGTTTTAGCACGACCTTGGTGTGCACCAATTGTGCTATCATGCGCTAACGTTATTGCTGCTTCTCTCAGAGCGTCTGGCACCACGATCAGGTGCCTTGTTCTGTTAGGCTTTCGTTGCGTCTTCCTGAAATGCAAGATGCCTCCGTCAGTGAAGATTTCGGATTTCAGAGCGAGACTTGGTGCGTCCCCTGATTTGTCACCTTCAAGATACCTCAGAACTGGCCCCCAAACGGGATCCTTCAACTGTTCTGCTCTCACATTTTCTTTCTGCAACTTACTTTCCGCCTCTTGTACATTGGGAGTTTCATCTAACATCGTCGTGACGAACACTGTTTTAGGTGCTTCGTCGTCTGGATTTTCTTCTTCGTTGTCGTTCGCAATATTTCTCGACAATGCGTCGGGCACCACGTTCTGAGTTCCTGGCCGATACATCACCTCAAAATCATATTGAGAGAGTGTTAGGGCCCATCTCATAATTCTGTTGTTCTTGGTATTTTTACCTTTGAACAAATATTTGAGAGCTGTGTGGTCAGTAATTACAACAAATTTATTGCCGTACAGGTAAGGTGAAAAGTGATTTACAGCGGCGACCACTGCTAATCCTTCACGTTCAGTGATTGAATAGCGTTTTTCAGCATCATTGAATCTTTTGCTGAAGTATCCGATCGGTTGTTCCTTTCCGTTACATTTTTGCGCAAGGACCGCGCCAGAGCCCTCATTTGAGGCATCACAGCTCAAGTAATACGTCTCATTTAGAGAAGGCTTCTTCAGAACTGGAGCTTCTATCATGAGTTGCTTAAGTTTGCAGAAGGCTTGCTCGTGTTCTTCCTCCCACTTGAACCTTGCCCCCTTTTTTGTTAGAGCATTAAGGGGTGCAGCTGTTGTAGCGAAATGCGGAATGAACCGCCGGTAGAAGTTGAGTGCTGCGACGAACGAGCGCACTTTACGTGCGGTAGTCGGCCTAGGGTAACTCTGCATTGCCTCCACGTTTTTGGGGTCTGGAATAAGTCCCTCACGACTGATGTAACATCCTAGGTACTTTACTTGTTTTTGTGCAAATTTGCACTTGTCCAAGCCTATTTTCACTCCGGCACATTGAAACTCGTGCAACACTTCCCTTAGATTTTCTAGGTGACTCTCAAAAGTCATGGAGTTAACGCACACGTCGTCCAAGTAAATAGCGGCGAATTTTCCAAGTTGCCTTTTCAGAACATGACAAATTACTCTCTGGTACACTGATGTTGAGCACTTAAGTCCCATAGGTAGCCTAGAGAACTCGAAGTTGCCTTGTCGAGTCTGAAATGCCGTGTATTGCTTACTTTCTTCATCTAGCTCAATTTGATGGAAGGCTGATTTTGCGTCGACAATGGAATAGTATTCTTTGCCAGCCACCTCCTCCAGTGTCCCTACAATGTGTGGAATCGGATAGTGTTCGTTTATCACCCGCATGTTTACAGCTCGCAAATCAAGGCAAACTCTGTGGCCTCCTCCTGGCTTCTTTACGAGTACGAGCGGGTTTTTCCAAGCACTTGTACTCTCTTGCACAATTCCACCTTCGATCATCTCCGAGACCTTTTTATCAATAATTTCTTGGCTGGAGTATGGAATACGCCACCCTTTCGTTTGAATTGGCCTGTAATCACTCAGCAAAATTTTGTATTTCACTCCTTTCACATGGCCAATATCCATCTCGTCTGCACTAATCGTCTTGTGATATTCCTTCAACAGGTTCCTAACTTGTTCTTGTTTTTCAGCAACCAAGTGACTGAGATCAAGCTCATCAATTTGCTGGAAGCGCTTCTCTCTGCGGTGATCTTCTGCTTCGCTATTTTCCGCATTGTTTTCTTCTGCAGTTGCATCTTCATTCGCGATTTCGTGGCATGTTGCAATTATTGCTCCTTCGGTCAGAGCGATTTCTTCGGCAAAAGGGTTAAGTACAGGCATCAAAACATACCCGTTTTGTACCTTTGCAGCGGTGGCTCCGACGTACGGCGCCCACTTAATTCTAGGCTCTAAAATTACTTCCTTTCCATCAAACTTGCCATCTGCTCGGCACTTTACCATGGCTTGCGTGCGAGGCTTCACTGTAATGTCCTCAGCCAGAGTTACAGATGTTTCTTCCCTCGTCACACACAGAATTTTCGGAGAAGCGTGTCCTGGTGCTGAAAACATGTTCACGTAAGTGCCAAAGAATGATGCCCTACATTTTCCGAAGTCTAGCTTTGCGTTGACTTTGTTCATTACTTCCACTCCTATTAGCAGGTCTCCTGGGAATGCATTTTCCCGCACAACAAAACATCTCTGTACAATTTTCTGACCGTTAACTTTGATTGGCACATTAATCTTTCCCAGCACTGGTACGGGTTCCTCTCCAATTGTCTTTAATGCAGTGGATGTTCCTTTCACACTAGCATTTTTAATTCCCGCAACCACACGCTCTTTAACCAAGCATATATTTGCTCCGGTATCAAGAAGTGCGGTAACAGGTTTACCATTCACTTGGAGTATCACGCTGGGATTTATTATTGGAGCTAACGGTCTCCTATTCCGTTTTTTGGCTGTCCTGCAAACTGTTGCACTCTGCAATTAGCTCTTAAGTGCCCAAATCTTCCACAGTTGACGCACGGCGGTGGCACCGCTTTATACTGTGCCAAGTCCATTGCAGGTGCAGGTGTTACTTCCGGTTGCGGCTGTGGTTCTCTTGTGTGGTAAATTTGGTGCTGATGACTCCTAAGTCTGCCTTTTTCGCTCCAGTGGGGTGCTTCATAATTTCCTCTTCGATGATAAGGAGAGTGTCGTATCTGTCTGTTCCTTTCTCTCCAGGGTGGCACTTCATGGCGGTAGCCTCTAGGCCGTTGTGGTGAATGCCGCATCGTATGGCCGACACGTGCAGTCTCATGCTGTGGCCTCCTCTCGCTTCGCTGCGCTCTTTCTCTCTCCGGTTCCCTCTTCTCTGTCGTTTCCCTTGGCACTGGTACTATCCGTCGATTTTCCACCTCGATTGCCATGTCTCTCAGTTCTTGTACTGTCGTAGGTCGCGCATCACTTCGAAATGGTCTCGTGATGTTCTCCCTTAATCCGAGCCACATCAAATCTACAAGGACTCGTTCCGGATTTTCTAGATAATTCTCGTTGTACAGCCTTTCCAGGCGCGTCAGGTATTCTGAAACTCCTTCTCGGCTTGTTTGCTTCTTGGTTACTATTTCAAACAGCGCTTGCGTCGGATGTTCGACCTGGTCGTCGTAAGAGCGCAGCCAGTTTTCTGCTTCTCGTAGGTTCGTTAGTGTATCAATTATTAGATTGCATTCCTTTGCCTCTTGTGGACCTAGGCAAAGGAAGAAGGCTTTCACCTGCTCACTGTTATTCAGATTACCCGTCAAAAACTTCAATCTTGCCATATGTTCCCCCACATTATCGCCCCTCCTGAATTTAGCACCAATGGCCCCCACGCAACTCGTTACCACGGGCATGTTTACTGCTTCCTCTTCGGGTCGGGGTGGCGTTGCTGGCGCATTTCTGCGGTCGTGATTCCTTCTCCCACGGGCAGGCATAGTGTCGATCTTCTCCTATTCACTTTCTCCAAAAACTCAAAAATTTGCGATCACTCAAATGTTTTCCACACCTACTCACTGTAAAACTTTTACTGAAACTTTGAAATTAATCGAGTGAACCCACCAGAATTTTCTCACTCAAACTTATCACTTCTATAACCGCTTTCACTTTCTTGATCTATATGGCCGTGTGCTTGCTGGCTTCTCACACCGGAACACAGAAAATCATCACTACGAGACATGTACCTCTACTGAATTTCTGTACGTTTTGCACATGAAATAACTACGCAAAAAAAAATACAATGCAATACTACACTCACAAAATATTACAAAGCGATCGTGTTGATCTCACCAAATTCTGATGTCACGAGAAGTGTTACCCTTCACCTCCTTGTTAACAATTCATTAACAAGAAGATCAGGTTCTCGGAATAGAGGAATGGCACACCTCCAGGCTATATACACAACACAAATTAAATGAATAATAATCGGCAATCACCGTACATATACTAAAAAAGAAAAGGTACTCACCGATTAGTTGATACACGACTTACATCCGCGCGATTCTGTGCGCACCTGTATCGATGAGCTGCCTTTGTATTGACGGATATTTATATACGCCATATGAATTCAGCATGAATTTATAATTACGGCAGAATTGATACAATACGATAACATTGACTCACAATCCATGAACATGTCATTAGAACCCAGTTCAATTTTACAACCTGCCTCAAAGCCTACCCTACTGAATTACACACAATTGATATCCCAGTAAATCTGGCCGGCCAGCCCTTCCCTCACTTTCCCACACATGAATATGACAGAATACCCCTCAATTATTGTGGCGTTCAGCAGTACAGATGTGGTCATAACGTTCGTTCACACGTTCCTTCTCAAAGGCACGAATCCAGTTCAGTCTCCACAAGTGATTCTCAGTTCAAAAAATTTATGACGACCACCTTCCAAATCTCCACTTCTGACTTCTAGCGCGTAACCTCCAATCACGTTAGACATCTGTGACGACCGCCCTGCCTGCAAATGATTTATCAGCTCGTTACTTCTTTTAATTGCCAAAAAATTGTGCTCAAAATTATTTTAAATTTTTACGTTAATGTGACATTATTTTTCATGACTTTTATTTCAAAACTTCTTTTCAAAAGGAACTGTATATCTTATGATCCGAAATACTCCTTACCCGCCCAACTGTCGTTCAAATTATTACTTCATATACTGCACAGTTTGGTTACGATGTTTTCATTTCTTGAAAATAGACGTGACATTTTTTTATTTTCATTTTAATTTACGGGCTCAAAACATCTTATTCAACTTCCTCTATACGTTCAATATATTCAATATTTTCACTTATATTTTTCAGAATGCTTTTCCAGTATGACACTTGGTTACACGTACTTCTTTCTATGATGATGCACCGCGTTAGACTGCTCGCATCTCATCAGCTCTGTCCCTCCGTTCAAAAGCTGTACTCCCCCTTTTCTTTGTGAGACCAATCGTGTTCTCACGGGCTTCTTGAGCGTCCTCCTAGACTTCCCTCTAACCATTGGTTTTCCCTGAGGCTGTCCTTTTCTTATTTGCTGTTGAAATGTTTTGCCAAGCGCGCCGTAATCTCCGCCTTCTTCTGAGGTTGTTTGCTTTTCGATAATATCGCTCGCTCTCTAACGGACCTACTAAGCCTACCATGGTGTGTCATAAATCTGTCACCCTCTTCTGTCCAGCGTCCTCAGCCCCAACGCTTACAAGTGCTTCCAATAATTTCTCTCCATGTGGTTCAGCCGAACCCTCTCAAGTTTCGCTGGCCTCTTCTCCCCATGTTATTTTAAGATCGCCCTGTCCACAAACACTTTTGTAGAAAGGTTTCTCTGCCCTGTAAGAGATCTTGTAACCAAGTTCCTTCCCACATTCCTTCGTGGTAAAACAAATACAAAACTGCCCGATGCTCTTCAGAATGGCCTTACCAAAACATTCTTTCAACGAACGTGTGGACTCGATCACTCTCTGTACTGCTGAATGCGCACCCTACAATGTTTTTACAACACATAAAGCAAAGCCCACTGAAGTATTTTTTTCTTTTTAAAGTACAAAATTTGTTACACGCAAATTTGTTACACATGATCAAAAACTCGAATTTATTACACCTGGTTAAGATTTTCCCTAAATTCTCATTTTTAATTCGAAAATTGATTATTCTTAACAGATTCTCGACAGTTTTAAGATTCGCTGGACTCTTTCAGAACAACCTTTAGTATACGGGACGCTAACATATTTCAGGGGGCGTTAGGAATTTTCGTTGCTTTATCAAATTAAAGTGTTATAACCATCAACGCCCACATAAAATTCCTACTTTTTAACCACGAGAAATGTCATTCGTACAAAACATACATTAATGTATCGAAAAAGAGTGAGCATATCCATAAATTTTTTGAGCACATTGTATCAACTGATACTTGAATATAATAACATTACTCAATATTTCAGTATAAATTAAACCTGTACGCTAAAATTTATTTGATAAAAGTTGTGAATAATTGTTATACAACACATTTTTTCCGGTACGTAAATGAGCAATAAACCTGGTGATTCACATACTTACCTATTGATACCTATTTTAATACATCGTCAATGTATTAAAGGTGGATAATTATTCAAAGAATTTTCAATATTCAATCAACTGGTATACTTAAGCGAGCCACTCTAAGAAAAATATACAAAATTATGTGTTACAACCACGAAGCAGAAGTTTTAGACCGAAATAAAACAATTATACAACCTGCAATTATGTTTCCAGTCAAACTTTATTATTTTACAGCGCATTACAGAAGAATTACAATATACATTTATTTCTAGTACTTATTTATCCATGCGAATCAGTAATGTTCCATCCGATTTCAACGAGTACCAGGACAAAAGAATAGGCAACAACTTAACTATTTAAAATTTTTCGATGACAAGCGCGCCTCCATCAAGCGGAAACTTTCGTATGCTGTGCATACTTAATATTTTGTAAAAGTTCAGTATCATTGAACTTTGTTGTCAAGTTTGAGTGAAAATAGTTTAAAAAATAATTTTTCACGTTATAAATTGCATTAAAAAATCCGCCCTGGGCAATAACTTACACTGCAGGTCAAATGAAATGACCACAGGTTAGAATCCGTACTACATATTAGGTCTATGAACTGTGTGGCAAGCGTGGTAAGTAAAGGAGTTGACAAAGCGAGAATCTAGAGTTTAAAGTGAAACGTTAATACGAGCCAGTTCTTAAAAAAACTCAATGAACAATAAATATTTCACTTTCAGAATAAGCCAGTCTTTTTGATACGCTCTTGACTTCAAAAAAAAAGACAACGTATTTTTATCGATCCAGAAGCTGACCCTGACAAACTCATCTCTCAGCCACTATTCGGTCCAACTCTGTGAAGGTAATCAAATTTGTGTCAATTAGCACCCTCGAAAAACCACTTTTGTAAATACGCGTGCTAACAAACGAATATGGTGCGCCAGTAAATCTCGGTATATTTGTTGACAAACTTCGTCACATGCGTACATCGAGGCACGAATTATAAAAGCGATACGCTCCATAAAGGCTGTAATTAAGCGCCACTTATGTGAAAGGCAATCACTCAATATTCACTCACTACCTCAGTAACGCAGTGCGTTAGTTATTCTAATTGCTATTATCGCACAAAGGCGTGACGACAGCAGGCATCAAGGCAGCGAAGGGCAACTCCGACTAATTATGAGCCACTGCTGACACACGTGGGAAAAATAGCACACGTGTATACTGACTGAGAGTGCGCAGTATACAAAAATTCCGTATGTTCGTCTCTAACTGGATCAGAGTTGTTTTTGAAATGTAAACTCGTTTTCGGAATCGAAAATAAAATATTACGCGGCCTGAAACAATTCTGACTTAGAAACTTTAAATGTAGGGAAATATTTTCTGATACCTGAAGAGATACTTCTTTCGTACTCGTGCTGAAAATGAAAGACATTCACTAAAGCAAACAATGAGTAACTTACAATTCACCCAGTAAAATATTTACTAATAATAGCACATATCTAACAATAACAAGGAACATATCAACTTGAGACCCCTTACTCAACACACACAGAAAAAGTTCACAGAGCGCAGCCCATCACAAAACAGAGACCTGACTTCTGAGCACAGGTGAAGACACACAGTGCAGCACCGAGCTCCCTCCTCTCACCACAGTCAAGAGGCTGACAGCGCCGGCAGCCCTGCGCGTCGTGATGTTGTAGCAGAGGTAGTGCTCGTCGCGCCGTGACAACCTGCGCGGGGGGACTGGGTCAGTGCACAGCTCGTGGTACTCTAACTTACTGTAAGATTATCTTACTACTGCTGATATCTTACTACTGCTGATATCTTACTGCTACTGATGATCTCACTGCTACTGATGATCTCACTGCTACTGATGATCTCACTGCTACTGATGATCTCACTGCTACTGATGATCTCACTGCTACTGATGATCTCACTGCTACCGATGATCTCACTGCTACCGATGATCTCACTGCTACTGATGATCTCACTGCTACTGATGATCTTACTGCAACGTATCATGTCCAGTCTGTGTTGAGTGCTGGGTATAGTTAACCTTCCTTGTTTTGTGCCGTACGTGGTCAGCCTTTATTGTTATTTGTCACATACAGCCAAACTCCATCTACATATTCTGTGTATGCAACATTCACGATCATGATGAACCGGGTGTCCCACAAAAATGTCCACGATTTTTCAATTGGTTATATTTCCACTTTAAATTAAAATATATTTTTTTTCAGAATATAGTGAATTTTATTTCTTTTTCGAATAATTTGAGTTTTTGAAAATCGTTTAATAAGCACTTTACAATGATCGATTAACTGAAGAGGGTAGAAAAACTAATTGTTCAAAGGTACAGTTTTTAAAACAATGCTGATATTCTTCCTTATTTTGTACTTTCCAAAAAACGAACAAACAAAAATTTTAAAGAGTGACAAATCGTTACCTTAAAGAACTTTTTAACAAATAAAGTGATTTAGTACCCCTCGACAAACCCTCCATTTTTCTCAAGGCAAGTATTACTTCCAGCCACCATTAAACGAAGAGTTTTGCGGATTATTTTACCGTTTTCTTCAGTTCTTGAAACACATCTTCAATTCGCTGTCGAAGAATTATAAATGATGGAGGTGATACATACTTGGTGGTATGTAGGATACATCATTGTGAAATTATTTTCAACAGTAGGTATTGAGAAATGAAGAAGAACACCAGTGCTGTTTTTAAAACTTTTCCTTTGAACAATTAGTTTTTCTACCTCTTTCAACAAATCAATCACTGTAAAGTGGTTATTAAACGATTTCCAATAACTTATATTAATCAAAAAGGAAACAAAAGTTATCACAGCTTGAAAAAAAGACAATTCAAGTATGTTGATGTGAAACGGAGATATAATGAATTAAAAAGTCGCGAACATTTTTGTGGGACACCCGGTATTATTAAATCACAACGAGGTACTAGAGGCAATCGGATTTCATTCTAACGCTCAGGTAAAATTTAAATCTTAGACATCACAAAGACTCGAGAGCCTATTATGATACGCCATCTTCGTGTGCAATAAAATTCGACCTGGAACAGATTATCGTGCCCATTAATTTGACCCATACTTTTGGCTGCGCTTCGGAAAAAATCCTGTGTCATAGATGTATAGAATAAAATACACTAAAGAAACACAGAAAATAATAAGGTGCCACAATGAACTTAAATATTGAGCTTGGATAAAAAACTAAGACTGAAGATTTCTTGGTTGAGTCCATAGTTACTGAAGCCTTTTAACATTAAAAATAATCGCGGCTAATTATTTTGATACCAATCGACTCAGAGTCACAAATAAAAAATCCCCTCACGCATCTAAAACTGCAGAAAAAAACGCGAGACAATGACAAAGCTTACGCATAAGCTCGCCCGAATAAACACGTCGGTTCACCGGCTCGATAAAAAATAGGCAATAAGGCCGGAGAACAAAATTCAAACTGAAAAAAGGATTGCTGCCTTTGACGCTCCTGGTAGCTCATGAATCCTGCAGAAGTCATGGAATCACCCAGACCACTCAAGAATTGTTTTAATAGAGACGCATCGAAACATCACATACACGGAAGTTACACGTCCAGCGCACCAGATGCCAAGTGCCGAGTTTTGCATAAAGCAATTTGGTATCATGACCACCAACACCCACTTAGCACGACAAACAACATGGCGCGGTTTCAAGTCTGTATTGAGGTTGAAATAAATTCAAGAAATTCACAGCTAAAAAAATTATTAGTTCAAATACAGTAGAATTAACTCTATCATGACATTAACTATTTGAATTCGTAATTCGCTTCACGAGGTCTCCAATTTCGTCAATATTGCGCTTTCGCAGCGAATTGCCAAGTACCTGAGACAAATTAAGAGAGCAGTTCAGAATTGACAACGCGACGAACACGGTGTCATTACTCATCTGACAATTTACCAGCCCAGGCGAGGTTAGAAACTTAGAACCATGTGATTAGACCAACAAATCAAATTCGTTGTCACAAATTCTCTCATATATTTCACAAGGAACACTAGTGGAATAAAATGATTAACAATTGGCTATTTCCAGTATTAATGTTCTTGCATCAATTTAACGTAGCCTTCGACCGAACACAAGCAAATGGGCGCAAAAAATCTTTCAAAACAATGAAATGTACGAAAAATCTTCGACTTCCCAAAATATTAACCCCTTTTTCTTGCTGACGTTTCATAATCTTGCACTGAATACACGCACTGAAAACGCAACATTACGCATACAACATATATGTATTACTTGTTTTATCAATTTTTTTCGGTATATCAATAGTTTTGAACAAAGAGAATTACACCGCGAAAGTCGCGATATTATAGCGAATAATTCATATTCACAAGGCGGAAGTGTCTGGTTTTCATAAGGGAGGCTTATAAAAACGGAGGCGAAGTACTCATATGCGAGGGTTTCAAACGCCACTATTTACCCTGACCGCTACCCTGAAACTGAATGCTGGCACGCTATAGCCCCATGAGATGGCACAGGAGTAAAAGGAACGACAGTAGCGACGGAATATTTTGCAGGATGTGATTAAAAGTAATGTATCTCAACTGAGCGTATGCAGCAGCTGCGAGTCAGGACAAGAATTACGGTGACCTTGTATTGAAATAATGAAATGTCACGACTCTAGCACGGGGTCAGCTTTTGCTCTTTTATTTTGGAGTCCCTGAATCAGACAGAGAACGCATGGTGTGGAGGTGCGCAGTAAGTCGCCGTAATTTTACGTCATCTGACGCGCCGCGTCGTTCTGCGTAACAAATGAGCTGCAGGAACGCACGTCACGCGCTCACGTCACAGTGAGGTCACTGCTGCCTTTGTGACGGACCGTTCGAATGTATGTATGGATTCTTACTCTGTGTCCTAGAATGAAGGCCTATTTCAAGTGGGGCTATGTCAGATAAGGCTGTATATAGGATACGGCTGTGCAAGGTAGGCCAATGCAAGATACGGCTGTGCAAGGTAGGCCTATGCAAGATACGGCTCTGCAAGGTAGGCCTATGCAAGATATGGCTGTGCAAGGTAGGCCTATGCAAGATATGGCTGTGCAAGTTAGGCCTATGCAAGATATGGCCGTGCAAGGTAGGCCTATGCACGATATGGCTGTGCAAGTTAGGCCTATGCAAGATACGGCTATGCAAGATACGGCTATGCAAGGTAGGGCTGTGCAAGGTAGGGTTATGCAAGATACGGGTATGCAAGATACGGCTATGCAAGATACGGCTATGTAAGATACGGCTGTGCAAGGTAGAGCTATGCAAGATACGGGTATGCAAGATACGGCTATGCAAGATACGGCTATGTAAGATACGGCTGTGCAAGGTAGAGCTATGCAAGATAAGGCTGTGCAAGGTAGGCCTATCCAAGATATGGCTGTGCAAGATAGGCCTATGCAAGATACGGCTGTGCAAAGTAGGGCTATGCAAGATACGGCTGTGCAAGGTAGGGCTATGCAAGATACGGCTATGCAAGATACGGCTATGTAAGATACGGCTGTGCAAGGTAGAGCTATGCAAGATACGGGTATGCAAGATACGGCTATGCAAGATACGGCTATGTAAGATACGGCTGTGCAAGGTAGAGCTATGCAAGATAAGGCTGTGCAAGGTAGGCCTATCCAAGATATGGCTGTGCAAGATAGGCCTATGCAAGATACGGCTGTGCAAAGTAGGGCTATGCAAGATACGGCTGTGCAAGGTAGGGCTATGCAAGATACGGCTATGCAAGATACGGCTGTGCAAGGTAGGGCTATGCAAGATACGGCTGTGCAAGGTAGGGCTGTGCAAGGTAGGGCTGTGCAAGGTAGGGCTATGCAAGATACGGTTGTGCAAGATACGGCTGTGCAAGATACGGTTATGCATGATACGGGCATGCAAGATACGGCTATGCAAGGAAGGGCTGTATAAGGAAGGTGTGTTTAAGATACGGCTGCTTAAGGTACGGCTGCTTAAGGTACGGCTGCTTAAGGTAGGGCAATGCAAGGTAGGGCTATGCAAGGTAGGGCTATGCAGGGTAGGGCTATGCAGAGTAGGGCTATGCAAGGTAGGGCTATGCAAGGTAGGGCCATGCAAGGTAGGGCTATGCAAGGTAGGGCTATGAAAGGTAGGGCTATGCAAGGTAGGGCTATGAAAGGTAGGGCTATGCAAGGTAGGGCTATGCAAGGTAGGACCATGCAAGGTAGGACCATGCAAGGTAGGACCATGCAAGGTAGGACCATGCAAGGTAGGGCCATGCAAGGTAGGACTATGCAAGGTAGGGCCATGCAAGGTAGGGCCATGCAAGGTAGGGCCATGCAAGGTAGGGCCATGCAAGGTAGGGCTATGTAAGGTAGGACCATGCAAGGTAGAGCCATGCAAGGTAGGGCTATACAAGGTAGGACCGTGCAAGGTAGGACCATGCAAGGTAGGACCATGCAAGGTAGGGCTATGAAAGGTAGGACCATGCAAGGTAGGACCATGCAAGGTAGGACCATGCAAGGTAGGACCATGCATGGTAGGGCCATGCAAGGTAGGGCCCTGCAAGGTTGGGCCATGCAAGGTAGGACGATGCAAGGTTGGGCCATGCAAGGTAGGACGATGCAAGGTAGGACCATGCAAGGTAGGGCCCTGCAAGGTAGGGCCATGCAAGGTAGGACGATGCAAGGTAGGACGATGCAAGGTAGGACGATGCAAGGTAGGGCCATGCAAGGTAGGACGATGCAAGGTAGGACGATGCAAGGTAGGGCCATGCAAGGTAGGGCCCTGCAAGGTTGGGCCATGCAAGGTAGGGCTATGAAAGGTAGGGCTATGCAAGGTAGGGCTATGCAAGGTAGGGCTATGCAAGGTAGGGCTATGCAAGGTAGGACCATGCAAGGTAGGACCATGCAAGGTAGGACCATGCAAGGTAGGGCCATGCAAGGTAGGACTATGCAAGGTAGGGCCATGCAAGGTAGGGCCATGCAAGGTAGGGCCATGCAAGGTAGGGCCATGCAAGGTAGGGCCATGCAAGGTAGGGCCATGCAAGGTAGGGCTATGTAAGGTAGGACCATGCAAGGTAGAGCCATGCAAGGTAGGGCTATACAAGGTAGGACCGTGCAAGGTAGGACCATGCAAGGTAGGGCTATGAAAGGTAGGACCATGCAAGGTAGGACCATGCAAGGTAGGACCATGCAAGGTAGGACCATGCATGGTAGGGCCATGCAAGGTAGGGCCCTGCAAGGTTGGGCCATGCAAGGTAGGACGATGCAAGGTAGGACCATGCAAGGTAGGGCCCTGCAAGGTAGGGCCATGCAAGGTAGGACGATGCAAGGTAGGACGATGCAAGGTAGGACGATGCAAGGTAGGGCCATGCAAGGTAGGACGATGCAAGGTAGGACGATGCAAGGTAGGACCATGCAAGGTAGGACCAAACAAGGTAGGGCTATGTAAGGTAGGGCCATGCAAGGTATTACCATGCAAGGTAGGACCAAACAAGGTAGGACCATGCAAGGTAGGACCATGCAAGGTAGGACCAAACAAGGTAGGGCTATGTAAGGTAGGGCCATGCAAGGTATTACCATGCAAGGTAGGACCAAACAAGGTAGGACCATGCAAGGTAGGACCATGCAAGGTAGGACCAAACAAGGTAGGGCTATGTAAGGTAGGACCATGCAAGGTATTACCATGCAAGGTAGGACCAAACAAGGTAGGACCATGCAAGGTAGGACCATGCAAGGTAGGACCAAACAAGGTAGGGCTATGTAAGGTAGGGCCATGCAAGGTAGGACCAAACAAGGTAGGGCTATGTAAGGTAGGGCCATGCAAGGTATTACCATGCAAGGTAGGACCAAACAAGGTAGGACCATGGAAGGTAGGACCATGCAAGGTAGGACCAAACAAGGTAGGGCTATGTAAGGTAGGGCCATGCAAGGTATTACCATGCAAGGTAGGACCAAACAAGGTAGGACCATGCAAGGTAGGACCATGCAAAGTAGGACCAAACAAGGTAGGGCTATGTAAGGTAGGGCCATGCAAGGTAGGACCAAACAAGGTAGGGCTATGTAAGGTAGGGCCATGCAAGGTATTACCATGCAAGGTAGGACCAAACAAGGTAGGACCATGCAAGGTAGGACCATGCAAGGTAGGACCAAACAAGGTAGGGCTATGTAAGGTAGGGCCATGCAAGGTATTACCATGCAAGGTAGGACCAAACAAGGTAGGACCATGCAAGGTAGGACCATGCAAGGTAGGACCAAACAAGGTAGGGCTATGTAAGGTAGGGCCATGCAAGGTATTACCATGCAAGGTAGGACCAAACAAGGTAGGACCATGCAAGGTAGGACCATGCAAGGTAGGACCAAACAAGGTAGGGCTATGTAAGGTAGGGCCATGCAAGGTATTACCATGCAAGGTAGGACCAAACAAGGTAGGACCATGCAAGGTAGGACCATGCAAGGTAGGACCAAACAAGGTAGGGCTATGTAAGGTAGGGCCATGCAAGGTATTACCATGCAAGGTAGGACCAAACAAGGTAGGACCATGCAAGGTAGGACCATGCAAGGTAGGACCAAACAAGGTAGGGCTATGTAAGGTAGGGCCATGCAAGGTATTACCATGCAAGGTAGGACCAAACAAGGTAGGACCATGCAAGGTAGGACCATGCAAGGTAGGACCAAACAAGGTAGGGCTATGCAAGGTAGGACCATGCAAGGTAGGGCCCTGCAAGGTAGGGCCATGCAAGGTAGGACGATGCAAGGTAGGACGATGCAAGGTAGGACGATGCAAGGTAGGGCCATGCAAGGTAGGACGATGCAAGGTAGGACGATGCAAGGTAGGGCCATGCAAGGTAGGGCCCTGCAAGGTTGGGCCATGCAAGGTAGGACGATGCAAGGTAGGACCATGCAAGGTAGGACCAAACAAGGTAGGGCTATGTAAGGTAGGGCCATGCAAGGTATTACCATGCAAGGTAGGACGAAACAAGGTAGGACCATGCAAGGTAGGACCATGCAAGGTAGGACCAAACAAGGTAGGGCTATGTAAATTAGGGCCATGCAAGGTATTACCATGCAAGGTAGGACCAAACAAGGTAGGACCATGCAAGGTAGGACCATGCAAGGTAGGACCAAACAAGGTAGGGCTATGTAGGGTAGGGCCATGCAAGGTATTACCATGCAAGGTAGGACCAAACAAGGTAGGACCATGCAAGGTAGGACCATGCAAGGTAGGACCAAACAAGGTAGGGCTATGTAAGGTAGGACCATGCAAGGTAGGACCATGCAAGGTAGGACCAAACAAGGTAGGACCATGCAAGGTAGGACCATGCAAGGTAGGACCAAACAAGGTAGGGCTATGTAAGGTAGGGCCATGCAAGGTAGGACCATGCAAGGTAGGACCAAACAAGGTAGGGCTATGCAAGGTAGGGCCATGCAAGGTATTACCATGCAAGGTAGGACCATGCAAGGTAGGACCAAACAAGGTAGGACGATGCAAGGTAGGGCCATGCAAGGTATTACCATGCAAGGTAGGACCAAACAAGGTAGGACCATGCAAGGTAGGACCAAACAAGGTAGGGCTATGTAAGGTAGGGCCATGCAAGGTAGGACCATGCAAGGTAGGACCATGCAAGGTAGGACCATGCAAGGTAGGACCATGCAAGGTAGGACCATGCAAGGTAGGACCATGCAAGGTAGGACCATGCAAGGTAGGACCATGCAAGGTAGGACCATGCAAGGTAGGACCATGCAAGGTAGGACCATGCAAGGTAGGGCCATGCAAGGTAGGACCATGCAAGGTAGGGCTATGCAAGGCAGGGCCATGCAAGGTAGGACCATGCAAGGTAGGGCCATGCAAGGTAGGACCATGTAAGGTAGGGCCATGCAAGGTAGGACCATGCAAGGTAGGGCTATGTAAGGCAGGTCCATGCAAGGTAGGGCTATGCAAGGTAGGGCCATGCAAGGTAGGGCCATGCAAGGTAGGACCATGTAAGGTAGGACAATATGAGGTAGAGCTACGTAAGATACAGACTTTGTTAGGTATGGGCTACGGATGGTCGACTTTATAACGCTTGAAGAGAATTTACGGGAGGAAGGTCTACGTGAGGAAGGTCTACGTGAGGAAGGTCTACGTGAGGAAGGTCTACGTGAGGAAGGTCTACGTGAGGAAGGTCTACGTGAGGAAGGTCTACGTGAGGAAGGTCTACGTGAGGAAGGTCTACGTGAGGAAGGTCTACGTGAGGAAGGTCTACGTGAGAAAGGTCCACGCGAGGAAGGTCTACATGAGGAAAGTCTACGCGAGGAAGGTCTACGTGAGGAAGGTCTACGTGAGGAAGGTCTACGTCTGGAAGGTCTACGTCTGGAAGGTCTACGTCTGGAAGGTCTACGTGAGGAAGGTCTACGTGAGGAAGGTCTACGTGAGAAAGGTCCACGCGAGGAAGGTTCACGTGAGGAAGGTCTACGTGAGGAAGGTCTACGTAAAGGACATTTCAGTGAAGGAGGTCTACGTGAGGAAGGGCGATGAAAGGAAATGCTACCTACGGAATGGTTGAGGAGCTCCGAGAGAGATAGTAGAATTCCGTTAAATTTGAGCTACAAGGCCCCAATTATCTAACCCAATTTTGTGACGGAAAGTAAGAGCTCCAACCATGTGTCTGTGTTATTTCTCCTATATTTTACTTTATTTTTTAAAATGCAACAACAATAATCTAACTTGATGTACATGACATTCTGTCCGCTTTTCTCAAAAATGCAGCGCAACAGTTAAAATGGTCGCTCTATGTTAATCTAAAACGTCTAGGTTTGCGATCGATCAGGGTATCGTTCTGCTTACGATACATCGACGTGATGATGACGCAATGGTCTGGCTGGACGTCTAATAAGCGTGAGTGCCGAGCTCAATTCCACGTGTCAGCTCAACGATTTATCCATGAAAATCCACCGCTAAAAATTTGAACGCCTCGGGTTTTTACGTGACGACAATACCGCCGAAGCGAAATGAACGAGAAGCCTCTTCTTCTGTAAGATGCACACTCCTAAAAAAGAACGATGAAAAACCGCTAGGTGTTATATTACGCATTAATGTTGGGATAACATATTCTGAACTGCGGAAACTAGCATTCTTCTATGGTAACTCGAGCTAACAGGCACAAAATCTGGAAAAATCTTGATGCAAAAAACTGTAGTGGGTTTAGTTGCATAGTGAGTAGAATTAATTTTTCATTCGTACGCTTATTTTGCAACGTCTACACTACGCACACATCCCTGAAGGTAGGAGGTGTTTAACATTCACCACACATCACGGACTGCGGCGTCAAGAAGGCGCAGGTGCGTGCGGAAAATTGAACGCTCTGTGATCGTCCAGCCTGACCTTCGAAGGGTACCTACACTCCCCCTCATGAGTCGTGATCTATCACAGTAAAGGCTTAAATCGCGAGGTCCACGTCGTAAATCGTACGTAGGTCTTAATCATAAGCTTGGATCACGATATTTAGGTTAGACAAAACTCGTTCTCAGGGTTACAGGTACGATAGTTTCAAATTCTAGCTTGGGCAATTGCCTAAAGTTTACTTGATTCGATGAGAGAGGTATACTCAGAGGATGTGCATCAACAAACAATACGCAATTCTCAGGGGTTTCAACCTCCATTCCTGCGCGGGTTAGACGACTATTACACGCAGACTCTGTAAAGTTTAAGTTCACGTGGCACCACGAGGTGCAAAATTTGGATGTCTCGGTTGGCACAGCCTGCAGCGATGTAAGTTGTAAAAGGAGTATCTCAATGATTGAAAACGGAGAATTGAGATGAAGAATAAGCGACGAAGACATAGAAAAACGAGCTCGGTAACAAGAAACGCAGGTCTCCCCACGAAAGAGATAGAAAAGCGGTGAATAGAAGATAAGGGTCGTTAAATATCGGACACATCGGAATCGGAAACAATACGTTGTCATTGACGACGCAAAATCAGACCCACAGGCAATTAGCCATGGGGTTCCACAAGGATCTGTCCTTGGGCCTCACCTATTTCTAATTTTTATCAATGATATCATTAAATCTACATCATTCTTCAAATTCATACTTTTTGCCGATGACAGTACCCTTTCTGCGGTCCTTCCAGACCAAAATCCCGCTAGGATGGCGGAGCGTATAAATAATGAACTTCATAAGGTTTCATTGTGGCTTAAAGCTAATAAAATAAGCCTTAATATCGATAAAACAAAATATATTACATTCTCATACAAGAAAAATATATCTCTCCCACGCATTCAAATTGGCGAAGGTGAAATCGAAGAAACCAACTCAAGTAAATTCCTCGGCATCATAATAGACAAACATCTAACCTTTAAAGAGCACATCGCTCATATTAGTTCTAAATTATCAAAATCTATCGGAATCCTAAATAAAGTTAAGAATTTCCTGCCTGAAACAGCCTTACAAATGCTCTACCGAACGCTCATTTCACCGTACTTGCAATACGGAATAGAAGCATGGCACGGAAATGATAAAAATAAAACCAACAAAATTTTTACCCTGCAAAAAAGAGCCATAAGAGCGGTAAAGAATCTAGAATATAATGCTCACACAAATGACTCATTCAAAAATTTACGTATACTTAAGCTCTCGGATCTCTACAAAATCTCCATTTGCAATTTCATTTACAAAACATTAACAAATGTTGGCGACAATAGCCTAAAAAAATTATTAACTGCTCAAACTGGTCATCACGACCATTTAACCCGAAATAGAAGTAAATTCATGCTTCCTTATTACTCAAAGGCTCGGTCACAACACAGTATCCTCTTCGTTGGAACTAAAACTTGGAACTCAATACCTGCGGAGATCCGTGAAAGTAATTCTTATAAGGTATTCAAAAAAAGTCTTGAGTCTCACTTCCTATCAGATTACTAGTCGTGTAAGATCACAAAGTCAAACCTTGTCCCCTACATAACTGGTCCTAATAATGTAATTTGCCTTGATTAATTTCGCCGATCTTCAGTCTGTTCTTGAATCGTTTGTCGAATATACTGTTAAATCTAGTCCATATGAACTATATTGTGAAATGAAGTATCTAATTTCGAGTTACTTATCTCATTGATCAGTCTAATGCGTCCCTAGTTTAAGTGAATTAGGTTAAATATTATTGTACTCCTAAGACTAACCTTGATGGTAGGATGCCCTAGAAGTCACTGAACTTATTCGGGCCCACAGGTAGCTATACTCAAATTTGACCATTGTACTAGACTTAAGAAACATTTTATCTCTGTATCACCTGTTGTAAATAAATTGTTTTAAATTGTTTAAATAGAAATCTAAGCCCACATGTAGCAGACTTTTATCCTACAAGTTGCTGATTGAGCAGCTAGGTTTATCACTGAGGAGCGCCCGTCCTTCAATGTACACTGGCGAGACCAGACACTACCAGTTAACACCACAGGTATAGCTCAGGAATTTACATATAATCTAACTACGCTACTTACCCTACGAAGAAAATACGATGTCCTAACTGTCCTACTTGCATCCTTCCTCCCATAGAAAAGACTTTGTGTGTTAAGAATAAAAATATACGTTATTTTCTTTAACGAGAACTCAACCCAGACATTCATCCCACAGATCAGTGCTTCTTTGCACGCAACTTCGATTTAGTGATGTCATAGATTCTAATTTGATCGATAAGCACTTTAATCGCCAACTGCGATGCGGGGTAGTCCGTGTACGTATAACTGCTTCAATAACGGTACAGTGTAACTCGAACAATAATGACTGTCGTCATTAGATCAGCAATGATAAAGAAGTTTACGGCAGGAGAGCCACCGCAGAAGCTTCACAAAACGAGAGGTAGATGTTCGGGTGACACTGCGCAACGCTAGGTAACACGTTTCCTGCGATGGATTCAACTGAATTTCAATATTCAAGTCAATTTTAGAGTCCATTGTGGTAACTAATTTTGAAAATTTCGAACATTAACATGACCGTGCCTTCATTTAGCTGAAGTTAATGACTGCAGGTCGGTCAGCACCATTATGAAAATTTCCTCGGTGACAACCGGTGGGTCTCTTCGCTGGAAATGTGTTAATGCACTAGGGACATGGACTGCAAAGAGAACGGTGAACGTCAACTTTGGACGCTCGTTTTCATTATGGGCACAGATAAAAGACTAAATTGTGCATTTTTTGTTAGAAGTCTCAGTATAAAGAAGCAGCAGGGTCCTTTGAATGGGGTATGGCCTGATTTAAAATATTCCTCTGCGTCACGAGGTTGAGCTTCAATGTGAGTGACTAATGACTATAGTGACAGAGAATGACTATACAAGTGATCGCTAGTTTAACAACTCCAACAGCCGCCAATGTCCACAGCAGCAGATAAGGACCTCAGGCACGCGAACCTCTTGTGGGAGGTGATAGCCAGAGGCTCCCAAGGTGTGCCGTGACGATTGTGCCGTGATGGAGTGCGTGAACTATGCGTCGAGTAGAGTTGTACTCGTTAGTTGGAGGGCAAGACTGCTGAGAAACTTTGGATCTTTTCCAGATAAGCCCCGCCACTAATGTAACTCATAAGTTCACCCACTTGTAACTTTCGAAATGATGCACGCACCTATCGACTTCAAATTACTCTCAAACGAAAAAATGTTTTAATCTTTCGTATGAGAGTAATTTAAAATCGATAGGTACATTATTTCGAAGGTTACAAGCGGGTGAACTTATGAGTTACATTAGTGGCGGGGCTTATCTGGAAAAGATCCGAAGCATTTATTCTTTGAGGGAATTCCATACGTCATTAAATATTTTTTTTTTTAAGTAGAAACAATTACGGAAAAATATGCAAGGTTTAGCACCACTCTACGAATGCTCTTGAGGCTGCCGCAGCAATTCTACGCCCGTCCTTCCTATTTCACTCAGAAATTTACGGTAAGAATTACCGCATGTCTCTGTTTACCCGCGTTATCGTTGCGCATGCCCCAGCTGGCGCATGCGTGCAACAAAAAAAAACACTAAATACTGAGTGACATCAGAGGTCATCATTGTCTGCCCTCCCTTTCAAGGCCTCGCCCATTTGTCCCACTGAACGACCTCCCTTAGCTCATTACAATTTACTACGTTCACGCAACTCTCCGGCTTGAACGCAGGGTTGCCAGATTGTATTTTTTCTTGTTGAAGTCGTGAAGTTAGCATTTTTAAAACATTACCGTAAAAAGCATTCATGATGCTCATTGTCTTTACGGTCAAGTTTTATTTCAAAAAGATCAAATCTGAGGATTTTGGTCACGAAAATGGCCAAACTTGCTACTGCACATAAAGCGGGAATTACTCCGTAATTTTCACGCCGTCACTCTGACCACAGGACAGTGATATTTCACCTATGACTGCTCCAAATAAAGATTCAAGGTCGGGTTCATCTATTCCATGTCCAAGGGCGGATATACGCTCCCTTTAGATTTGATTATATGATAGTTTAAGTCTCCCCTAACCGCAACAAAGGTGTTCCAAAGAGAGGAAGAATGAAGGCACTATTTAGGATGGCGTTAATTAAGGGAATTTAGAATCTATGCACAAGGTATGTTCCCGTACAAGATCCCCTGCGCATAGAAACAGTAAGTTGAGAAAGAAGGTAATGAAATGAGATCAAAGTTGAAGAGGTCATATGTGTAGAAAAATGGGACAGCAGATAACCGAAAAAATTGGATTCAATTAGATGATAGTTTACGCCTCCCTAACCGCAACTAAAACGTTCCAAATAGAGGAAGAAGGAAATCACCGTTTAGTATGGAGTTATGGGAATGCGGAATTTATGCACAAAGTGCATAAAAACACTAAGTTGAAAAAGAAGTTGATGAAACAAGATGAAAGTTGAAGTGAAGAAGAAAGTAGTAGATGCTGAAAACAGGACAGCAGTGAACCTAAGAAAGATGTTTTTAATATTACAAAAACATTTCATTTAAGCAAAAAAAGCCTAGTTAACTCTAAGCCACGGACTTCACATTTTGTACGCTGCCTTTGAAATTTTGGTACCGCATAACTAGTTCAGTTGTTATCAAAGCGCCTGGAATGTAGTGCTCAAGTTCGTCGTGGTATGACTCGCTCATGTCAGTGCACTGATGGAACCGTCAGTACGCTGGAGCGTGTTTCTAATTTCACGGTCCAAACCTGCAGCGAGTCAAAACTAACTACGAGAGCTGGTGATCTGAATCTTTCATTTTCAGGATCCGTGGTTTATTAGTTGCGGAATAGAATTGACACTAAGCTCTTAATTAGAGACCTTGATTAAAAACTAACACACTATTTGAACGTAAATAAAATATATTGGAGGCCACGATTAGATTTGAATTCGATTTAAAGTAATAGTAGAACCGAACGTAGTCGATCGTTGGATTTTCGATATCAAAACGGCCGATGAGATTGTCAGAAAAATTATCGAGAACTACCGAAAACCATTTTTTTCCAGAAAATCCTGTTCTTCCATTTACTCAAAACTGCGATAAAAATTATTTCATCGTAAACATCGAATAGCCTAACTGCAAATATCTTACCAAGCAGTTCTCAATTTCTATTTTCTCATCGTCGAGACAAAAAATTATTTTACACTAGACTGCTAGAGACAATCCATTACTTGAACTTACACAAACCAGAAGTTACCTGTGATACCTAAACAACATTAGCTAGAACATTTTTCCAGGTTTAGCGCTGTAAAATAAACAACGCAAACTGCAAAACATTATCAATACGTTTATCAGTTAATGTATGTAATGAATTAAACGTCTTGTTTCTTGAGTTGGAGTATACGAGAGCGTTCAGTCACCAGGGTTGTCATCAGCAAATCATGATAGGTCCACAAGATTACTAAAATCTATGAGGAATATCAACACCGAAAGCGATTGCAATGCACGAGCATTATCAGACGCTGGACATCTTTCTTTCCAATTGGCTATTATCAGACATAGAGTTTAAGATCAAAGCTAACTGTTGCTGCGATGAAGACCGTAATAAATTCAAGGCCTACATAGAAACATGACGTAGCAAATACGTGAATGAAAACCTACTTTTGCAACGATGGTTGAACATACGACGATATCTTGCCGCGCCGGTGCAAAATTAGGTCTGTTGGCTGGACCACATCCAACTCCATTAGGCGCAGTCACGCAGCGTTACGAGCGTCAGGAACGAAATCTGGACTGCGGCCAAGCCGAAGGATTGATTTGCGCGCCGGTCTGGCAGAGGGTCTGTGCAGCTGACCTTCAGGAGGATAACCATCAGTCATTTGATGGCGCAGCAAACATGCTGAACAACAAGGGTCGCTGCGCCAGCCAATGAGAAAGTTTCACCGTACAAACTATCGTTTACATAGCGCCAGACGCCAGCATTTCTTTTACTCTCTGTCATCGACAGCAGCTATAAAAAATGACAAAAGCGATACGTGATGAGAGCAGCGCACATGGGTCTTATAATTTGTTTAATTTTAAGCCAAATGAGACTTTGAAACGAGAGTATTTGTTTCACGCGACCTGAGGTTCTGAACTCAGCTTAGTAAAGTGCAAAATCAGTCTTCAAGGACCAACCTACTCAGCCTTGCCAGAGCAAAACTGCGTCAAATGTTTTCATTTGCACTATTAAGGAAGATCTGGCATTGCAGTAGTATGTCTGCTACTGAAATAGCAGGTGTACCGTTGCGATGGCAGGTGTGCCATTGTAGTGGCAGTACTGCCATTATAGTGGCAGGTCTGCCGTTGTAATGGCAGGTTTGCCATTGTAGTGGCAGGTCTGCCGTTGTAGTGGCAGGTCTGCCATTGTAGTGGCAGGTCTGCCACTGTAGTGGCAGGTCTGTCATTGTAGTGGCAGGTCTGTCATTGTAGTGGCACGTCTCCCATTGTTGTGGCAGTCATGCCATACTTATGGCAGGTGTAGCATTGTAATGACAGGTTCATCATTGTGAAGGCAGGTTTAGTACGGTAAAAGAGTCTACCATCGAAACGACGCTCGATCGTCAGTGTAATGGACAGCAAATTCACCTGAGAATATCAACTCTCACACCGGTTTGACAAAATAATTACTGCTAATAACGCTACATGATAGGCTTAATGACGATCATAACGGATGATGAACGCCATTTAGTACGGGTTATCAGACATCAAATGGGGTACAAAACTTAACCCCATTGTGAATTATTGCTATGTTCGATGCGATACTGATGCCATATTGATGTTCGATGTCATATTGAACGTCGGATTGGGAGTAAAATTTTGGGAACAAAATTAAACTCCACACTGAATGTCATGTTAGATAACACTATGGATATCTCACTGATCGCCACAGGGATGTCTACATTGGACAGCACCACTGCACGGACATATTAGCTTTCAGGGTCAGCTGAACAAAGGCGCAGTTTCACACATTCATGAGAGTAGGACGCAAGACACAGTCAGTACGCTGCACCAGCGCGCAGCTCTGCTTCATAATCTCGTTAACGTTATTTTGCGATTGCTTTAGCTCAAGTATTTATGGACTGGGCATAAAAGTTCATTGGATAAGACATCTGCTTGCTCTCAGATGAAAGAAAGATTTCATTAATGGAATAAATTACGACAGGCCATACAGTACACGAGGAAATGCAGTCATTTCAATAAAATAATCGACATAATTCACCGTCATTTTGATGCGATAATCAGCAAAATTACCCCAGAATTCAGTATGTTGAATTGTTGATCGATAAAATTCAAAGCTACATAGTTCAACTCGATGGTAGACGATTATACTATGTAAGATAGTTTAAGCCTTCATAACCAGAGTAAAGGTGACCCAACAAGAGGAAGAAGGAAAAAAAAAACATTAGGTATGGAGTTATAGGGACGAGGTGCACTAGGTGTGTTCTCACACAAGTTCTCCTCAGCATATATAGAGACAGCAAATAAGGAAGGAAGTTTAAAAACAACATAAAAGTTGAAGAAACAAGAACAGCAGCGCACCGAAAAAGGCAACCTGTACAAAATAAATAAAAACCTATCCTACTACCTAAAGACAAGCCCCACATAACCTTCAGCTCAGGACTTCACGTCTTCCCGCTGGGAGCACTAATTTCCATAAAAACAAGAGTTGTATCCCCGTAAAGAGCAATAATCGACGAAACACACCTTGAATTCAATACGATAATCGACGAAAAAATTCATCCTCAATTCAACACATCGATGAAATTCTAAATGGATTGAACATGACAAGCGGGAAAATTGGGCACCATTTATAAAAAATTTGCGGGTCAGTCTGTGGTCGTCATGGAGACCTGCCCGACGCTCGCACTCACTGTGGCCAAAGTAAACTGAAGTGCATGAGAATTTGTGTCGCTGTGTCGGGCACGGTATTCTTACGATAAAAGGGCAATTTTTGTCTTAATAATTCGCAGTACTTAGCACGCAGCTGTACTTCTCGATACACGCACTAGCCACAACACGCACCAGTCACAACACGCACCAGCCACAACAAGCACCAGCCACAAAACGCACCAGCCACAACACGCACCAGCCACAACACGCACCAGCCACAACACGCACCAGCCACAACACGCACCAGTCACAACACGCACCAGCCACAACACGCATCAGCCACAACACGCACCAGCCACAACACGCACCAGTCACAACACGCACCAGCCACAACACGCACCAGCCACAACACGCACCAGCCACAACACGCACCAGCCACAACACGCACCAGCCACAACACGCACCAGCCACAACACGCACCAGCCACAACACGCACCAGCCACAACACGCACCAGCCACAACACGCACCAGTCACAACACGCACCAGCCACAACACGCACCAGCCACAACACGCACCAGCCACAACACGCACCAGCCACAACACGCACCAGCCACAACACGCAGCAGCCACAACACGCACCAGCCACAACACGCACCAGCCTCAACACGCACCAGCCACAACACGCACCAGCCACAACACGCACCAGTCACAGCACGCACCAGCCACAACACGCACCAGCCACAACACGCACCAGCCACAACACGCACCAGCCACAACACGCACCAGTCACAACACGCACCAGCCACAACACGCACCAGTCACAGCACGCACCAGCCACAACACGCACCAGCCACAACACGCACCAGCCACAACACGCACCAGCCACAACACGCACCAGCCACAACACGCACCAGCCACAACACGCACCAGTCACAACACGCACCAGCCACAACACGCACCAGCCAGAACACGCACCAGTCACAACACGCACCAGCCACAACACGCACCAGCCACAACACGCACCAGCCACAACTCGCACCAGCCACAACACGCACCAGCCATAACTCGCACCAGCCACAACACGCACCAGTCACAACACGCACCAGCCTCAACACGCACCAGCCACAACACGCACCAGTCACAACACGCACCAGCCACAACTCGCACCAGCCACAACTCGCACCAGCCACAACGCGCACCAGTCACAATACGCACCACAACACGCACCAGCCACAACACGCACCAGTCACAACACGCCAGGGTTGGCACATAAAAAACCCACCCGAAAAAAAACGCCCAAAAAACCCACGTAAAAAAACCCACCAAATAGTGGGTTTTTTGGGGCTTTTTTGGGTTTTATTAGTGCTATTTGAATTTCACTAGTTTTCAAGCTTATAGAATCAAAATGAGCTAAATATTTATATTGTCAAAAATTTGTCCAAAACATTTGCATGACAACACTATGAAAATAAATATTAAAAAAAACACTATGAAAATAAAATAAGAAAAACTCTAATCACAAAAAAAAAAACTCGAGGGGCTAGTATATTTCGATGAGTTCCATTTCCAAAATAAAAAACAAAAATTAAGAAACAAATGTAGTTTGACTATTTGAGAGTAAAGAGACTTCTGAATTCTTCCTCTGTCTTCTAGACTATGTAGACCGCTACACTACAGTACTACTGTATTTCTCTTTCTACATCCACTGCCATTTTATCGATGTCATCCACATCATGATCATTTACGAGGTGGCGATATAATGAGACCAATTTCTGTGCGCATTCCGATCCTAATCTATTTCTCAATTTATTCCGCACTGTTCCAAATGTTTAGAAAATGCTCTCAAAGGATCCTGAACGTGCAAAGCAAGAATGAAGATTGCTTATAAACTTGCAGAAACCCTCTGCCAGTGTTTTTTTTAAGAACCTGCATTTTCTGCTGTTTCATGTCTTGAATATCCCACCATCAATGAGTAGTCATCGTCTTAGTGATATTCTTGTTGAATATATGTTTTGGGAAGATGTTGGAGTCCTTCAATTTATACAAATAAATCGCACCGATCAACTCCGGATTGCACTCAGCCAACCACTCTTCAATAACTTTCTCCTGTGAGAGCTTTGCCTGAAATAAGTCTAACAATTATAGTCAGATGGGGTAAGACACGACCGCAGCCATCATGGGGTAAGAAAGTAAATAAACGACTGGCCTATGGTGAGCATTCAAGCTGCACTGGAACAAATTTGACGATGGAATCTGTTAGAGCATTTATTTCTAATCATTTTAGTGTTTGTTGCTATCCTCAACTGCAAAAAGTGATTTTTTTGACAAATTTTTAAAAAAATTTTTTGGCATGTCACTTCATGTTGTAACATGTAACAGTGTGGTTGACTGACTTGGCTTGCGTCGCTAAGCCCTCCAGCTCACACAATACACATGTTAAGTTGTTAACAGCATGACTGTTAAGTGATGTGCAGCTGTCTTGCTTCAAGTTGCTTGTTATGATCTGCATGGTGCTTCCCTCTCACATGACTTGCGTCTGTCAGCTGCTAAAACAACTTACTATGAATTGACAAGCATCGCAATTCTCTTTGCACATCTTATATCTTTACAGACTGCACAGCTATGTCCCTATGCATATGGTTATTGGTAAGTGGTAATTGTGATGGACAAACTTAATTCATATATGGTTCAAATAATGTAATAATTCATATAATAATGTAATATAATGTTGGAAATAAAGTAATCAAATAACAATATTTCCTCAATAAGTGTATATAAATCTGGAAAAGAGGCAACTGGAGCTATGTGAATAACTCTTTTAAACAAATTCAGGTATTACAAAAAAACCAATAAAGCCCGAAAAAAAGCAATAAAACCCAAAAAAAAATTTAACCCAAAAAAACCCACGTGGGTTGGGTTTTTTTAAAAAACCCCAGGGTTTTTTCCATCCCTACAACATGCACCACAACACACAAAAATCGCAATACGCACCACAACACGCACCAGCCACAACACACACCACAGTACCCACGAACACCCCACAAGGCCGGCAGTCAGGCCGCCGCACCGCCAGCGTACCACCCAGCGCAGCACAGCTGGGCTATGCCCCCGTGCCGGGCCGGTGCTTCGTCGCTGTCGCGCCTCCCGCGCTCCTGCACACCGCCTGTAGCAGCGCCTCCTTTTGGTTATGTGTGCCACTGCGTCCCCTGCTGCGTTTGGCCACCGGTACTCGTATATTTGCCACTGATACCGATATTTGGCGAAATGAAATTCATTCATGTTTGAAATTCATTCATGATTTGAAATTCATGTCGGTATTTGGCTCCGATACTGGATTTGAAATTCATGTTTGTATTTGGCACTGATACTGGATTTATAACTTGACACTTGTATGTCGGCATTTGGCACTAATGCTGAATTTGAAACTAGTGCCGGTATTTGGCCCTGGTGCAAGTATTTATACAACGGTGCTTGATACCGGTAACACAGGTACGGTTCTGACCCAGTAAGCCGATCAAGAAAGTTTTCAGGGGCACGTTCACTCCCTAGCAGCTCGCCCTCTCGTACAACCACAACCCACTCACAAATATCGGAGAAGTGCAGAAGGGAATTAAAGACAGGGAAAGATATTGTCAAAAGATTTCATTAAATGCTAAATTAATAAACTGTAACATGTGAATGAATAATTCGTTAATATAGAGCGTATTGCATCAATATACAACCGTAGAGTCTAGCAGGTTATCAGTCGAATGAAAAAAGTAAAATTACTCTCATTCGTTTGCTGAAAAAGTTGCCCGAAGTAGCAAAACAACACAACTTACCATCACAAGCGATTCATTTAGCAAACTGACCGCATGTTACCAATTAGTTAGTCTGCCATTTTTTCGAAAAAATGAAGCAATTACTACTTCCGATCTCAATATTTAGATTTCAAACCATGTACATGAAATTAAGTGTCTTAACCCTTCAATGCGCAATACGATCGGGAAGTTATATCAAAATCCTCCTAAGAAGGTTTCGGCATAAGAAGCTCATCTAAGTCAGCAAACTGTTTCAAATACGATACGCAGCGTAATGAAAGGTTAAATTCGCGTATCGCGTATTGAAAGGTTAAAGGTTATTCGCGTATTGAAAGGTTAAAGTTGTTCACAAGCCATTGCCATTTGGCTCGTTGACAAGACTGGCTGAGTTCTCACGATCTGCAACCCAGCATCTACCAGCGTACTGAAATTTACCTCATCTGTGCTGTGAGTGGCAGCCTGCTGCACATAACACAAAGATCATCGCATCAAACAACTCATCGCTCAACGATGGACGAATGGAACCCAAGGAAGGCTTGCTTGATTGGTAATTTTTTAGCGATAATTTTCAAGTTTGGGCATTTTCAAATCAAGTTCGACTCGAGAGATCACTCAATTGACAACACTGCATGCAGACTTGCCAGACATCGAGCAGTAGTTTATGGCCAATTTTATGACAGAAAAACTTGAGTATTTTCTCCGTCAGAAAGAATTTAACTTTATGACCATGGCGCGGAACATTTACGAGACGCGTTCAGGTGCCCGGCTACTCCAGATGGCTTGCTATAAAGAGCACGAATACGCAAATCTTAAACTGCATTGAAACGATAGCTTAGCGTCTTTATGAGTCTCGGCAGATCCAAGGCACGTCTGATTTGACTGCGTAAAAATGGTTACATGGCTGTAATGTAAAAACATAATTTCACCACCATCACGAAAAATATGACGGGTGTGAATAAAAACTACGTTAATGCCTGCGAGTAAAGACTCTGCAAGAATTTCGCACAAACACCAAGCGAAAAGACACACCGCGCGTAAAATCTCCATAAACGTACACCATTGGATGTACTCATACAACGTGACAGTCACTGTTGCATGAAACAGCCCATGGAGCCGCATCGCTCTCATGCTGCGCACTCAGACGCGCAGTGAGCGACGTACAGGCACAAGAACAACACAGCAATGCAGCAGCGTGAGGCCGCCCTTGCATCACGGGCTGCTGCCACACCGAGACGGTCGCGGCGCGCTGACCTCCTTGTGACGCGGTGCTTGTGTGCCGCCTCTGCGACCCGCATCGATTGTGTGAGCTCCGCGTGCAGCTGACCGCGTGCAGGTGACCGCGTGCAGGCGACGGCGTGCAGGCGACCGCGTGCAGGCGGCCGCGTGCAGGCGACCGCGTGCAGGCGACCGCGTGCAGGTGACCGCGTGCAGGTGACCGCGTGCAGGTGACCGCGTGCAGGCGACCGCGTGCAGGCGACCGCGTGCAGGTGACCGCGTGCAGGTGACCGCGTGCAGGTGACCGCGTGCAGGCGACCGCGAGCAGGCGACCGTGTGCAGGTGACCGCGTGCAGGTGACCGCGTGTAGGTGACCGCGTGCAGGTGACCGCGTGCAGGTGACCGCTAGTAGGTGACCGCGTGCAGGTGACCGCTTGCAGGTGACCGCGTGCAGGGGACCGCGTGCAGGTGACCGTGTGCAGGTGACCGTGTGCAGGTGACCACGTGCAGGTGACCACGTGCAGGTGACCACGTGCAGGTGACCGCGTGCAGGTGACCGCGTGCAGGTGACCTCGTGCAGGTGACCGCGTGCAGGTGACCGCATGCAGGCGACCGCGTGCTGGTGACCGCGTGCAGGTGACCTCGTGCAGGTGACCGCGTGCAGGTGACCGCGTGCAGGTGACCGCGTGCTGGTAACCGTAACAAAACCATACGCAATCATATTCGAACGAAAATAAACTATTTAATCTTCAGCTCACGATCTCACGTTTTCCTACTGCAAGTGCTAATTCCTATTGTTACAATAGTTGTTTATCTGTGACGGAGTTTTCTGATCAAATTTTCTTGATCCAAGATTAGATTGGATTAAGCATTAGTCAGTTCAAGCTTTCCTAACCGAAACGAAGACGTTCCAAGGAGAAGGAGGCACCATTTAGTATTGAGTGAAAGGAACGCGGAATCTATACACAAGGTGCATAGAAACAATAGGTTGAAAAAGAAGTTGATGAAACATGATCTAAGTTGGAAGAAAATATAGTAGATGCTGAAAACAGGACAGCATTGAACTGAAGAAAAGTGGTCCTTAGCAGAACAAAAAACATTTTTTTTTTCATTACAAAGAAGGCTTACTGAACTCTCATCTCGGGCCCTAACACATTTTCCCCCTCATCGAGAGAGCAATTCCCATAGATATAACAGTTGTATCTCCCTGAGGGGACGTTCTGCAGTTATTGTTTGGTTGATTTGAAGAAGCTCGTAGTGAAAGATCCTTCTCATATCCTACCAAACATGCAACCAAATCTTTTTCGGATGGAGTCATTTTTTGGTGGTTGTGATTGTGGTCTCAAAAGTCGACCTAGCCGTTGATATTGACGTTTAACATTATTGTATATAATCCACTTTTCATCTCCGGTAACAGCCCTATCCAAAAAAAGTGCTTGTAATTGACGGGAGTGCAAAGATGCGTACGCATTTACGCACTGCTGACGATTAGCAGGAAAGAGTTCCTAAGGTACTCACTTTCCCAGTTTAGGCTTCTTTCTCAGCTCCATTAGGCGACGTTGAATTGTCGTTGCCCTCACATCAAGTTCAGAGCTCAATTGCATTGTACATACTGCAGGATTAGCTGCATGCGTTTCCTTCAATATAGGCTGCATCAAACTCAACTGACCGACTATCTCTTAGGCTATCTTCGAGGCTGTAATCGCTATTTCGAAACTCTTGAAACCATTTTCTGCGCGTCAGTTCAGTAACTGCCATTGAACCATGCACTTCTTGAATATTTTTTTTCAGATGTTGACATATTTCATTATTTCGGAAACTGAAACAGTATTATGTTTCTTATGTGTTCGGTTAATGGCTCCACATTAATTTAAGGGTTGAAGATATGAATGACTAAATATCTATTAGCATTTCACTTCAAAGTGTATGGATGACCACCATGGACTGATGGTCTTGCGGAATAGATCACAAATTTATAGCATTCTCTGTAATAAGAGTTCAAGCTTGTTACTGCATGAAAACGGTCAGGAATTTGGTACGACCTATGGCATCCTGAAGCAATCAATGACAGAACCGACGCATTCCAGTCCATCCAAGAGCAGGTGCTCGTCTTGATATGAGCAGCGGAGTTGCGCGACTGCCGCACCAGCAATCTCCGTGTCAGTGAAAACGCCCGCACCAGATTGTCCTGGGTTAGAGTTTTATACAATTCAAATTGCCGCAGAGCAGAGGCGTTTAATTTTTTCTGAGTTGACATAGAAAAACCCCTTTCGACTGCTATACCGACATGACGCCATAAGCTGTATTAAATCTGGTTTCTCGTCTGTCGATAAAAAATTCAAATTGGTTTTGCAGTTGTCACTAGTCAGTAGTCGTATTTTACTTATTTCTGAACGAGGAAAAATTTAAACAAAAACTATCCTATAGAAAAATTGAAAAATTCAAGTCTTGCAAACGATATGAGGAAACTAACTTCGAAAATGTACAACGATGTGACACGAGACAGAAATATTACCAGTACTCGAGTATGGGTAGTGCCCAACGCGTATTTCGGTACCATTATGCGTACACGCACGTGTGTTGTTATTACTGTGTAATAGCATCAGTATACGCATTACGATGTATGGTGGCCAATTAGACAAGATTATAAGTCAGTTTATTACTTCCTAACCACAACAAAGACGCACTCAAGGAAAAAAATGGAAGGCACTATGTAGTAACTAGCAAGGAATTAAAGGGAACATCGAATCTATGCGCAAAGAACGTTCCCACATCCTGTGCACACAAACAGAAATATCGAAAAAAAGGTCACGAAACAAGATAAAAGATGAAGACGAATGTAATCAGGGGTGAAAACAGGACAGTAGAAAAAAATATTGGTCCGTAACCAAACAAACAACTGAAGCTTAACTAACCATCAGCGCAGGACCTTACAACTTCCACCTGGGAGCGCTAAATCTAATGGACAGAAGAGTTTTGTCCAGTAAAGTTACTCAACCGCATGCATTTACATCAAAAGCAACGGCAGCGCACATGAGAGTGTAGAGCGTCAGCAGGCATGAGAGAGTGCAGAGCGTCAGCAGGCATGAGAGAGTGCAGAGCGTCAGCAGGCATGAGAGTGTAGAGCGTCAGCAGGCATGAGAGAGTGCAGAGCGTCAGCAGGCATGAGAGAGTGCAGAGCGTCAGCAGGCATGAGAGTGTAGAGCGTCAGCAGGCATGAGAGAGTGCAGAGCGTCAGCAGGCATGAGAGAGTGCAGAGCGTCAGCAGGCATGAGAGAGTGCTGAGCGTCAGCAGGCATGAGAGAGTGCTGAGCGTCAGCAGGCATGAGAGTGTAGAGCGTCAGCAGGCATGAGAGAGTGCAGAGCGTCAGCAGGCATGAGAGAGTGTAGAGCGTCAGCAGGCATGAGAGAGTGCAGAGCGTTAGCAGGCAGGAGAGAGTGCAGAGCGTCAGCAGGCATGAGAGAGTGCAGAGCGTTAGCAGGCATGAGAGAGTGCAGAGCGTCAGCAGGCATGAGAGAGTGCAGAGCGTCAGCAGGCATGAGAGAGTGCTGAGCGTCAGCAGGCATGAGAGAGTGCTGAGCGTCAGCAGGCATGAGAGAGTGCAGAGCGTCAGCAGGCATGAGAGTCTAGAGCGTCAGCAGGCATGAGAGTGTAGAGCGTCAGCAGGCATGAGAGAGTGTAGAGCGTCAGCAGGCATGAGAGAGTGTAGAGCGTCAGCAGGCATGAGAGTGTAGAGCGTCAGCAGGCATGAGAGAGTGCAGAGCGTCAGCAGGCATGAGAGAGTGCAGAGAGTCAGCAGGCATGAGAGAGTGCAGAAAGTCAGCAGGCATGAGAGAGTGCTGAGCGTCAGCAGGCATGAGAGAGTGCAGAGCGTCAGAGGCATGAGAGAGTGCTGAGCGTCAGCAGGCACGAGAGAGTACAGAGCCTCAGCAGGTATATATATAGCCGCCACAACCCATTACTGGGCTGCAGGAGCAGGTATATATACACTGCAGGAGGGCCCAAAATAGCAATGCAACACAAAAGCAGCCCAGCATGGCGCGGCACAGGCCCGCTGCCGGGTTGTGGCACCGGCACGCTGTAATGACAGGCTGGCAGGGGGGTTTGTTTGGGGGGGGTTAGGGAATCTGGACATGAACTACAAAGGGTGCTTGGCATTGTGAATGGATGTAGTACTGATTTCAAGATAAACTTTGGTGTAAATAAAAGTTAGGTTATGGTTATACATGATGATAGGGCTGATAGAGAAAGACTGTGGAATATTGGAGAAATTAGAATAGGTAGAACAAAAGAATACAAATATCTAAGTTGTATGATAAGTGAAGATGGGTGCACTAGAATTAAGGGTGAGAAAGTGGCAAAAGCTCTGCAATGGTGTAGACGGTTATGTAGTGTGGCCAGGTACAGAGCAAAAAAGTATGAATGTGTGAGAGGAATGTGGAAGTATGTTGCTGTACCAGTGTCATGTATGGTATGAGTATTTTAGTCTGGACTGGAAGTGACCTTGAAAAGCTGGATGTGATTCAGAATAGGGTAAGATGTCTATCATTGTGTGCTCCAAAATGGACAGCTGTAGAAGTTATTAGGGGTGACCTAGGATGGAGCCTATTTCCAGAACGAATGATGAAAACTGTGTTGGCTAATAAGGTGAGAATTGAGAGAATGCAGGATAGTAGAAGGGTAAAGCAAAATTTTGAGTGCATCTTTGCATGCCCTCAAAATATGTTGAGGGCATGCAAAGAAACTAAGTATGCAAAAGTAAGAATTCGTGTTAGAATTGGGAGACCTCTGGATGCCTGGCTTTTGACCTCTGGATGACTGGCTGAAAGGAAGGGGGGGGGGAACCAAACCTCATTTTTGTGGGGAATACTTGATGTGATCACAGGAGCTGTTGGTGTGGGTGATGAGAGGGTGGTGAGAGGGTGATGAGAGGGTGATGAGAGGGTGATGAGAGGGTGATAAGAGGGTGATGAGAGGGTGATGAGAGGGTGATGAGAGGGTGATGAGAGGGTGGTGAGAGGGTGGTGAGAGGGTGGTGAGAGGGTGGTGAGAGGGTGGTGAGAGGGTGGTGAGAGGGTGGTGAGAGGGTGGTGAGAGGGTGGTGAGAGGGTGGTGAGAGGGTGGTGAGAGGGTGGTGAGAGGGTGGTGAGAGGGTGGTGAGAGGGTGGTGAGAGGGGTGGTGAGAGGGTGGTGAGAGGGTGGTGAGAGGGTGGTGAGAGGGTGGAGAGGGTGAGAGGGTGATGAGAGGGTGGTGAGAGGGTGGTGAGAGGGTGGTGAGAGGGTGGTGAGAGGATGGTGAGAGGGTGGTGAGAGGGTGGTGAGAGGGTGGTGAGAGGGTGGTGAGAGGGTGGTGAGAGGGTGGTGAGAGGGTGGTGAGAGGGTGGTGAGAGGGTGGTGAGAGGGTGGTGAGAGGGTGGTGAGAGGGGTGGTGAGAGGGGTGGTGAGAGGGGTGGTGAGAGGGTGATGAGAGGGAGATGAGAGGGGAGGTGAGAGGGTGGTGAGAGGGTGGTGAGAGGGTGGTGAGAGGGTGGTGAGAGGGTGGTGAGAGGGTGGTGAGAGGGTGGTGAGAGGGTGGTGAGAGGGTGGTGAGAGGGTGGTGAGAGGGTGGTGAGGTGAGAGGGTGGTGAGAGGGTGGTGAGAGGGTGGTGAGAGTGAGAGGGTGGTGAGAGGGTGGTGAGAGGGTGGTGAGAGGGTGGTGAGAGGGTGGTGAGAGGGTGGTGAGAGGGTGGTGAGAGGGTGGTGAGAGGGTGGTGAGAGGGTGGTGAGAGGGTGGTGAAAGGGTGGTGAGAGGGTGGTGAGAGGGTGGTGAGAGTGTGGTGAGAGTGTGGTGAGAGGGTGGTGAGTGTGGTGAGAGTGTGGTGAGAGTGTGGTGAGAGGGTGGTGAGAGGGTGGTGAGAGGGTGGTGAGAGGGTGGTGAGAGGGTGGTGAGAGGGTGGTAAGAGGGTGGTGAGAGGGTGGTGAGAGGGTGGTGAGAGGGTGGTGAAAGGATGGTGAAAGGGTGATGAGAGGGTGATGAGAGGGTGATGAAAGGGTGATGAAAGGGTGATGAGAGGGTGATGAGAGGGTGATGAGAGGGTGATGAGAGGGTGATGAGAGGGTGATGAGAGGGTGATGAGAGGGTGATGAGAGGGTGATGAGAGGGTGATGAGAGGGCGATGAGAGGGTTGTGAGAGGGTGGAGAGAGGGTGGTGAGAGGGTGGGTAGAGGGTGGGTAGAGGGTGGGTAGAGGGTGGGTAGAGGGTGGGTAGAGGGTGGGTAGAGGGTGGGTAGAGGGTGGTGAGAGGGTGGTGAGAGGGTGGTGAGAGGGTGGTGAGAGGGTGGTGAGAGGGTGGTGAAAGGGTGGTGAGAGGGTGGTTAGAGGGTGGTGAGAGGGTGGTGAGAGGGTGGTGAGGGGGTGGTGAGAGGGTGGTGAGAGGGTGGTGAGAGGGTGGTGAGAGGGTCGTGAGAGGGTGGTGAGAGGGTCGTGAGAGGGTGGTGAGAGGGTGGTGAGAGGGTGGTGAGAGGGTGGTGAGAGGGTGGTGAGAGGGTGGTGAGAGGGTGGTGAGAGGGTGGTGAGAGGGTGGTGAGAGGGTGGTGAGAGGGTGGTGAGAGGGTGGTGAGAGGGTAGTGAGTGGGTGTTGAGAGGGTGGTGAGAGGGTGGTGAGAGGGTGGTGAGAGGGTGGTGAGAGGGTGGTGAGAGGGTGGTGAGAGGGTGGTGAGAGGGTGGTGAGAGGGTGGTGAGAGTGTGGTGAGAGGGTAGTGAGAGGGTGGTTAGAGGGTGGTTAGAGGGTGGTGAGAGGGTGGTGAGAGGGTGGTGAGAGGGTGGTGAGAGGGTGGTGAGAGGGTGGTGGGAGGGTGGTGAGAGGGTTGTGAGAGGGTGGTGAGAGGGTGGTGAGAGGGTGGTGAGAGGGTGGTGAGAGGGTGGTGAGAGGGTGGTGAGAGGGTGGTGAGAGGGTAGTGAGAGGGTGGTGAGAGGTTGGTGAGAGGGTGGTGAGAGGGTGGTGAGAGGGTGGTGAGAGGGTGGTGAGAGGGTGGTGAGAGGGTGGTGAGAGGGTGGTGAGAGGGTGGTGAGAGGGTGGTGAGAGGGGTGGTGAGAGGGTGGTGAGAGGGTGGTGAGAGGGTGGTGAGAGGGTAGTGAGAGGGTGGTGAGAGGTTGGTGAGAGGGTGGTGAGAGGGTGGTGAGAGGGTGGTGAGAGGGTGGTGAGAGGGTGGTGAGAGGGTGGTGAGAGGGTGGTGAGAGGGTGGTGAGAGGGTGGTGAGAGGGTGGTGAGAGGGTGGTGAGAGGGTGGTGAGAGGGTGGTGAGAGGGGTGGTGAGAGGGTGGTGAGAGGGTGGTGAAAGGGTGGTGAGAGGGTGGTGAGAGGGTGGTGAGAGTGTGGTGAGAGTGTGGTGAGAGGGTGGTGAGAGTGTGGTGAGAGTGTGGTGAGAGTGTGGTGAGAGGGTGGTGAGAGGGTGGTGAGAGGGTGGTGAGAGGGTGGTGAGAGGGTGGTGAGAGGGTGGTGAGAGGGTGGTGAGAGGGTGGTGAGAGGGTGGTGAGAGGGTGGTGAGAGGGTGGTGAAAGGATGGTGAAAGGGTGATGAGAGGGTGATGAGAGGGTGATGAAAGGGTGATGAGAGGGTGATGAGAGGGTGATGAGAGGGTGATGAGAGGGTGATGAGAGGGTGATGAGAGGGTGATGAGAGGGTGATGAGAGGGTGATGAGAGGGTGATGAGAGGGCGATGAGAGGGTTGTGAGAGGGTGGAGAGAGGGTGGTGAGAGGGTGGGTAGAGGGTGGGTAGAGGGTGGGTAGAGGGTGGGTAGAGGGTGGGTAGAGGGTGGGTAGAGGGTGGGTAGAGGGTGGGTAGAGGGTGGTGAGAGGGTGGTGAGAGGGTGGTGAGAGGGTGGTGAGAGGGTGGTGAGAGGGTGGTGAAAGGGTGGTGAGAGGGTGGTTAGAGGGTGGTGAGAGGGTGGTGAGGGGGTGGTGAGAGGGTGGTGAGAGGGTGGTGAGAGGGTGGTGAGAGGGTCGTGAGAGGGTGGTGAGAGGTTCGTGAGAGGGTGGTGAGAGGGTGGTGAGAGGGTAGTGAGAGGGTGGTGAGAGGGTGGTGAGAGGGTGGTGAGAGGGTGGTGAGAGGGTGGTGAGAGGGTGGTGAGAGGGTGGTGAGAGGGTAGTGAGTGGGTGTTGAGAGGGTGGTGAGAGGGTGGTGAGAGGGTGGTGAGAGGGTGGTGAGAGGGTGGTGAGAGGGTGGTGAGAGGGTGGTGAGAGGGTGGTGAGAGGGTGGTGAGAGTGTGGTGAGAGGGTAGTGAGAGGGTGGTTAGAGGGTGGTTAGAGGGTGGTGAGAGGGTGGTGAGAGGGTGGTGAGAGGGTGGTGAGAGGGTGGTGAGAGGGTGGTGGGAGGGTGGTGAGAGGGTGGTGGGAGGGTGGTGAGAGGGTTGTGAGAGGGTGGTGAGAGGGTGGTGAGAGGGTGGTGAGAGGGTGGTGAGAGGGTGGTGAGAGGGTGGTGAGAGGGTAGTGAGAGGGTGGTGAGAGGTTGGTGAGAGGGTGGTGAGAGGGTGGTGAGAGGGTGGTGAGAGGGTGGTGAGAGGGTGGTGAGAGGGTGGTGAGAGGGTGGTGAGAGGGTGGTGAGAGGGTGGTGAGAGGTGGTGAGAGGGTGGTGAGAGGGTGGTGAGAGGGTGGTGAGAGGGTGGTGAGAGGGTGGTGAGAGGGTGGTGAGAGGGTGGTGAGAGGGTGGTGAGAGGGTGGTGAGAGGGTGGTGAGAGGGTGGTGAGAGGGTGGTGAGAGGGTGGTGAGAGGGTGGTGAGAGGGTGGTGAGAGGGTGGTGAGAGGGTGGTGAGAGGGT